>JARGSG010000084.1:0-361435 GCA_030374805.1 Gracilaria gracilis
TGTACATGGAGTTCGAAATGATCTCAACCACGCGCAGCAGCATGTGATGGTGATCTATGAGAACTTCAACTTCGTGCAGTCGAGGTACCCGGGGTACCACAGTGTCATTGACCAGGTACCCCCCATGTCTAATGGGGAGACTCTTCAGTGGAAGAGAAAGAAGGAAGGTGGGGGATACGTTTTACAAAAGGTGAGGTCCGAACAGAAACCTAGGGCATTTTTGAAGGAGCTAATCAGTCGGTTTTCCCACGCTGGGGATATTGTGGTCGACTTGTGTGCGGGGACGTTTTCGACAGCAATGGCATGCATGGAGTTACAACAGCATCGTAGGTTCATCGGGTGTGAGCCGGACCCTGACTGCTTGGTCCATGCTAGGCACGCCGCAATCGTTCAATTCGCATTGTTACTGCGGGAAAATGAGACGGATATCCAGGTAACGCAGGAAGTTCGGAATGCTATGATTAAGGTGTTGAACTTATTTCCGAAGTGGAATGTCCGCCCATCGAGATCATGGAAGGCTTCATCCGCCTACCCCCAGTATCAGAAGTTTCCTACGTATATTATGGACTTTCTTGCGTCAATGTGGCGGAATAAGAGCTTGTTCACGACTGGTAGGCGTAAGGCCCTTCACGATTGGCCTAAAACTTTGCAAGGAAAGATGGGGCTTCTGGATTGGAATGCAATGTTCGCACTGGAAGCGACGATGTGCGGTTGTCGTATCGGGAAGTCGAAGATTCGCCACCCTGGCGCAGGAATGGGGGTGTTCACTACACGCCAATTCATGGAAAATGAAGAGATATGTTACTTCTACGGAACACTGGTGTATCATGACCTAACGAAGAGAAAAGAGGTACACAAGAAATATGGTGAAGGTTTATTGGGAGCCACTTCCGATCGCTTTCGGAAGTATTCGATGGAGTTTAGCGTCCGTGGCGATATATTACATAACCTCCCCAGAAAGAATACAAGGAGTAAATTTTAATACCTGTATGGATTGTCCCCGCCCCTTTTTCATTGGGTGGAACGATTAACGATCCCAAATATATGGAAAGTGATAAGGACATTGATGCAGTTGCGGATGGTGTGACGAAACGAAGGACTGCAAATGTGCGGGTCATTCGAACTCCAAATACAGGACGCACCCCGCATCAACTACGAGAATACCAAATGCTTGCGGTGCGAGCACTTCGGAAACTGGAAGTGGGAGAGGAGTTGTTCGCGGATTATGGAGTAGAGTATAGCTGGGGTACATCGGCAAATCCTATTATAGTAATCGATTAGAACGTGTAGTAAATTACCTACATGTAAAACAACACCCTAAACCTCGATAATGAAGTGGCACTTATTGCATTCCAACTTCGCCGTTGAGCACGAATTAGAAACTAAACACTTTAGCTCAAGTGCAAGATGGAAGTACGTAGATACATAAAAGGTAGGGAAGGGCATCGAAGATGATGCGAAACCTTGTACGTTTTTTAACATTATGAGAACTATTCAGAAATGGAGATTTCGGTGTCATTTTTTCGTTTCGGAATCGGGAAATAAAAACCCGCACTCGGTGATTTCCACCACACTTCACTCGGGTGGGGTTGTGCATTCGATCGGTGATGTTCGATCACGGCGAGTGCCAAACACGTCGAGAGCAGAGCATTTCTGATTCCAGTGACCTTCAATCACGGTCAGCGGCTAAGACTTCGTGAGCCCAGCGTCAACCGCGAAGAACCCTTCGGATTTTATGTGGCGAAACGTAAGACGAGGTGTGTGAATGCAAAGGAGGTTAGCGGTCGCGCGTCAAAGAGCCGAAGGCGTGGCGAAACGCTAAGTAGCGAAGTTCGCACCGCTCGTAGTACGTGTGCGCCTCGGAGTGGTTTACGTGGGAAGGGAAGGAAGGGTGCGGCGAGGAGCGACGGTGCGCAGAGGAGCGACGGTGCGCAGAGGAGCGACGGTGCGCAGAGGAGCGACGGTGCGGCGAGGAGAGACTGTGCGGCGAGGAGCGTCGGGGGCAGAACATCGGAGCGAACGGAGCGAATGGTAAGCATTGTGGTGACGAAACTTATTGCGAACGCACTAGATCAAGAAGTTAGTCCAAGAAAAGCATAGGAGCGCAGCGAGGTATACCGGAAAAAAGATTCTGCGCAGTGGTCGGGAGAGAGATGGTCGTAGAAGAGGCGCAGAGACTGCACAAGTTTTAGAGGAGAGCAATGGCGGGGATATGATAGTGAAGGGTAAAGAGCTTCGTACGAGTGTCGGGGGAAGAAAGATAGCAAGGAGTAGTACCATATTAGGTAGTGGGGGTCTTCGAGGAAGAAAGGGAACTAACGGTGATAAAGAGCCAAAGGCTGGGGTACCCGAAGAGGGGGAAGGAGAAATGGAGAGAGTGAGGTGTGGTCACCCGGCGAGGACGCGAGGAGTAGAGAGTTTGGTTGTTGTGACGCCAAATAGATTGCCAGAGAAGGAAAGCACTGGTTTCGAGCAAGAGAATGCGAACCGGGAGAAAGAAAGAATGGGGCGTGTGCGGCGAATGGCAGAATGTGAAACACGGGAGGGTAGCGAGAGAAGAATAGAGAGTGTGGTTCATGGATTGGTGGGTGTTGAAGTTGTGGGAAAGGAGGGAGATAAGCGACGAAAACATGCGGACGGGAGAGTGGTACGACGTAGAAGTGGTGGATCAACCAAAGAAATTGTCGGAGGGACAGCAGCAGTGATTGAGAGGGATTTAGAAGGGGAGGACGACGTACAAACAGAACGGCGTCGGGAAGTGAATGCCGTGGAGACGGCGCCACTAACACCCCAAGGGATGCGAGTAAGGCGCAACACAGTTTTACTTCCGAAGGATGTGGGAGACGAAAGTGACGGCGGTCGTGGAGAAAGCGGAGGTATAATTCGAGGAGATGAATGGGGATCTACAAGGGAACGGGAAGGAAATGAAGAGAACCTAAGCGTATTGCCATGGTCTGCACTCTTTCAGAGGGTGAATTCACTGAAGGGACAGTTGGGAAATATGAAGGAAGATCAGTATACATTGATGGTGAGTTTGAAGCTGACGCGGAAACAGCTGGGACGGCTGAGGGAGGAAAATAAACGGCAAAATGTGTTGATCGAAAGTCTTCGGGAGGCAGTGAAGGGGAGAAAGCGAGGTGGTGGAGGAAAGAAGGTGAGGCGGCGTCGAAAGTATGATATTGGAGTTGAAGAATGTTTTTATGGATTCGCAGGGGCTGTATATGACAGGATTATTCATTATGCGAAGTTGGAGGTGCCTGAACTTTGTTTCGACACGGAAAACGTTGGCAGAAGCTGGAAGAACAGGAGTGAGACGATGGGAGAAAGTAGAGAGGGGAGCATGTTTGTAGTTGGGGAGAAGGAGATGGTGCCTAGGTGCCCAATTCAGGTTGCATATGAGATGAGGGCGTACACACCATCGACAGAGGGTGGAACTGATGTGTTGTTGAAGTATGTGGTTGAGACAGAAAGAATGAGAGAGACGTGGGAGACGATAAGGGAAGCGGGGAGGAAACAAGAGTGCGTGGAGAATGTAAGCGCGGACAAGTGTCTGAAGCAGCGGATGAAGCAGACGATAAGCGCTGTGATTGGGGTGCGAAAGCAGGCTGCTCGGGACAGATTATTCTCTTTACTGGGATATGATTTGATTGCAAAGCGGGCGAAGCCTAGCGAGGGGACGGAACTTGGTGAGGAGTTGAAGAAGCAGATGGACGAGGCTCGCGAGAAGCTTGTGGGAAGTGAAGAAGATGGGATGAACAAGTTGTGTGCGTGGAGAATGAGCTGTTTCGAAGATCTTGCGTACTCTGGGTCAACTGTGCATGCTCCATAGTGGAGCTGTGATGATGAAGACAAGTACTTCAAGAACGGAATGGCGTTGGCAGTGTTGGAGGAGTACATGGGATACGCAGTGGAGACCAAATGTAATGGAGAAAAGCATTACGTGGATGGGACGGTGATGCACCTCGCCAGACTTGATGCGTAGATTGGGTGTGTTCTGAAAACGATGAACGAGGGTGTGGGACGTGGAGGACAAAGGCAGCTCTTGTTTTCTACATTGTATGGGAGGTATCTGCCGAGGGCAGTGGAGGGTATATTGAAGGTGGCATTGGAATTGATGGGGGACGAGCACGGCGAAGAGTTTGAGAACGATGGGTTTTTAGAGGGGGATCCGAGGTGTGTGTCCGGAAATTCGGAGAGAACTGCGACGGTTGGGCTGTGGATTCCATCGAGGGAGAAGGTATATCTAGCGGTGAGGAAGGAATACTTTATGGCGAATTTTACGCGGAGATTTGGAGCGGTTCTTGATTGCTACATAGCAGCGTGCCGACCAGAGGAGCCCAGTTTCACTCGTTTGGTTGGGCAGAGGGGAGAGGTTACGGATGGGGCAGAAGGAGGAGAGAGGAGAGGGTAGGGTGAATAAGAGTGGGAGGAGTGGAGATAGCTGTGAAATGATGAAGAGGTGGTATATCTTCTTCATCCCATACCTATCTCCAATCCTTCCTGTGGAAGAGGGTGGTAGTGATTGGTTTATGAAAATTATATGGAATGAGTGCTATGCGGGGGGTGGGAGGTAGGGCCTGGATGTGGGGTCCCGGTAGTATCTGTTCACGTAGAATCTATAGAAACGCCAATGGAGGCGGGAATTGAAGGGGAGTGCGGGGTAGTTCTGGCGGAGAACATGAACGGAGCCAAGGGTAGATGAGGAAGGGATGAGTCCAAACCATGGAGAAACGTTGTCGGATGTGGAGTGGGTGGAGATGGGAACTGGATGGGCGGTGTGGTTATGTTCGTCGTCTGTTGCCCATCGGAGGCATACGCAGTTGAGGGTAACATCGACTTCGTCGCTTGGTGGGACGAGCTTCATGAACTAGACGAAGGTGAACTCCTTGGAAGATGGAGTGGAAGAAGGAAGGGTGAAGTGAAGAAGAGATATGAGTTTACAGACCTAGACGATGGGGGTGGAGTTGGAGGAGCTGGTGCCTGCGACGAGGACGTGAGAGAACTTTGGGGATTTAGAAGGACCGAAGGACGGGGCGGCAAATAGTCGTTGGGTGAGAGGGACTGGAGGATCCTGGAAGCGCGAGCTCGTTCCCCTCTTCAATGTAGTGGTCGAGTGATGGAACATAACCGCCGACGACGTAAGTGGAGTTGAATACGGTGATTCGGGTGCGACGGAGAGTGGGGGAGTTCTCTGAGAGTTCTAGGACTTCGAGAGAAAGGGTGATGAATGAAGGGAGGGCGTGATTTCCAATCTGTTGGAGGATGGAGAGAGTGTCGGTGGGGAAGAGGTCTTGTAGAGATTTGGGATTGAAAAGAGGATTAGAGTGGAAGAATTTGTGGGCGGTGATGAGATCAGCGAATGAGATGAGTTTTCCATCACGGACCAAACCGGGTTGGTGGGATTGGATGGGAGAGGCGAGGGCAGGAGTGGAGGAAGTGATGGAGGGGTTGGTCGAAAAGGGGTTCCAATCTTTGGTGGCGTTGGAGTGATGGATGGCGCGAATGGTTTCTTCATGTGCGGTGGATCTGCGCTTTGAGATTTTGGAGTAGTGTGACTTGAAAAGGGGGTGGGCGTGTTCGAATATGCCGGCATCGTTGAAATGGGGGCATCCGAACCGGCGAATGTCCTCGACGATGTGGTCGAGGAGATGGAACTTGACGGTGTCAAGGCCGGAAGTGTGGTGGGGGCCGAGGACAAGTACGGCTGTGCGCGTGAAGGAGCGGATTTGGAATTGGAGGTCAGTGAGGCGGGAGTCGGTCCATTCTGCGAGGTGTTGTATCTCATGCAGAAGAGGAGAAGATCGGAGTACTTGGTGAAAACGGAAGTGATGGGAGCTGCATCGACCTCGTCACAGCAGCGGTCGAAGAAGGCGCCGATGAAGGGGAAGACCATGTCGAGTGAGCGGTAGTCTTTTGCTTCGAGCATACCACGCAAGCCGTCGGTAGTGAAGAAACCGTTGAGAGTTTGACCGTTGTCGGAGGAGGAAAAGTCGATGTGGAGTCCTGTGGCTCGGGATTGCTTTTCGATGGCGGCGAGGATGGTGCTCGCGTTTTTCAGGACGGAGGAGCGGACGCAGTTGAAGGAACGACGGGACTTGGAGGAACGGGGGGTAGTGAAGAGTGATTCTGACTTGAGTCTCTCGATGGCTGCGAGCTTGATGAGCTTGGAGATACCGAGGTGGAAGTTATGGAGTGGTTCAAAGGGGAAGATGTTGTAAGGGCAGAGGAGAGGGGTGATGTTGAGGAGAGGGTAAGATTCGAATAGGGAGGAGTACTTTGCCAGGGAAAGGGAGTGGAGTGCTTGAACGGCCTTTTCCTTGGTGTTTCGGGCGATTCTGGGCTTTCTAGTGAGGAGGGCCTTTTCAGCATCGTGGAGGAGGGTAGAGTGTGATATGCGGGCATTCAGAGTCTTGGTTTGGGATCGAAGAGGGGGGATGGAATGTGTAGGTGGAGGTCGGAGCGTGGGACGGTACATCGGTGGCATGGATGCTTGGGGCGGGTGCCGTGGGAGATGGCGAGAATGTCCTTTGCTTCTGGAATGTCTGCGCAGTAGCTGGCGATGATTTGGTGACAATGGCAGAGCACGCCATTAGCGTCACGGAAGGGGAAGCCGGTGAGGCCGGAGGAGAGAAGAGGGTCGAGGAGGGTGGAGATGGCACGCTGGATGAGTTGCATTTTTTGGTAGAGCGGGAGATGCTGGATGAGGTTTGGGGGATGGTATCGGGGTCTTGAGAGAGGGTGGCGAGATTGAAAGAGGTTGGAAGGTATCCGAGAAGGGTGAGGTTTTCGGTGATGCATTTGCAACGGAACGAGTAGGAGAAGTTGAGGAGGGTGATGTGAAGGGGGTAGGAGGTGATGGAAGAGGATTTGAGGGAGGTGGAGGACTTGTCGGAGTATACTTAAACGAAGCCGATGAAGGAGTCGATACCGGTGTTCTCAGGGGTTTGCCAGATGCAGGAGTTATTGGAGGACTGCATGATTGGGTGCTTGAGGGCTGGGACAGCTTCTTTTCCGAGGGAAGAAGCCATGGGGTGGGCGAAAGCGGGAGAGCCGGAGGAGGTTGTATGGGGGAAGTTGTGGAAGAAGGTGTTGTCGGAGTGTGCGAGTGCGAGTTGTCCTTTAAGGACTTGGATAGCATCCTTTCGGAAGATGGTGGCTGTGAAGAAGTGCTGTGGGTCGTGGAGGGTGGTGGGGGTGAAACCGATGTTGGTGACTCGGTTTTGGAAGAGGTTTGTTTGAAGTTTGAGACACTGGGAGGCGGAGGAGACGGCGTTGTGGAAGGCTGACTTGGAGGAGGAGGGGTCATGGAGGAGAGAGATGAGTTAGTCTGCCTTGCGGTGGCCGAGGGTGGAAGCCATGGAAGAGATGTAGAGGACCATTCGTTCGAAGTGGGGGTTAATGAGGAGAGGGAAGGAGGGGGGGCGGTGGAGGAGGGGGGGCGGTGGAGGAGGGGGGCGGGTGGAGGAGGGGGGCGGTGGAGGAGGGGGGCGGTGGAGAATGCGGGGAGGGGGAGAGGAAGCAGACGGGGGTGCCTACGATATGTTAGGCGTCTTGGGTGTGCACGGAGAGGGAGAGCTGCTGCTGGTGGTAGGAGTCGTCGTCGGCGATGAGGACGTTATCGGAAGGGCGATGGGAGAGAGGAGGTGGGGGGGTGGTGAAGGTAGGGGTGTGGACTTCTGACGCTTTGTGCGTGGGGGGAAGTGAGGGACGTTGCCGCCTGGGGAGAGGAATCGCTTGTTGGCGGTGAAGCGGTTGGGGCATCTTCTTTGGTGCCTTTGAATGGCGGGGATGGTGCGAGCGAAGAAGGAGCAGCCTTCAAAGCAGCAATTAGGCATGGCAGGGAGCGGTGTGGGAATGTTGGGGGAGAGGGGGTACGTAGTGGTGGGGAGCGTCATATGGCGCACGGAAGGTGGGACGGAGTGATGGGGGAGGTGGCACGTGATGCGAAGGCCTTTCAAAAGTGAGAAAATAAACGGCCGATATCTGATATGAGAGTTGTTGAATAGATGTGCTGTATATCTATAGATAGTTCCTATTCGAAGGGTTTATATTCTTCTAATCGTATTCCATAAGTAGCTATCTATGTATTTATATCCCTATTCGCCGCCGTATAGTTCTAAATATGTGCCACTTACACACTTACATTGGGTTCGGAAACTAGCCTGAACGGAAGTAACATGCTAGTTTGTCTTCCATGCAAAATAGCAATGATGGAAATAATCGTGAATGATTCTTTCCACACAAACTAGCACAAGTGGAAATGTGGAAATATTTTCGGAAATTAAGCACATCCAAATTTGGATAAGTTCACCGGTTTTTCGATCATTTTAATTCGGTCATTTTTGACACAAAAACTAGCATTCCGATAACACCGACGAATATATCAGAGCAGTGTGCAGACACGCAATGGCCTTTCTCTTACGTGGCGAACAGTTGGTATGTGTAGCGTTCCTACGGGAGGAACGCTACAATTAAATGAGTTCCTGAACCTGATTGCTCGCGTGTGAAGATATTGAACATGTACGAGCAACTGTTGAACGCGCATGCGACTCATCATCTCGAAGTATGCCTCTCTTCCTACATGAGGTCCGGAACGTTCACGAGGAAGATTGGCTTAATTCTGACCGGGACTTCTGGTGACGGTCGGACAACCTCCCCAAGCCCTCTTCTACTGGAAGTGGGAAATCTGCGTAACATTCGCAAGAGCCCCAGAGGAGCTTTGAAAGCCACTGTAAAGACAAAATCTACAAAAAACTGTACTATGACCTTGAATATTTGGTCTTTGCTTCTGTAGAATAGAGCGATAGTATCCTCCTGCAGTGAATAGGATCGATCCTATTCCAATATAAAACGATTTCTCTCCCATCGCCACAGCGATGTTCTTCCTGATGATGAAGGGGAATTTCAGCTGAATGCACGCTATCAGGGAGGTTGCTGATGAGCGCTTTGTACAAATTGTTGTACATGTCGTGTACGGCGTACCGCCAGCAAGAAATACGCGCCACACACGGTTACAAAGGGCACAAAAGTATACGAAACATCCTGTGACCATGTTTCATTCATCAGTGTCTATTTGTGAGGCAAAAGGGCCACCACAACCTGGTATTCCAGAATATACTAACAGACCACATAGTCTCTTTGAGCAAAACCCTGGCCGATGCCAGGGTAAAACTTCATTAGGTAGCTTGCATTACACTTTGATTAAACGCCTTTCGTAAATGAGAATGAATCCAGTCTAATTTGCCTCTCTCATCGTTGCAGACTGGGGAATATAAAAGTCTTACAATGGGCTTAATGTGGCGGTACCTGTGGCGGTGGGGGCCCTACTCCGGAGTGGGGATGACAAAAGGCTTGGGGTAACAAGTGGCTCGCTTCAGAGAGTAAAGACATTTCACAGCACCGCAACATACTCCGTATTTCAACGTTTCCGTCGCCGCAAGAGCACTTCAACAGCAACCTGTGGCTTAGATATGACAATAGCTGTAAACGACTGAGCCCTAGCTATTGATGTACCCTGTTTGATACAAATGACGAGATCGACACAAATGACGAGGTCAAGTATTCGAAACCAGACGGTTTCCGCCAGGCTCTTTTGTGTATAAAAGCCACCGACTCATGCAACTCCGCAAAGCAAAGACTTCTCCTCTTCTACCATCCTACCATCCGTGAAGACACAACGCCAACTTTTGACAAGATGAACAAGCCAGCACTCATCTTCGTGTTCCTGGTGTCTCTCCAACTGCAAAATGCACACAGTCAGACGTGTGGCAGAAGACCTTTCAACCCCAGTTTCTTCAAGTGCTGCTCTGGTGTTGTTGTACGTGCTCATGGAAGTGATCTCTGCTGTGGCACCGAAGCCTTCAACCCCAGTTTCTTCAAGTGCTGCTCGGGTGTTATTGTGCGTTCCCGTGGAAGTGATCTCTGCTGTGGCACAGAAGCCTTCAATCCCAGTTTCTTTACGTGCTGCTCGGGTGTTATTGTGCGTTCCCGTGGAAGTGATCTCTGCTGTGGCACAGAAGCCTTCAACCCCAGTTTCTTGACGTGCTGCTCTGGAATACTTCGACGTGGCAGACGCTGCTGAGTGTCTTTTTTTCACGGAAGTAGTGTGTAACAGGGATTTTGGCAAAGTTTAATATCTAGGTACCGCATAATGGGCTGGTTTTGGTGCGCAATTGACGTAAAACTTCTAGATGTATCGTCTTCGTTGTAACGTACACGATAAAAGTGGTGAGGTTTCATGTTGCGTCTAAAAAGACAAGTAAAGTTCTAATCATGTTGTTCATCCGCCAGTGCCAATGAGAGCAAAATGATAATTGAGCCATTGAACAGGAGATTATACGACAAGAGAGGGAGGGAAAGACGATTTAGATTAAGAATTCAGGGCATCTGGAAAGAGAATTGTGCTTCTGCATTTCAGCGTTGGTGTGCGTGTCTTGTTTTGAGTACGTGTATGACCCATTTCAAGGCAATTTTGATCCTTAGTTACGTCTAGCTAGAGAACTATAGTCTTTGTACTGTAGTACAAAGACTGTTGCCCTTCGCATTTGTTTATGTCTCTATCTATAATGGCTGTGTTCAATTAGTTGGTTTGTGTTTGTAAGAGACATCGCAATGATACTCTTCAGTTTTATAATTATAATCACCAAACCATTATTCCGTTTGGTCTGTGAGAGGGATGGAGCGCTTGGTGGGTTTCTAACTATTATACTACAAAGACGAACTCCTACTCTACGATTCTCTCTCTCTCTCTCTTTGTGGAATTTAATTCTATTATTACTCTACGATTGTTGTGTTCCTTCCTCTTGAGGTCGAACTAGAACAGAGAGAGGAAGAGCGGTATTAGAAGCTTTTCCACATGAAATCGCCAATTTTCTGTATTCATAACTGAACATTGAGGAGTTTTGTTCGTAGTACAGTACATAGCCTTGCCGTTGGTCAAGCAATGCAAGTTTGGGTTAGAAGGTTAAAGAATGAACGAAAGCAAGTTATTTTTTGTTGCAAAGGGACCTACAGCTACAAAGCAATGTGCCGAGCGTTTAACACTAGCAGGGCCGGTGCTAATATGCGGTGATTAATGGCGGCCGCAGTGTACTGAAGAACAACGCGCTCAAGAGCCAAGCAAAGGTGGAGGTATTCTGCGCTTGGAGCCGTTCCAATGCGCTGGCCTTTTGAGCCACTCGTCGAAGAAAGGCCTTTGCAGCCTCACCCATGCCTCCATACACATCCAATCCAACTGCCTTGAATTCGTAGTTGTTGAAGCAGGACAAAATAGTTGTAATTTGTGTGCTTAAGCTGTTCGGCTTTCGTAGCCGCTCCAGCCGCTTTCTTGGTAGCCCAAGCAAGATACTGTCTTGTGTGGAGACTCACGATGGTCTCGTCGATTCCGACCGGCTTGGAACCAAATCTTGCATTATCTATCAGAATATGTAAACGTTTTTGCTGGTGCGGCTGCAGATGTAATTCTGATGGAAATGGTTGCTCACGTTTTACCATGGAGCACAATGGTGGGCTTGTTAACAGCGTATACAGGGTATCCCGAAGCCGATTATGTCGACGCGTGGCGCCGACTCCTACAGGGCACACCATGGCGTGAAAGCCTGCGTTATCCAGATGGGGAACGTTTTGGATCGCTGATGATGCACAGGCTAGACATGGATCATGCCCAGAATATGCGGGTTCACCAATCCGGAAATCAAGCATTGTAGTCCAAACAGAAGGCTCACTGGTAGGATTTGACCGCGATTGTATGAAGGCTGAGAAAAAGAGAGACGCTTCATGAGAACCACACGATTAACGCTACACTACAGTACCTGCGTATAGCAGTCCATAAGAGCTGAAAATACGAAAATTTGGATTGCAGTGCCAATCCAAAACCCATTCAGTGCTATTGGTTCTCGCTTAAAGTAAGCCCTTCACCGTCCCCATTGGCAGATATCGAACACCTCTTTACCTAATACCGTTCACTACCTTGCTTCTTGCGCCCAATTCAATGCGACCGTGCTTCTCCACCCTTACTCGATTTATAAGAATATTCTACCTGCCGGTATCGAATTTCGGAGAACTAAACCTGCAGAGTAACTTGCAGCGATTAAGGGAACGATGAAGGCTGTAACAGCTGATCCTTCATTTTGCCAAATCACGTCACCAAACGAATTGCCAGATCCATGCTTTGCTTGTGGCCAACGTTCGAAAAAACGTCCGAGTACAGAAGTCACCTTGACGCCAAACCAGATACAGAAAAGAGCTGCAGTGAACACAGCTCCAGAACCAAACCCGTTCTCCCAACTTTGTACCCCAACAATAAAGCTTTGCTCCGACTGCCGATCTTCTATCAGAGGTTGGGCGATAATAGGCGAGCCGCGTCGTTACGGAGCAAAAGCAAAATCTGCGCTGCAGTCATGGAAACGAGGATTCACTCCATTAACATCAAAGAAATCGGCAAACTGCTTTGTTTGCATTCGGCTGGACCTACCCGGAAAGAAACATCTTGTCTCAGAAATGAACAAAGGTAATGGATTGAGGTTGAATTTGCCGCTATTACATTTATTAGTGTGCGAGGAAGGTACGAAAAGTACGTTCTGTCAGGATTTGAGCAAGCGTTCTGGTCTTGCATTGGATGGTTCTTTCTCTCTTCTTCATGTTTTGTCTGAGGCTCGGTTTTGTACCTTGGACCACAATCAAACACGTCATTCGAAGGATGCCGCAATTCGCATTGAGCCAAGTCGACGAGGTGTCAAGCGCGGTTTCTGCCTGTTTCGTGACCATGGATGTCCTGAAACAAGCCATGTTTTAAGGCCAATCCCCCGGGTATCCACTACCTTACTTGAAGACTTAGAAGCGTATGGAGACTGAAATGACGCAATTCAAGATCATTCTGGCAATATGTTTAATGCTGGTGATGTTTTTGGTCGACAGGCGTGCGAGTCTTGCAGATATATAATTACAAAGGGTTCGAGCGGAACAAGACCGCCTTGAGACACTGTGTCGCTTCGTTACTCAACCGATCGTTGTCTCGTAGATTGCATATTTTACGCGCTAGACAGTGAGACTATGATATGCTCTGATTCTCTTTATATGGGCGGGAATGAGGCAATTCGGCAGCTGGCTTTGGAACTGAAGAAAACCGTTTTTGCTCCATTTAACCATGCTCAAACCGCTAGTTTTTCACCGATTGCGGAGGTTTAAAAGCTAAGGGCACTGCTGCATGCGAAAAGTATGGACAGGTCACGGAACATTTGTGGAAAGACCGTGGAATCACGGATTGGTCCCGTCCTTGCAGCAAAACGAGTTCATATGTATTCTCTATCACGTAAGTGCCGGTGTTACGCTGTTCAAGACAGTCTCTCGGAATCCTTAAACAATTTTATGAACATAATTAGAAGAGATGATTTACATCTTTATCCCACAGAGAGACGGAGAATGCTAACAGAGATATGCCAAAGGTTCGTGAAACAAAGCGACAACTATAAACGTGGAAAATGGAACATCTGGGAAGAGATATCAGCCATTCTAGCGAAGCTGTGGGTCTCTTTAGCAATGTACATGGCATCTAACAAGAAAATGCCGTCTTGGAAGGTTGCATCAGCTGCAAAAGGAATAGAACTTTCACGATTGTTCCCTGTTTGGAACAGAAGAGATATTCCAGTGGGGCAAGTGACTTTGAAGCATTCTATTCGTCAAACACAAGCTGACATCAACAGTTTCATGCCCCGCGTTAATACGTGCTTTGCATTCGCGTACTTAAAGTATTGGAACAAATGGCCATGTCTCGATCCCGCAATTCCGTTGGTCCGCTGACGAGCACCTTGTCCATTGCAGGAATTCTCGAGCGCAGTGCATCATGGTGGAGCGTGCTACGCTGTTTAGGGATCATGAAATCACTGGATAGCAGTCTTTCCTTTCGGAAGAACCTCATTACGGGGAGAGAAAGAGCACCACAAGGTGCTTTTCAAACTGTCGATCTTGCGAATACCGTTGTCACAATACAAATCGATAACTTCGACATACATCCGCTGCACAGTGTTAAGGCTTCGGGAAAGTCTTTGCCAATAACTAACGGTACTGTGACGCAAAGCATAATTCGTAACGAAAAGAGAAGGCGAGTGGAAGATTCCAAAGAAGTTCCTGAAGCCGATGAAAAAGATCCACAGATATGCGACTGGATTAATCCCCTTGACGTTTTCGCAAATCGCAAACAATTCGCAGCTTCGTTCAATTGAAATGAAGATCAAAGCATTTTGGAGGATTTCTTTGACGTCGTGTATGGGACGGTGTTTGAAAACCGAGAACAATTGCGAGACATTTCACATGAGAGGAAAACGTACCGCAATGGAAAAACTAGAGTGCAGTATAAGCATCAGGGTCTTAGTTTCCGTTCTCTGTTGTTTTCGTGTTTCAAACAGCACGGTGATCTCAATGCACATGATCCTTCAGTGTCTGAGCAGGATGTATTATTTGTCGACGTGAGCCACATGAGTGCCGCCGATATCCTTACAATTCACGAAAAAATAAGTTTTTTAGTGCAGCTTCTTACACGTGGAATGCCCGGATGTCCACGCCACATTACCGTAGCTGGAGATGAGCCAACATATAGAATGTTTGTGAAGATATAGAGGAAATTCTATCTCGAATCAAAAGGAAAGAACGTAGAAGAAGTACAGATGAATGGCTTGAGAATAAATCAGTGGCTAATTCCTTTCCCAGGCTTTTTTCATATTGAGAAGCAGAGCTTTTATCCTTTGTGCAAGGAAATGTTCCATGGGCTGGGTCTCGAAGCACTTGCAAAATGTTGCGGCTTATCTGAATCTCAAGTAGGAAATATACTTCATCATGGCCATGCTCGTAATAACCGAGCTTTGATTTTTAGTCTTGCTGCCGCATTAATCATTCTCACTTCCGATATTGTCATGGGTGAACACCCAGACATGAAAGATGACATAGATCGAATTCCGAACCGTGAAATAGAGGTAATGTGTGATTCTGAGTCGACGATGCCTTCTAAGCTAGGTGTTTGTACTACCAAACATGTCACGCCCAAAACTATTGCTATCGGAAGGCGTCTCCGCCAGAAATTGTCTTCTTTCTTTTCCCATTCTGGTCCTAATGGTAGACAAATTGCCAACACCGGGTTGTTTACTTGCTTGTTACCTGTGGTTGGTTTCTACGTCTTGTCCAGAGTGGGGCACTCAGACGTTGTTGACAGTTTTTGGCTCCGCCTCAATAACGTTCTCCATGCTTCAGGACATTTACACTACCAACAACTGTATATGTTTTATGGGTTCTTACGAGGGACAATGCCCAGAATTGTGTTTCAAGATCTTTACACGAAAAAGCCTGACGGAATGCTTGCACGAGTTCCGTCATTCACTCCCGGTAATGGCAGTTTTTACGACGAGAGAGGCTGGACATATGTGCACTTGGGCGAAGCCCTAGAGATGCTTTTTGTTAGACTGCTCAAATCTTTGAACGTGCCCCTGCTCCCTTTTCTTGAGGACGCTGGTGCATGGCTTTTATGTGTATCGCAAGCTCGAATGCTGATCCGAACGGTTACCGCAGCATCAAGATCGTATAAAACTGTCCGAGGAAACGGAGACGAAGATGAGGAAATTAGCCCTGTTCACAGCTACGACAGATATGCCGCTCAGTCATCATCCGTTCGGGAAATGGTCGACCTCATGCGCAGAAAATCTTTTCTTTCTAATGAGCATCGCAAAAGCGATAGGCTTAAGAATGTTTTGGGGCTCTTGCAGACTGATTTGAAGAATGAGACGGTTCAAAAGTTAATTCTAGGCATTGAGAGCCACGGTCAAACAAGTGTTGAGTTGCACGCCTCTAAAATGTTTCCGGAAGTATTTGGACCGTTATCAAAGATTGATTTTGAGAAGTACCTCAATAAGAAGCGCCCGAAAGGAGAGTGGACGAAGTCGAGGCGTATTCCTACGATTGGCACAGCAATGGCCGCACAAAGCCAAGATGTTCCAATCGCAATTATTAGGACAGAGAGGCACCCCAAGATGGCTCTATCTGAACGTCATCACACAGTGACGAAGCTCATGACGTCTATTACTTTGGCAGAGCATAAGTTGATCGAAGCAAATGACTTGAATGGAGCTGAACACGCTCGTAAGAGGTGAAATATGCTACATTTAGGTCGACATCTTTTATCAGCTCACGCAGATGCGTATCGAGCATTCGGAGATACAATCAGGCATGCCAACAAAAGCCCGCTGATATCTGCTTTGAATCTTGATTTATTGGAAAAGGATGTTGATTCAGTGTTTACTTCTGTACAACGTCAGTAATTAGTTAGGCGAAACGATTATTATTACTACGATTACATTATGCCCCAATACTTCTCCGTAATGATCGATGTCATGAACCTCATTTGGCACAGGGGTACTGACGGATCTAGGGGAAACAGTTTGTATAATGTGACTGTCTTGAAGGTGAAGCAAGTTCTTAGGCCGCGGTTCAGATGCAAGAGGGCAGAATCTCTGAAACAGATTCACCTACATGTGGATGACCCTGGTAACGTTATCAAACAGAATTTTGGAGAACAAAGACGTCGCGATTCTGTTCGGGATATGAGCGAGGTTGTCAAGAGCAAAACTGAAAAAGAGCTTCATAAGCTGGGGTTTGGGCTTCCCATCACCGTTCCTTGGGGGTCACTGATGAACTCTAGAGTCACCTGAGATTCAATGAGCTCCTTACATCTTTTCTGTGGAGCTCTTGCCGGAATGGAGCTAGCCATAGCATACAATCGAAACGTTGACATATATTTGCATGGCGGATGTTTCTCTATTTCTTTGTCGTGTGTTAGCATGAACGCCAATCAAATGATTCCTGAAGTGGCTACAAAAGATGAGAGTTGTGAACTTCCCCGTAGCGGAGAGGTAGTTTTGAAGGAGAAAGGTATCTCTGAAGAGGAAGGGAAAGACATTAGCTACTCCAAACAAAACAATTGTGCGTCCGACCATCATGGAGACACAACATCGGACTCTTGCTTTCAAAGGATGCATGAAGCAGGAGATGAGCAACAAGATGCAGTGCTTCGGGTACCAAGGAATAGAGCAATCGTGTTCTCAACTTCTACTGGAATGGGAATAAGTGAAGCATGCCTAACACATGTTGAATCAGAAACTCGGTTTGTCGCGGCGTTCAAAGCATTTGTTTCGCCCAATGTTTACAAGGAAGGCATGGGAGTATCATTGGACAGACAGAGTGAATGCGTATTCGTTTCGAAAGACACTGAGGTTACAATCATTCTTTCACTTGCGCAATGTATGCATAATTTGAATGTAATACATGTACTATGTGACAGTGTAGTACATATTAACACGCTTCATGCTTCGCTTCACGAGCGAAAAGTAGCACCAGTAGTGCTCGCATGCTCTTATGTCATGGCTGGCTGTGACTTTTCTGCTGGGACGTACGGTGTTTCGCACGTGCACTACTTCAGGGCATGCGTGAGGCATGCACTGTTATTGAAAAACAATGAAAACCCGGTTGATACGAACTGCATGCACTTGCTGACTCTTCTTGCATATTTGGAAAAGCATGGATTCAAATATCTCATCAGTAGATCAGAGAAGGAAACATTACTGGATCAATGGAAGGCTGCTGGGTACGATGATGACGAAGTGAATCGTCGTACGAGACAAATGTTTCTAAGTGCATGGGGTATTGGCAGCTATGATTGGTGCCTTGACGTGAGAAGATACGTTGTGGATCATTCGAAGTCGTTAAGGGATCTCGTGCCCCCTTTCGAGCATGTTCTAAATCAAATTAAGAGGGTAAGACACATTGTGTCTATGTACTGGGTCAAGGCAGAGAACGAAGACCTTTCTCCTGGGCTTGTTGCGGGTTGTGATACTGAGTACGGATTCACAAAAGATGGAGGGCTACTGATAGAAAGGAAACAGGATGTAGATGATATCGGAAAGAAGATGAAATATCTCGTGGCAAGGTGTAAGTGCAAGAAAAGTTGCTGTTCAAGACAGTGTTCTTGTCTTAAACGAGGTGTGAAGTGTATAGGATGCGATTGCGATCATCAAAAATGCCAAAACAAGGTGACTGAAGCTCACATCGGCGAAGTAGAAGATACAGCGGAAGAAGAAAGTACTGCAGAGAATGATGGCACTGATGGAATGGAAATGTCCTTCATGGAATCATTTGAATGTACTGATATTGAGTACACGAAGTCTTTAGCCAACTCCGTTAACAGTCTACCGAGACATATAGTATCCGAAACTGATATTGAAGAATTGCTGAACACAATCCAGTAGCAACGAGTCTAACGTTTCAAACGTGCTTCTAATACCTAAAGCAACAAACTCTGTTTATAGCTAATTATACTTAGTTCATGTTGAACTTTCAATGAAAGGCGCTGTTCACGGAGCTAAGAAGCAAGTTCAACTTGTTGCTTTGGCCTCGCAGAGCATGAGGAAATGCCACTGCCATTGCTTGTTGGTCGACGTAAGGATTTCTGGACGTAAGTGCTACCCAATGTAGATATGAAAGTTCCACATCGTTCGGCGGTGGAAACTTCTCAAGGTAGGAGCGATTACGCCATATGAAAAGTCCTAATTCCTGAAAACCATGCTCATATATCATGCTGTAAGAAGTGAAGTAATGTTCCTGGCATTTGAATGAAAGAAATCCAGGAGGTATGCGGACAAGTAATATGCCTTTTGATGTTATCGAAGACGTTCTCTGAACAATTCCATGAGTCATACCTAATGGTAATAACACACAACGACAATAAGGAGAATTACCTCGAGTGCCGCAGTCAAATACAGTAACCATGTTTTGCAGAAAAGATGTCATATAGAGGGGGGTTGGTTGCCACCAGCTCCTTCAATACGTTGCTCTACGTCTTCACATGTTCCAATGGACCCAAACGCATGATCTTGTGCATCCAAACTGCAGAAAGATGAAAGCACTCCGCTCTCATTTAGACGATCTGCGAAGAGCTCTACTGTAATAGAAGATGTTAGAACCCATAGAGAGTACAAGAACGGAGTCACCGTCATTGCCGTAGAACTGAATCTCGAACAAAACTTTCTCGAAATGAGGTCGCACAGAGTTGTCAGGAATAAAGGGTCATTGTAGCCAGAAATAGGTTCATCATTAAGCTGTAGATATTGTTCTTCATCTACATGAAAGACCTGCGAAACGGCTCACCCAGTTTTTTCCCTCTTCTTGATTCCAGTTTGTATGTAACGCCAGTATATTTTTTCTGCCAGTTCGTCTTTGAAAACCATTTTTCGCGCTAATGAGCGAGTTCCTGACGCAGATTGGAGTACGGATATACAGTATGTAGTGCAGGAGTTTTTAGTGGAAGCCTTTATGCTACGGGTGACCAGTAAAAGAGAATAATTGGGATTACAAATGTGTTTTCTGTTATGAGATTCTCGAAATGACGGAGGATGAGAAGAATACTGTTTTCCTAGTGGCACAGACCTACGACCACTCCATCCCGTCAATAGACCATACCGATAGGTACCAAGGTCCATGTTAGACAACAGATATAAGTGATTCTGCTTCAGAGTGGGTTGCGGCAATCCTAAGAGCATTGAACCAGTACACACAAATAATTTGCGCCTTTGATGCGTGTTAGCGGTGCCTGCGCGGTGACAACTTGCGCCAAATTGACATGAGCCATTCAGAACATTGTTCAGCAGTGTGAAAATCTGTGCCAGGTGAAATGAAGGATAGAAAATCGTGTAGAAGTCTTGAGATCAGAACTGGATGCAGCGACAGCCTGATGGTAGCAGAAGTGCTGGAGAAAGTAAAGGCTTGAAAGATGCGTCCATACCGCCTCGACACGCGCGTTTCAAATGTACGTGCCGGCATGCAAAATATCAGATTTTCCAAATCTACTTCCAAGCGGATCATCTATCACGGACTGATAGATGTATGAGTTATGTTGACATTCGAGTGATCCGATGTCGTCACGAGAACGCCATCATAACTTGCTTATCGCACAGCTGGCACACGCGTCCAACGTTTGGGCATCTGGTTTGAGTAGGTGGCATGGCGGATGGTGTTATCCGTGACATCACTCTACGTGATGTGACTAGCTTGTGAAACATAGAGGACCACAGTAAAGATTAAATTTGCATTGCTTTCGCTGGGCCAAGTCATATTTCACTGTCTATGACGGACCAAATTGTTATTTCACTGTTTATGGAGGACCAAATTGTTATTTGCACTGCTGTGGGATAAACACGTACTGTACTGTTGTGAGAGTGTACTTTAAGTAGCACTGTAGCCGTCGTGCCTCATAGCACCCGGATTGCGTTTTACTCTTCTTCTGTAGCCCAGTCGTCTTTCCATAAGAGCATCTCCAGCGGGAAAAGCAGAAAAGCAAATAAGTGTTTTGCTCCCAGTGCACATCTCCAACGGGGGAGAATTAGCAGCAAATATTTGAACAGGTGCCAATTTCTTGCGCATATCTGCTAGACATGCACCAGGAATCTAAACCTGTTCAAAATCCAAGAAGCAAACGATTATCTACGTGTCTATTGCTAAATGGCTCACCGTCACCGAAGTACGCGCCAAAAAACCGAAACACTCGTCACTAGAACGATCCACATACACCAAACACCGGATTTATTCCATCAAGAAAACCCCCCCGGACGGAATCACGTCTGTTTGCAGAAGGTCGAAGTATGACAACTTGTTCCACGATGGAATCTAAGAAAACGAGCACGAGAGGTCCTAGTTTTTCACCGCAAGAAGACGTCGCCGTCGCAAAGGCGTATATCAAAACCTCCGAAAACAGTATTCTCGGAGCTGATTGCAAGAAAAAGCTCTTCTTCGAGAGCATAAGGAAGGTGTACAATGACATCTACAAGCCCGCAAACCGTTTAACTCGCTCACCAGAATCAATTCGAAACCGCGTTAAACTGTTATCGACGAAGTGTTCGCAATTTATTGCCTGCTATATGCGTGTAATACGGCTGAACCGTTCTGGTTACAACGCAGAAGATAACCTTCGTATGGCCACAGCTCTGTTTAATGGCATTACAATGAACGCACCAACAGATGGCGTAGGAGAACCGTTTAAATTTCTTAAAGCATGGGACATACTGAGGGAGCATACAAAGTTCTCCACAGATATCAGTGAGAAACTACCGTCCTCAGAAAGTAGTTGCAAAGAGTCTGGACAGGATGATGCGGAAGGGAAATGCGACAGAACAGTAGCCCAACCGGAAATGTAGAGCATATTAAGGTTGAAGAAGCACGCCCTCAAGGTCGTAAGGCGGCAAAGATGGAATACGTGAAGCAGAAGCACTACGAACAGAAGCTTAAAGTTGCGAAGGAAGCCCTTGAACTGCAACGCCGAAGGGCAAAAGAGATCCAGAGACAAAACGATATTTCCCTCTTCACCGTTTCTCCGGACAACAGCCCGGAAGCAGCGGAGTTTTTCCGTATATGTCGGAAGCGCGTTCTAGAGACCTTGAAGGAGGAAGAATCCCTGAATAAACCTAAACAGAAACACCTTACTTCCTCAGGTGATGTGGATACCGCGTGTCCACTTTCTCAACGAACTAAACCGCGCGGAGAAACAGAGCAAAAGATCTTCCTTTCTAGTTGGGCACAGTCTTGCAGACATGCAGTAAACGCTTCGCGAAAAGCACACTTTACTCTGATCCGTATAGTGCCCACAAGTGCTCCGTGACGTCATTTTGTAGCATTCTTTGTTCTAGCTCGTCTCTCAAGAACGTTTCGCCTTTGCAAAGTGCCGCAATTGAGCCTTGTGCGACTTCCATGTCTCCGTCCTGATTCCATACTGGACAACCAGCATGTACCATCTCAACGTGCCAGCCATCGTTTCCAGTGCCCCATATCAGCTCCTCGTCATTCAAACCTTCTTCGACCATCATGTTGTGCAGGATTATGCAACATTTCATAACGTCTCTCATTGTAGATATGTGCCAGAACCGTGAAGGGCGACGAATGATATGCCATCGTCCTTGTAACACGCCGAATGCGCGTTCAACATCCTTCCGGCGTCCTTCCTGACTCCTGGCATGAACCTCTTTCTTGTTGGGAACTGGCTCTTGCACAGTATGGATGAAAATTGGAAACCTTGGATACACACCATCACACAGAAAGTACGGGACATCCTTCTGTTTCTTATTCAAGACGTAGGATATCTTCGGAGGGAAGGACCCATCTGATATTTTGTTCACAAGAGGTGACATTTCGAGAACGTTTATATCGTTAGCACTCTCCGGAGCTCCAAACAAAGTATGCCAAATCCATAAGCGATCGTCGGTAATTGCTTCAAGCGTCACTCCTGCTTTCTTTTTTTTTTTCTTGATACTACCCTCTCCACGCTACAGGAAAGTTCTTTCATATCCATTTTGAACAATCTGTGCTTCCTATCATGCCCGGAAATCCAAGTGCCTTGGTTCTGCTTAAGATTCTTTTCAAATCCGTTTCTGTCAAGCAACGGAGATACTCTTCTCCAAATAACTTCGACACAGTACTACAAAACTTTTTTAAGCATTGCGCCGCTGTTGACTCAGCCATGGGCAAGTATTCAAAAACTGCGTCTGCAGCACCATCATAGACCAGAAGACGTAGAGGTGCAGTGACTTTTTGCTCGACTTTGAATCCCAACGTTCTAGTACAGCCCGGTTCTTGCTTAAACTAATTGCAATTGGCTTGGAGTTTGTCGCAAATAATGTAGAAAATCTCCTTGTTTATGCAAAATCGATGCCGGAAGTGACCTGTCTGGATTGGAACAAAGAGAGTCCCTACAAAGTTGTTGATGTCCATAAAGTCTTTGGCAATTTATGTTTTGCGCTCTTCCGGGTTGAGATCTTCCGTGGGTTGGTCGATCGTCTTCGCTTTCTGAGGAGGTCAAAACATCTTTCAAAAGCTCGTCGAGAGCCTCATCAAGCTCATGGTTGACCACAGAGTCCGACATTGTGCCAGGGAGTTGTGGCTCCTTGTACTTCTACCGTTGGAGATCCTTCAGCATGTAGCAAACGAGCAAAACAGCTAAAATGTTCTGGCCATTTATTTGACGCCACGTTGGCGACGTTTTGCTGCTTTGCTCTCGTTTCTTGGTGCCCCGTGGGGATGCTCTAACTGTAGCCCTACTGCGCGGCCCACACAGTGCGAGCCTCGCACTGCGAGGTACGAACTTACAGTGCGCGAAACTCCTATACGACACCCGCCCTTTTTAGCTGTACAGAGTAAACTAAACGATTACCGACGACGCAGCAGCAAGGAGGCTATCCGTTACATAAAAACGTTTAAAAGAAAACTGTTTCCAGGCCAAACGACTTTGTAGTCCCTGAGCAGCACGCAAACGGCTACTTCACCCCGCAAAACATCTATACGACATACACAATAAAAGGTAGTTGTAGCACTTCTAGTAGTAGTATTTAGTTCATTAAACCTTTCTTTGTATTCTTCTTTTTTCCGTCCACTCTCCAATCACCACTTCAACTCATTACAACAATGCCAAAAGGCACGTATTTGACAGAAAAAGAAAAAGGCCAGATAGAGGCTTTTAAAAAGAGTGGTGTGTCTATTGCAGCTATCGCCAGAGAAACAAAACGAAGCAGAGATGTCATAACAAGGTACCTGAAGAACCCAGCAACGTAGGGGACCAACAAACCTATCAAAAAGCCCACAAAAATGACCGCCGAAGCACACCGTTTATTGGTAGGAGAAGCATCCAAAGGACACCAGACCGCATCGCAACTAAAAACTGCACTTCAACTGCCGATATCAAGCCGCCGAGTTCAACAAATACTGTCTGCCACACCTACACTAAAGTTCAGAAGGTAAAACAGGCACCTCCTCTACAACAAAAGCACAAAATTCACAGGATGAATTGGGCTAGGTTGAGGCACGCGTGGGAAGCTCAACAGTGGGGTCGAATTATTTGGTCTGATGAAAAAAAAGTTTAACTTAGACGGGCCTGATGGCTTTGCCTTTTACTGGCATGATTTGCGAAAGGAGGAACGGGTCATGTCTAAACGTCAGAAGGGAGGCGGGGGAGTAATGGTTTGGGGTTGTTTTACTGAAAAAGGGGTGGGGGAATTGGCGGTGCTAAAGGGTAATCAAGATTTAAAAAAGTATGTCAAGACCCTACAGAACTATTTGTTACTATTTTTGGAAGAAAACTACGCTGGGGGATGGACGTTTCAGCAAGATAATGCTGCTATACATACGTCTAAGTACACCCAACAGTGGTTTAATGCTCATAACATAGATGTTATGGACTGGCCTGCCCGTAGTCCTGACCTCAATCCGATAGAGAATCTTTGGGGCTTGCTTGCCAGGCGTGTGTACGCAGATGCAAGGCAGTTTGCATCGGTGGAAGAGCTGGTGGAATGTGTAGTGGCACAATGGAACAGAATCGACCGCCCCACGTGTTACAATTTGGTTCGAAGCATGACAAAGCGTTGTGCTACCGTCTTAGAGACACAAGGAATAAAGACAGACTACTAGGTGGTTGGCAACGCGCACAGGTAGGCCAACAGTGCCACCTGTCTTATAGAGATTTCTACCCTTTTGGTAACCGTTATAAAGAAACATAGCTTTCCATTGAAGCTTTTAAACTTTTGTGTCCTCTTTTCTACTTCGTTTTATACAGTGTTTACGCCTACAAACGTTCGATCGTCAGGGCGTCTCCACCGGTCTGGCCAAGGCCCATAGCGCAAGTTATAGTCTAATTTTTTCACAGCATGGGTACCCCACTCGTCGGCGCAATTCCCAAAAACTTGCGTAAAAATTATGGGCTGCCCCAAAATGGCATAATTTTGGTTTGGCCGTCCCAAACAGATATAGCCTGCTCTGGCAGCGCAGAGCGTGTCGCCCCCTCTGGTGTTGTCATGCGCCCTCGACGGAAGAGCGTCGGTCGCTTTCGCGCTCCGACGCTCCCGGAGGAGCGCATGAACAACAACGCGCACCCTTCGCGTTCTCCCCGCCCCCTTCGGCATATCTTTGCACAGCTGCCTGGGTTTTCGCAGGAACGATTCGGACACGTACAAAACGAAGCAAATTGCACCCATCACAACATGACATCAGTTTGCTTCGCCGTCGCGCTTCTGCATTTTCGGACGAATGGTAGAAGTGCAATCCAATCTGTGGTATAATGCACAAAAAGGGAGAGAGTCCGAAGCGGTCTTGAGACGGGAGCGGCGGTAGCGTACAGTCTTGTGACTGTAATGAATCCGAGCGGAGAGAAGGGGCGGAAGCACCGAGCGGTCGAGGGGAGAGTGGACGATTGGTATCACCAGGCACGTACAGGAACGTGCGGAAGGGTACGAACGGTCTGAGAAACCCAATAAAAGAGTAGCCGTGCGGTCTATCGTTAGTGCAAACTAGCGAAGAAGACGTTCGGCAGAAGATGCTTGTCGTTTACGATTGGGGCCTCGGGAGATCCGAGCTACAACTAAATATCGGGTCTGGGCCCCATTACTAACTACTGTACGATCGGTCTAATTTGCACTATCACTACCAAGTCCGTACACGTGGCCAACTTGTACGTTGTGCCAACCCGTCCGGCACTTGATCACCAAATAGTACACGTGGCGGTGCCACGGCACCAGCCCATCGTGCACTACCCCTTCGTACGTGAACGGCTGATCGGATACACCATGCACCAACTCGGGCCCACTATACTACAGATCCCCCTCCTACACTTGCGCTCCGCCCTCGGAGCGCCGCGTAGTGTCGTCAAGTCGCTACGCGTCTGTCCGCATGGTTGAGAGGACGCCGTAGTGTCCGTTCGGAAATTTTGCCCGGGAAGGGCGGGGCGAAGCCATGCCAAAATTTCCAGAGCGGGAGCGACGAAAAGGATCTTAAGTACTCGTGGTAAAGATCCAAGCCGAGCGGACTGGTGCGCGAATGGGGAATCGAAGCCCCCTCGCGTACGTTCAAGTCCGATCGGAAATGCGCATCTCGTCCTGTAGGGCATCCGCGACGGTTGCCACACGGGGCGTGTCCGGCGGGGCTTCGAAGTCATCAGCCCCGCCTACCGCGAGGTCTGCACTTGGTGTCATCCGTTCGGTAACACGCAGCACGCGTGCGTGGAGTCCGTACGGGTAACGGGGAGCTACGGCGTCCGCTTTCGGAAAATTTGCCCAGGATGGGCGGGGCGAAGCCATGCCCGATTTCCCTAAGTGGAGGAGACACCATATGGACGGAACCGTTGGGGGACGCTTGCCGTGTTACGTACGAGCGGGCGTGAAGACGGGTACTGACGGCAGCGAAGGCGTGCGTGTATCCGTGTCTTTCCGTGCGGTTCGTCTCGAAGGAGAACGCCCGATGGGGATCCACTCGGTATACCCGGCACGTCTCGATGGAGAGCGTCTGGCGGGTACGCGTATTGGCGCGCGCGCCGCACGTCTCGACGGAGAGCGTACGGCGGATGATCCCTTAGCGGTCGAATGTGTGTCCGTGCGGGTACGCCGTGTCCGAAGCGGTGGTCCTCTTTCGTAAATGGGGTGGCGGTCGAAGGACAGCCAGTGCTCATTGTGACCATACGGGCGAGCGACCGTACGAATTGGACGCGATGCGACGCCACGACGAAGCGAGCGTATAGTGTATCTCGTGTGCAGGGGGTGGCGGAACGTCAGCTCCTGATCCTCCAATAAAAATAAATTGGTCAGCACTGACATTTCGTCCGCGCGGTGCCTGTACGATGACATAGTCGTCGTGGCGATCCCAAACGGTCGGTAATACTTCAAGTACCGCGTTGTCGCGTTCACCTCCCCCTATAAGAGCGTCAGTCAAGCGTTGATATGCCCGAGTCGGTTCACTCCGTATCCAACCCTACGCACGCAATGGCGCCGACTCCGAGCGGCTCTGGTACACCGTCGACACCTTTCCGTTCGGTCCCGTTACCGGGTCAGAAGTATGACCATCGCTTCCGTCGCGGTCTTACCGCTCCTCGCCGGAGGAAGCAGGTCCCGCTATCCGTCACGGAATACGTCCAGAAGGGGTTCTTCGACGGCGAGCGCTTTGCGTCGATTCCGACGGCGCTACCGATGCGGGATATGGCGATTCGCAATCCGAAATGGACAAGCATCGGAGCTTGGCAAGCCCGCTGGAACCACCTGCCTGGTGTGACCGGACGGAAGAGTGAAGAGACCTACGGGCGGAGTGACATGTTATACCTGCGCTGTCCGGAGGAGAAGACCTATCAGGAGGCGTTGCAGCGTTTGTTCCACCGCTGCTCGTCCGATTCGGGCTTCCCCGAGAAGGACATGAATCCGCTTGGGTTGGTGATGTTCGAACCGCCGTACGACAAGTTGTACTGGCTGGACCGTCAACGGTGGGGAAGTAATACCGCAACGGAGGCGAGAATCCGAGCGTCCCATGGGTTCCTGTACAGTTGGCACAACGTCGAGTTCTTTGACGTCCCTGTTCATCGCCGGTCGGACTTGTATTGCTCCACAAACGAAGTGTGGACCAGCCTCGATGTGTCCCGCAACCTATCCGTACCGACTCCGTCCGTGTTGGCTTACCATTCGGAAGAGTTCCTCAAAAATTCACCCATTCAGGGTGTTGTCCGTCAGGTCGTATATGCCGAGTGGGCGGTGTTTGCCTTTATGGCGTTCCTCCAGGCGGCCCACGAAGGTATCGAGGTCTTCACCCGTGCGGGGGACGAGCCTCTGTACCACAAGGACGGCCAAACCAAGTACGGGCGGTTGTTTCCGATGCCGTACAAACTGGTATGTATCCTGGCCGAGATGGGACTCCCGAACGTTCTCCGCGGCACCGTGTTTCCATCGCAGGTCGGTGAGAAACTGTTACAGTACTCGTTGGAGACCGATTGGGACAACACTCCGGGGTTCCTGTGGTACGACTACTACTCCGATACGTTCCTGGCGATGCCCTCGACCGGATCGGTCGCGACGCCGATCACTCGTGTCCTGAAGGGTCCGGAGAGTCTCCCCCCCTGGCCCTTCAAAACCGTTCCGGACTTCTTCCCGCACGGGTTCATGGCGCAGGACTTCGAGGAAGTGGCGCCGCTGCCGACTCCAATGGTGACACCCGTTGAGGCGAAGACCGTTGTGGAGGCAGGAGTTCAGGCAGGATCCGGTCGGAAGTCTTGGGACAAATCCGGGTTCGCCATTGAGGACAGCGCCAGCCCGCATTCGGACGGTGATACGCACAAGTCCTTCATGGCTCTCCGTGCGGCTTGTATTCCGTTTGGCGAAGAGGAACCTGCGACGCTTGACGACGCCCTGTTGGCGGCCCGAGCATGGATGCGCCGTGCGGTCAACGCCGAGACTGCTCTCCGTGAGCAGGCTCAGGCGCAGCTTAACCTGCTCAGTTACCTCCGGGCCCACTCCTTATTGGTCCTCGCGTCTTACGAGAAGTCCGTGACGGCTGGTCTGGGTATGGCGCCCGGTGTGGATGGGACGCCGATGTCGACGTTCGCGCCGCCGTTAGAGAAGCTGGTGACCAAATTTTATGAGGGCATTGCGCAACAGGTCGATGCGGAGCGTATCGTCGACCATATCGTGAAGAACATGCGCCAGGCGGCGGAGTCCTTTTTCAAGGCTGTCGAGCTGGTTGCGCCCTATCTTCCGCCCGGAGAAGAGCCTGAAGGTGAAGGCCAGTCCGGTGACGGTACAGGGCCGAGCGGTACGAACGCGGCTCCCGAAGGGGAGACTCCGCAAGAAGAGGTAACCCCTGCGGTCCGGGATGTTCCCATGCCGTCTCCGAGTGGAGACTAAGAGGGAACGGAGACCGTTACGGTTGAGGAGGACCTCATAGAGCCGGCGCCTGTACCCGCAAGCCAATCGGGCAATAAGTCGGGTGGGAAGAAGAAGGTCGTGGCCACTTCGCCGTGGCCTGGGGCCGCCTTGGCGTTCCAGCCGACAAAGACCGGTTCGAGTTCGCGTGGTGGTTCCGCTGCGGGCCGTGGCACCTCTCCCTGGGGTACCCGTGGGCGTGGTATTACGAAGCCCGGTTGGAAGAAGACTACTTAGTTTACCGTGCGTACTCGTAGCTTTCTTTTATCCTAAGTAAACTTGTGATTGTTTGTGATCACCTGTGGGCCAATAGCGTGTCGTTCTGCGTGTGCCGTTGTCGAAAAAGGCGGCGTTTTGTAAAAATCGGAAAGTAATTGACCAATAGGCGTACGTTGGTGGCGGTTTGTCGCCCAATGATAACGTAGTGGCGGCGCCTTTTGGTGTCCCATGACAGTTCACCGCTTGCGAGCCAGTACGTACGATCTCGGATCTCGGATCCTCCCCTTTCCCCCTCCTTAAGGTGTCGCCGTTACCGAAGGGTTTCGGCGACGCCAATAGCGGGCGATAAAGTCCTGGGGGATGTGTTCTGGCGGTTTGAAGGTATCCTGATCGGTGCGGTACCCGTGCCATCGTACGCGGTATTCCTGTCCGTTCGGGGTGTCGCGATGGTCGACGACTCGTTCCACCACGCTCGGAACTGTTCCGGGCGGTGAGGTAGGCTCGTCGTCGACAGGTTCGTCCGCATACGGTCCTTCAGGATCGGCACCTACTGTGCCGCGTGTCCGTTCGGAAGTAACCGGTGCGGTTGTTGGCCGTGCAGTTGGGGCTTTTGTCACTCTGCCAATACTGACGGTGTCGTGAATACCGTCTTGGTTCAGAGTGACAGTGGCGTCCGTTGCGGATACGACCTTAAACGGGCCAACCGTCTTCGGTAAGAGTTTCCGATACGTACGTTCCTGATCCGTAAGGTCCTCCTCTGCGTTCTTATAGTCCGGTCGGTCAACAAACACTTCTTCCCCAGGGGTGAAGCTCGGCGTGTACCGTACGGATTTATCAAAGTTTTCCTTATAGCGCTGTTGGGCGCGGGTCAAATTTGTCCGAGCGGTCTGCAGCGTGGCCTGTAGGAGCTTGAGCGTGTAGCGTTTTATCCGAGCGGCAGTGGGCTGTGTAGGCGTCGTTGGGTCCAGTGACGTACTGGGCTCATCGAGCAGAACGCTTGGGGGTTTACGCGTTAGCGCAACGTCGAACGGTGCGGTACCGAGAGATCGATGGATCTGTAGGTTGTAACCGTACGTAAGAGGTTGCACATACGCGTGCCAAGTGTTCTGATGGTCCGCTACGTAGTGGCGTAACCTCTCCACGAGTGTTTTGTTAAACCGTTCGGCCTGACCATTTGTTTGCGGATGGTACGCGGTCGTTAGTACGTGTTTGGTTCCCAAAGCGGTACATACAGTCTCAAAGAACTTAGAGACGAATTGAGTTCCGTTATCGGTTAGCAAGTAGTTTGGTATTCCGTACGGATAAACCCAGTTCTCCAGGAAGGCCTTCGCCACCACAGGAGCTGTGGTTGACCGCAGAGGTATAGAGCGAGCTATCTTGCTAAACCGATCGGTAATAACCAGTATGTACTGGTAACCGTTTACGGACTTCGTGAATGGGCCGACGATGTCTATCGCGACGAATTCCAGCGGACCGGCGGCGGGGAACAGCTTCAGCAGCTTCTGCGACTTGAAGTGTGTTCCCTTCGTCGCCGGGCAGGTGCGACAGTCCCGTACGGTCTGGAATACATCGTTGGCCATATGTGGCCAGTAGAAGTCTCGACGGAGACTTTCATACATCCGAGTGGAGCCCGGATGGCCAACGAGACGGGGGTAGTGTGCCAAGTAGAGGACGCGTGCCTGCAGTGATGCAGGTACGACCTTCTGGATGGCGCCGTCCAGTAGGGCTTTGCGCACGATAAGTCCGTTTCGGTCAATATCGAACAGAGTGACACCGTTGCCGATGTCTTTCCGTACGGACTCACAGAAAGGGTCATCTGCTTGAGCTCGTACCAGCTCTTCGACCGTGACCGGAACGATATTGGTTTCCTCCGAGGTGACAGCGAGCACGTCGGGGATACCAGCAGATTTCCGTCCGGGCGTTGGCCAGTCGACGCAGACGTCGCTGTACTCATCACCGTTAACGGTAATGTTGGTGATAAAGTACGGTCATTCACTAGCAAGCAGGGGACTTCTTCGTCCAATGGGGCATCGTCTTCGCCATCCGTCCGGATCCGAGAAAGGGCATCAGCCGCTTGATGCTTGATACCCGGACGGTGGAAGACATCGAAGTCATACTCCATTAGACGCAACCGCCACCTGGCCAATCGTCCTGACGCGTCCGCAAGGTTCAATATCCACCTCAAGGAGTGGTGGTCCGTTCGGACAGTGAACCTCTGACCTTCCAGGTACGGACGGAGGTGCAGTATGGCCCAGACGACCGCAAGGCATTCCCGTTCGGTAGTCGAGTATTGCCGTTCGGTCTTGGATAGAGAGCGGCTCCAGTAACCGATCGGTAATAAGCCTCCGTCCGGTTGCTTCTGTAGCAGGGTGCATCCTACCTGTCGGTCGCATGCGTCTGTATCCAGAACGTACGGGTACCCTTGACGGGGAATGGCCAAAATGGGCGGGCGTATCAGTCTCTGACGTAATTCGTCAAAGGCTTCGTATTCCGTATCGGTCAATGTCTCAAACTTCGTGGGTTGCCCTTTCTCCAACTTGCGGTTCAATGGAGCCGCAATTCGGGCGAAGTTTGCGACAAACCGACGGAAAACGTTACAGAGCCCCAAGAACGATCGGAGCTCCGTCTGGGTCGTAGGCGGTTTAGCCTGCTTGATAGCATTCTGTGTCTTGAGAGATACTTGAAGCTTTCCCGGTCGGATTACGTGCCTAGATAGTCCACCGTGCCACTGAAAAAGTAGCACTTGTCCAGTCGGAGAGTAACACCAGCCGAACGGAGCATATGCAGTATGGTCCGCACATGGTCATAATGCTCTTCAACCGTCCGGGAGTAGATGATTACGTCATCAAGATACACCAGTGCGTACTGCCACTTCACCCGTGAAAGGATGATATCGAGAGCACGCTGGAAAGTAGCCGGTGCGTTCTTGAGTCCGAACGGCATTCTCCGATAACGGTACAGTCCCATATGCGACGTGAACGTCGTTTTGTCCCGGTCGGCTTCATCCATTTCGGTCTGCCAATAACCACTGTTGGCGTCCAAAGTAGAGAAGATTTGTGCATCTCCAAGAGCGTCGATGCACTCGTCCATTCGGGGTAGTGGGTATGTGTCCCGTACGGTCATAGCGTTCAAACGGCGGTAGTCGACGCAAAAGCGAAGGCTTCCGTCTTTCTTGAGCGCGAATACGACCGGGCTGGCCCATTCTGCCGATGACGGTTCTATGACACCAGCAGCGAGCTGCTTTGTCACCTCCTTACGTTCGAGTTCTCTCCGAGCGGGTCCGGCACGGTACGGCATCTGGAATATGGGCTTCGAGCCTGGTTCCAGATGGATGCGGTGCTTCGCTGCCGCAATCGTTCCGAGATGGCCGTCCCACATGTCCGCAAACGGTCGAAGTAGTTCAATGACTTTGTCCCGTTCGGTAACATACTCAGGACTGATCTGTACCTTGCTGGTCCAATCGTTCTCATCTTTCCGTACGGTTTCTTGCTCCTGTTCGGTATCCTTGTGTTCCCGTTCGGAATTATTACCCGAAATCGGAATGTGTTCCCCCTCCTTGGACTCGTCGCTCCGCGACGATGGTTGCGGAGTTATGAGCGCTACAGGAGATGGAAGAGCAAGTCCGATAACGGTGTTGTTGTGTAGTCGGACCGAGCGGTCAGAAAAGTTCGCCGCGCGAACGAGAAAGGGTACGTCCGGTCGGAGCTCCATAACTCCACCCGCAAGGAGTGTGAGTTCAAGCGTTGATCTCGTTCGGTGATGAGACTGTAGAAAGACCAAGCCGGACGTTTTGGTGGTTACCAAGACGTTCGTTTCCGACATTGGGGGTAGAACAACCGGACGGGCAAAGTGTATCTTATTAGATGGAGTTTCCCGTTCGGGTTCTGGTTCCGGCGCGGAAGGTGCATTTGGTCCGTAGGCGGAAGACTGTATAGACACCGGTTTGGAGTGTCGTAAGAGTATTGTCCGTTTCGGTGGTAGTATTGCCAAGACGTACTTTTCAATAAAAGAAGTACCGAGTAGTATACTGGTGGAGAGGTTAGAAACCACCAAGAACTGTACTCGTACATTGAGGTCACCGATTCGGATCATAAGGGGAAGAACTCCCACAACGTCCATTCGGTTCTTCGACGCGTCCGTAATTCGGGGTCTTACGTCCGGTCGGAGTTTCGAGCGCCAATTCGGAGGGAGATGGCGTTCGTGAACCAGACAGGGTCCGGCTCCGGTATCAAGAACTCCCGTTAACGGATACATCAGTGCCGTGTTGAGGCCAACCGACACGTGCACCTTGTAGTTCGCGCTAGAAAAGAGGACCGTTTCGGTTTCAATGTCCGTATCGGTCAGGTCACATGTCAGGACAGGGGACTCCCCTCGGATGGAGTCCGTTCGGTCTGTCGCTGACGGGGCGAGGCTAGGCCTCTGTGGAGGAGGCGATGCCTCTACGCTTCCTCCTGGTCGTTTTCCTGGTGGGGAGCAGGCTCCTCGACCAGCATGACGGCCTGTGTCGGTCTTGGTGAGTACGTCTGGCGAGGCTGTCCGCCCTGGCGATATCCTACATTGTCCTTCGGGGTATCAGTTTTCCGTCCGGTTTGGTAGGCACTGTAATAGCCTTCCTCGCGGCGTTGCTGATAATTAGCCTCCCGTATGGCCAGCAGCTTCCCCTTTAGGTCCGGGGGGGAGCAACTGACAGCAGTTGGGCTCCCGCGAAAGGCAAATCCGACACGGTCTAACTGGTGCCTGCCCCTGGGGTTGCTGTACCCTGGAGCTGGCAGGACTGGGATAAGACCGAACGGACTGAGCCGGCGTTGAAGCCGAGGGCGTAGTGGGAGGCGAGGGCATGGAAGACGCGCGGGATACCGCGAGGACATGTTCCTCGTCTTCATCCGATACGGAATAGATCGATTCCGACGGGGTATCGATACTGTGAACCTTCCGGGCGGTACGAGAGGACTCTTTCCGAACGGTTGGCTTTTGGGTATCGACCCGAACGGACTGTCTACGTGAGGCACGATGGGTGTCTCCGTACGATTCCGTGTAACGGGCAAGTGCATCGTATCCGATATTGGGATGCGAGGTGAGGTGATTCCTCACCTTTGACCGTATGGCGGCAAGGAGACCTTCGACGAAGATCCCCTTCAAATTCCGATCGGTAACGACATTTCCGCAACGGAGGGCTTTCGTCCAGAGCTTCTGGGCGAATTCCGTTTCGGACATGCCTGACGCTTGGCGGTAGAGGGTGACCTCTGCGGCCGCGTCGGCAATGATCTCATCCGTTGCGTACGTGGTCAACAGAAAGTTGACTACTTCTTCGTACGTATGGAGAGACTCATCTCGAGTACGGTCGACAGCGCCAGACTCACCTTCGAGCCGAGACTGAACCAGAGCGTGCGCCGGTCCGGTCAGGTAAAACTGGAAACACCAGAGGGCTGCCCCCTCAGTGAGTCCGTTGTGGTTGCAAGCGGTTTTAAACCGCTGTAAGAAACTGAGCACCGATATCGGATCCGTCCCGGAAAAGAAATGACCCTTCATCTGGACATTCAATTTCTTTTGGTAGCGCGCAATCTTGCGCGCCACCCGCGAATTGTACGTCTGGCTCCTCCTGAGCAACCTGTACGTACGGTAGTCCACCAGTTTGGCGAACTTCTCGTTCAAGGGCCTGATGCGTTTTAGCATCAACCAGTCCGAACGGGAACGATACCGATCGGACTTCCCCCTCCGTCGAGGGCTGCGGGAGTGTCGGTCGACTTCCGAATCCGTGCGGTCGTCATCCGACGATGACTCCGAAGAGTCCGAGTCCGTTCTGGCTGATCTTCGCCTTCTCTGGCGGCGACGGTCTTTCCGTTTACGGGGCGCGTCATCCGAATCGGAACTTCCGCTCGGTCTACCGCCTCTGCGGCGGCGATTCTTCCTCTCGTCGGAGGAATCTCCTGAGCTTCCGTTCGGATCGTCCTGCGGGTTGACTGGCGGGAGGTACACTCCGGTCGGGCCCCTCGTTGGGCCCTTCTTCAGTTCCGGTCGGTGTTGCCTCTCGCCGCTAGTGGGTGCATTGTCCGTACGGTCAATAAAAGATTTGGGTGGGTGGGTCGGTAGCTGAGCTACCAGTGCGGCCAGTGTACTGTTCAGAGCTGACGTAGCAGGTTCCGAACGGTCTGTCTTCAGGATATTCCTGACCATATCGTGTACGATCGGTGGAATATCCTGGTGCAGAAGCACCGGGATTCGGTCCTTGAGGTATGTCTCCACTGCCATGGGGACGTGGACCTCAATTTCCGTTCGGAGACTCTGCAGGGCGTAGGGAGCGATCCCTGCCCAGAGTTCCCGTGCGGTAGTCCGTTCGGTAAGAAGTCGCGGCGCGGGGCCAGCTTCGCCCCGCGGCGTCTTCTCCGTTCCGGGAAAGGGGGCGAGCGCAATTGCCTCGTCCTCGTTCCGTTCGGACTTAGACCTATTACGTGCGGAACCGTCTCGGATAATCCGTTCGGGCTCCTCTGAAGGCGTGACGTAGGCCGTCGCGTTACTTCGGGTGCTCCGGCGGCCAACCGAAGCGGCATCCGAAGCGGCGCGAATTGCGACCGGTACGGACTTTGCGGAGTCTTTTTCGACCAAAGACCCTTCACCCATTTCTCCGTGCGGACGATGACTCATACTGTACGTATTGGTTCCACGATCGGTTCTGCTGCTCCGTACGGTCTCGAATTCCACTTCTAGGTCGGGAGACCAATGTGGTATAATGCACAAAAAGGGAGAGAGTCCGAAGCGGTCTTGAGACGGGAGCGGCGGTAGCGTACAGTCTTGTGACTGTAATGAATCCGAGCGGAGAGAAGGGGCGGAAGCACCGGGCGGTCGAGAGGAGAGTGGACGATTGGTATCACCAGGCACGTACAGGAACGTGCGGAAGGGTACGAACGGTCTGAGAAACCCAATAAAAGAGTAGCCGTGCGGTCTATCGTTAGTGCAAACTAGCGAAGAAGACGTTCGGCAGAAGATGCTTGTCGTTTACGATTGGGGCCTTGGGAGATCCGAGCTACAACTAAATATCGGGTCTGGGCCCCATTACTAACTACTGTACGATCGGTCTAATTTGCACTATCACTACCAAGTCCGTACACGTGGCCAACTTGTACGTTGTGCCAACCCGTCCGGCACTTGATCACCAAATAGTACACGTGGCGGTGCCACGGCACCAGCCCATCGTGCACTACCCCTTCGTACGTGAACGGCTGATCGGATACACCATGCACCAACTCGGGCCCACTATACTACACAATCGGTCTTACTGATATCGGCCAAAACGGCCCGATAATCTTGGAAACATGCCACAAGAATCAGAGTTGTATACGGCTGCAGTGGTGGAGGTTACTGGGCGAGGAGGTGATCACGAGCCGCCGAACGGGGGGCGTACTGGGAATGGGGAGGGTGAAGGTCAAAGAGCGAGACAAGGACAGAATACGGCGACCAAGGGCCGCAATATTGCGTGGAACAACAATGAAACGATGGCGTTGGTTCGCGCCGCTGCTGCAGCTTCCACAGACCCATCCGTGGGCTCGGGAATGTCAGCGGCGGAGCATGGCCGCCGCATACGTGCTATCTTTATCAAAGATAAGGCTAAACCAAAAGATGCTTGCACGTTACCGAGGACTGGTTGCGATCTGGACTGTCGCCGGTGGGACGGGCGTTCAGCGGACGGTTGTCGCAAGAACTGGGACAAGATTAGAGCCGAATGTACTCGATACAAAGCCTGCTACGATAGGGTCCTGAGTATGAAATTAACTGGAAATCCTGGGGATGGTGATCTTCTGCGATGCGCAGAACTTTTGTACAGTGATGGGAGTCAGTCTGTTTCCCATTTGTATGATTGTGTTCGCAACCCTCATTACCATATACAGAAGCCCTTCAAATTCAAGGACCCGTTCACATTCCTCAACAGTCAGACGACACTGTTGCAGGCAGGGGGTTTTGAGGAGGTGGGAAAACGTGGAGATGTAAAACTGGAGCGTCCTTTGGGAACGAAGGCTGCGAAGAAGAAGAAGGAGAAGGACAGAAACAAGGAGGAAGCTGACAGGGAGGGGGGCGTTGAGAATTCGATGAGAAGAATCGAGGCGCTTTTGGAGAATTCTGTGAAAGAGAAGGTTAGCTTGGCGAGGGAGAAGATAGCTTGACAGCGTGAAAAACTAGAGTGGGAGATGACGTTGAAATTACTCGGGGCAGGGTCATTGGTATCGGAGGAAGAGAAGCAGAAGATACAACGTCTGATGCGCAAACGTTTACTGAATCGTCTAGAGAATAGTGAGGCTCATCCGACACCTGAAAAGAAGGGACGAATGGAATGCACTGGAGATGTTCATGTACCAACCGACTCCGAAGAGAACAACTCAGACACTGCCCTCACTCTTCTTCAGCTGTCATCGGTGTCAGAGTGAGAGTCGTGGTAAGAGTCTCGAAGGCAGTGGGGAGCAATCAAAGTCTTTACGAGTCAGTGTCGCCATGAGAATTCCAGAAGTTATCCATCAACGCACGTTGTAGTTTCTCGTGATCTTGCAAACATTCAATTGGATCCAGTAAAGATTTCCAAAGGGCTGCTTGCTCATAGCTACAGTTGGGATGAGCGGTAATATCGTACAAAGTTTCATTGGTTTGTAATTCATTCTGTGCCAACCGGAACTTCGCAGTGCCGCCATATGATCGCTCTTCGGCAATCATGTTGTGCAAAATTGTGCAGCAAAGTACAATATCATTCAAGTCTTTCACTTGACCCAGTCTGGCAGGACGATCAAGAATTTCAAATTGTCCATAAAGCGCCGCGAAAACGCGCTCGACAGCCTTACGAGCTGAGCTGTGTCCTGAGGTATAGAGCCGGGCCTTGTTGGAGCGAGGGTTCGGATGAGGCTTTGCAAAGATTCGAAATCTGGGGTATATGCCATCCGTGAGGTAGTACGACCAATCTATTTCTGTACCAGCAATACATATTGATGGGGTCACGGGTGGCCATTTCCCGTTTCTAACATCATTGAATAAAGAACTCTGGGACATTATCGAAATGTCATTCTTCGCCCCTGGTGAGCCAAACATTACATGCCAAATTCGTAGGCGATCATCACAAACTACCTCCATACGAAGCATCGGTTTTCCCTCTTTCCCAATGTACTGTCCTTGCCATCCAACAGGACAGTTAGCCCACTCCCATCCAGAGCAATCTAGGGCCCCAATACACCCGGGAAATCCCAGCTGAGCGTAGTCGGATTCAATAGATTTTATCTGGGCCACTGTTGGCCTAGACAGGTATTGGTCCCTGAAGCAAAGTAAAACCGTCCGACAGAACCTCTTCAATATTTCCAGTATAGTTGATTCATGTAAACGAATGTACGAAACCAGATGATCAGCGGCTACACCAGAGCTCAGTCCAAAGAGGGCTGCTGTCAACTTTTGATCTGTTGTGGCACCTTTACGGCGGGTAGCGTCTTCGTGCTGCAGAAAATATTCGTCTACACAGCAAAGTGCAGCGCCAAGTTTCTCGTAAATTGTCCTTGCGACGCTGAATCTTCTTTCAAACTCCTGCGTGGTGAACAGAGGTTGCATAACTTTTCCCCGGCAGAAGTAGTCAATATCGATTTGATGAGCTCCTTGGTATCTATGTATATCGCGATTTGATCTCCGACCTTTGATTGATCCACCAATTTTCTTTTGCTTGCATTGGTTGTTGAAATTTGTAAGCAAATGCACTAAAGCGTAGTGGATGCTTTCATCGTCACTCGATGATGAAGATGAGGATGACATGCTGGGATACGTTTTCAAACTGGTTGGACGTTTGGTGCTTTGTGACGGGGCTTGGGCGATTATGTTCGTTACGCTTTGGGACGAACTGCCATTCGGGCAGTTTTGGCTTGACTATCCTGCGTCTATGGGAGGCTTTGCACGACCAATCATGTCTATACAAATGGCAGAAATTTTTTAGGATTTGGGCATACGGGTGGGGACGCCCTCAGTAACGAAGACTTACTGGAAATTACTGGGGTGTCGTATACAGTCAACGAAATTTGAAACGCAACGATGCTTGTAAACCAAATAACGCACCCCAGAAAGCGGTTGTAGCCTTAGTCCTTACACATATTAAACGCATCAATGCCTTTAAACAGAAACTCAAAAGACTCTTTGCATTCCGCTCTCAATGACATTGGCGGCGGAGCAACACTTCTCTACCCGCCAAAAACGACCACGAAACTCCAACGAGTACAAACACCAGTACTGCATCTCCCGCGAAAACAAGCAGAACGTTTGTACTTTGAATCATCTCATATAGTCACCACTACACTCTGCAATCATCTAACTGACACATTTGTTCTTCGACATTGGTAAAACATGCCAAAGAAAGGGTACCTCTCTGACTTTGAGAAGGGCCAAATACTAGCCCTTCAGCATGAGCTCGTGCCGATTCGTACTATTGCGAAGCAACTAAGCCGCGCCGCATCAACAATATCACGCTTCCTGGTGCGTCATAATGCGGGGAAGGTCACCAAAACGCCGCGTAACGCCCAAAAGCTCGCCCCCCGTAGCAAAACGCTGTTGCTGCGACTGGCAGCAACTGGAAACTACAGCGCCCACGACTTGAAGCAGCGTCTTGGATTGTCTATCACAGTCCGTCGCGTCCAACAAATCCTGCGCAAGACACCCAATTTGAAGTACCGCCGCTTTACGAAGAGTCCAAGACTCACTATTCGGCACAAGGAAGCGAGGCTCACTTGGGCGCGTCGCCATGTCACTCGTGGGGACATTGTCTGGGTGACAGTCATCTTTTCTGACGAGAAGAAGTTCAACTTAGATGGACCCGACGGACTCGCGAAGTACTGGCATGATCTACGTCGCGAACCCCGCCGTTTCTCAACTCGTCAAAATGGTGGGGGATCCGTCATGGTTTGGGGTGCCATTTCTTTTTATGGTGTATCTGAGATTGTGTTTTTGAGTGGCAAGCAAAACTCAGAAAGGTACTGCGAGACGTTGAGCTCAGGCTTATTACCTTTGGTTGCTGAGGTGTTTGGAGAAAGCCATCCTAATACGTTTCAGCAGGATAATGCGCCAATTCATACTTCTCTTTTGACGCGCAATTGGCTCTCCGAGCACCATGTGAGGACTCTACCGTGGCCCGCAAGGTCTCCGGATCTTAATATTATTGAGAATGTGTGGGGGTATCTTGTGAGGAAGGTGTACATTGGTCATAAGTCTTATGACAATGTAGAAGATCTTAAGTCTGCTATTGTGGAGGCCTGGAAGTCTATTTCTACAGATTACCTTTTGAAGCTCTACGGCAGCATCAAGAGACGTTGTCTGGCTGTTATGGATTGCAAGGGCGATTCCACAAAGTACTGAAATTTTCTTGTATGCGTTGATACATTTCTTGTGCGCGTTGTAGTTTCACCCCCTTCATTGGCGGTTCAGAACCGTTTGATAGATCCTACGCTACAGCATTTGGTTTGTAAACTCAATCTTGTTTAGTTGAATTGTTTCTATGAAGAGCTTTAATTGTGCCGGATTAACTGTCAATGGGCTGCACCATTCGGCTAGTGCGCATCTGAGACCTGCTGATGCGTTTCAAATTTCGTTGACTGTAGGAGTTTCGCGCACTGTAGAAGGCGGCGGGTGAGCTGAGCTTCATAATCTCATATCTACATATCTATGGGGGACGGAGAATCTACGGGCAGTGAGGTGCGTAGGATATATGTGGTAGAACCTCCACATGTTTGTAAAGATTTTGGGAAGAACCTCCCTTTTACAATGTAACGCGTGCAGAACCTCCTTTCCAACCAACGCGAGCCAAGTAGCAAGACCCTCCCTAGCTACGCTTCTGATTGGTACCGTGCCCTCCAGGCGTGACAACGGGAGCTTAAGACGCTGAAGTTTGAAAAAGTCCGCGCTTTCTTGCTGCACCTGCCCTTCAGGCGTGACAACGGGAGCTTAAGACGCTGAAAACATCCAAGCGTGAGCCTGACGGCTCGGGTGCGCAAAAGGTTCTATAACTGAGATCGTGCCATATTCCCTCCAAGCCTGAGCCTACCGGCTTTAGTACATCCTTCCATAATCCTCGGCTGTTTGCCGAACAAAGATCTTTATCATTCAAAGACGCTTTCCCCCGCCAACCCGCCGTTAACATCGTATGATAACACTAACGAGTGGTTCCGATCCTTCGGTCCACTATCCCCCTCAAGATGCATTGGAGACTTACGTTTTTGGCTTTTTAGATCCACGAAACGAAGACTCAGGAGATGAGGTTGATTGCAATTTTAATCCAGTGAGGTCTGCGAGCGAACTAGAGCAGTCGAAGGATCTTTGTAATCGAAAGCTTACTGCGGAAGAAATACGAAATATTAAGAAGATCATGACGCGCATATCATCGTTTTTGAAGAATGTTGCGAAGAAAACTGGGATTACGTTTGACCGAGTCAACCCACCAGGCTTTGACGAGCTACGAAGGCTTTGGGTACATTTAATTGTAGTAGTTCAGAACGCTACAGATTCCAAAGGTGTTGTTGGTGTGAATATAACGGAGTCATGCAGAACCGGTACATGGTTCTGCAATGTGTTGTTGCAAGCGGGATTATTCGAGCTGGAACCTCAATGTGGGGTTCTATTCATCCCGTTTGACTCCGGTGTCTGCATCAGTCACAATTCTCGTGCATTTGAAACATTGAATAGGGTCGAGAAAGTGGAGGTTCTTCAGCGATATGTCTCAAGCTTTACTGAGAAATTGTATCCAAGTCCCGAACCTGTCTCAAAAGTAATTGTGCCTTTAAACATCAATGCCGTTCACTGGGGAGTGCTTTATGCGGAGAAAACAAGTCACGGGTGTTGGTCTATGTACTGGGGTGATAGTCTGGGGTGGGATTGTCCTAAAGAATGTAGACATCTGGTTTCGTGCCTGATTCAGCATACTCAGAAGGAAAAGATCTTGTGGACGTATCCGAAGGAAAACTATATTCTCGACGTTCTAGGATATACAAAACAAACCGATTCACACAGCTGCGGAGCATATGTGTTATCTATGATGACGAAGTTTGCGCGTACCACGGGAGTAATTCCAGAAGCAAAGTTTCTCGTAGGGCACAAGAAGGATCTCACCGAACAGTACCGTTGGGCATGTGTCGAGGCGCGTATCTCCGCTATCATGGCTGTGTCACACATACTTCCGGTCAGTGACCCAGCCGCAGTCGATGAAGTGCAAAAGAGCCGCCGAGAGAGAGTGTATGCATCCCGTCACTCTCGTGAGTCTCAACAGAGACGTATGGACAGGGTTAAAGCTGTTGAGTCATCGGGAACTCAGCCCAAGGCTGTGGATGTGGTGACCAAGGATGATGGGAGCGGACGAAGACAAACTAGATCTGCTGTTCTTAGTAGAACTACACGGCTTAGCGCGGAAAACAGTAGGGCAGAGGATATTGGGGATAAAGCTATACAGAACTTGGGTGGTGAGATTGAGGCTTTTGTGAAGCACAGCGTTGTGAACGAGAACAGTGGAAAGGCAGCTACGGTGCCCGTTTCGGTGTCGAAGGATGGCGGTTCCCTACTGAAGACGGAACAAGGTGGGACAATATCAGACGATGACCTTGGAGGACGTGGAGAAAACAAACAAAATGCTCGGGATGGGGATAAGAAGAAGGGAGGATATGGACCAGAAGCAAATGTGTTCGATCTTCCCGGGTATGTCTATGAGCTATGTGAACGAGAAGGTTATGAATATGGCCTGCAATTCTGCAAGCAAGTCACACGCTCAAGGGTGTACAGGCTTAATGCGAGACTGCGGTGTTTGAGGTATAAGAAAACACATCCGGGCTGTGGATGTAAAGCTGCGTTTATGGCGAAAGCTCGTATCGACGGGAAAGGTTGGATCGTTTCTAATTTCAATGTTCACAACCATGAGCGGCTGTCGGTGGACATGCGGTACAATAAGGAGAAACGAAAGAAGGCCGTGAAGACGGCCATCATGAAGAACTGTTCTGCTGGGTTTAGAGTCCCCTTCGTGCACTACCTTCCACCAGTATTAAAGAAGAACTCACAAGAACTCAATTCCGACGAAGATTTCATGGAAGGCGTAATCCCCAGTCGCCCCCAAGGCCTTCGAGATTGGTTCACTGGAAACTGGCGAGTATCGGAGGATGACGATTACATGCATACGCAGGAGGAGCGCCATGCACAACTTTCTAAAGTTCAGGATGTCATAGAGATCATTGGTGATGAGAGCGCGGGAAACGGTAGGAATTCAGTAGTAGGCTCTGAAGACAGTTCTGTCATCGACCTAACTGCCTCGCGAAACGTGAAAAAGGTCACGTTTCTGAACACGGTAAGACTAGAACCTCTCTTATTGTTCATACCACAAAATTCTAACTCTGTGTCTCAAGCCAAATGCACCTTCTGTACCTTCGATTTCTGACGAGGTACCACTTCCGACACAGGAAGATGAGCTCCGAGCTGAAGATGATGGTCAATTGGGGGAGGATCGAAGTAATTCAACGGGTGATGAGGAGTCCGAACTGTCACATGAAGAAGCGTATACAGATGAGGAGTGCGTGAGGCGCGGGTTTCTTGCGTATTTGGAGCAGATGGTAGGTGCGGAATCGCACGAGGTCCTTCAGCATTTGCAGTGTATCGCGGAGAGCTTCGGTTTTAAACTCTTCATTCGGGACTCGAGGTATACAGAGATGAATGGGCGAAAGGTGCTACGCCGTGGGTACTTGCAATGCTCTTTCTTCCACAATGAGCAGTATAAATGCCCGTATTTGTTTAGGCTGCAACGAGTTAGAGTATCCCCTGGCAGTGATATGTATGCATTCTCTGCAAACTTTGCGAAATCCTTTCACAATCATTGTTCGGATACATCCTCTACCCGAACAATGCTACCACCGCAGGTGACACGGGAGGCTCATCACTTGCGCCATGGTTTACACCTTCAATACAACACAGTGCTCACTCTTGTGGAAGATAAATTTGGCATCAAGGTAGACAAGAACCTGTTCCGCAAACGCCTGAAATACATATCCGACTCTTGTCATCCGAAGGAGAAAGAGTGTTTAAGATTGTATCAGAACCTCATACAACTACAGGCACAGAATGGGAGGACGAGGTTGTATTGCGGAACTGGTGCTGATGATGGATTACAATACATTGCCTGGTGTTTCGAACAATGGGCTACGGACTACGAAAGGTTTGGAATTGTGCCAGGTGTGTCTGTAGACTGCAAGGCTGTAGCCAATCGCTTCAATCTGCCACTGGTCAGTATCAATGGGAGAGATAACAATGGGCAGTTGACTACATTTTTCATGGGGTACATCGTGAACGAAACCATGGAGAGTTTCGTTTGGGTTCTTCAACGCTTTAAACAATGCGTTAGAATATCGCCGAGCTGCTTCGCCATTGATCAGTGCACAGCACTAATCGGTGCTCTTCGTCAGGTGTTTCCCTTTTCGTCTATCACTCTTGATGACTGGCACCTGAATAAGAACCAAGCTCCCAACACAGAACGGTGGTGCAAGAAAATTAATCGGTCGGGGTGGGCAAAGACAATGGGAGAGGCGTTGCACAACCTCCGACAAAGCAGGAGTATGGACGCATTTTATGAACTTAGGTCCAATTTCGAACAGCGTTACTTCACAAACTTTAATCTTGCTATGCCGCGATGGTACACATTCCTTTATCACGACAACCCAGAAATGCTCATCCGCTGCTTCAAAGACCAAGCCTGTGCCCGTCGCTTCTTCTTTCAAGGAAGTGGTTACTCGGAGTCTTCGCATTCTCGTTACCGTCACCATGTTCTATCGAAGAACGTTCCATTCGCCGAGGTCCCTATTGTTATGAACAATATAACAGAACGGTTAAAAGCGGAACGTGGGAATAAGGCGGCAGTGAGTGATACTACAATAAGAAATAAGCTCCTCAGATCCGGACTTCCTCTTACAACGCAGACCTCATCCCGAATGGTACGTCAATTCACCCCGTACAGCATCACCAAATTCCTCGAGCTCAGCGTCCGATACTCTCCGTATTTCAAAGTCGTAGACGCGGTTGTCATTGCCACCCGAGACGCGCCTTTCAACTACGATCTGGACCTCGAAGACATCGACATGTCTTCAGAGGAACCGCTGGTGGTATTTAAGATACAAAGAACACATAACCTCAACGCTCAGGATCCAGAAATGTACAACGCCTTTCTCAAAAGCTCCGACTCTCCCGAACGGTTGGTTGGAAACTGTAGTTGCCGCAATACAACTGCATGGGGCATACCATGCTGCCATCTAACGCGTTTGTTCATGACCTTCAGCGATGTTTGCGATAGATGGCCATATGTAGTCACCGCACTTCCAATCCGCTATCGTATTGAACACTTTTGGCACCCGTATTGGTCTAGGGGTCCACAGAATTGGACGTTGCAGGAGATTTTGCGGCTGAGAGCCACAATGGGACCCACCGCCGAAGATTCAGAACCTCTACTTGAAGCCACATTAGAAGAACACAATGGCAATGAAAAAATTCTTTCCCCACAGCCAAAATCGTTACCGGCAGGAGAACAGGCACCGGAGAACAACGAGGGATCCAAAAAGAACGAGATGGCCTCTTACGTGAGCTATTCCGATTGCAAAGCTCTATGCGATCAGATGCACCGCGTTGCCCTCACGTACGGAAACATCGCAGTTGAGAGTGTTAAAGAGTACTTAGAAAAAGGGGTAGCCCTTCTAAACTCCGGAAAATACCCGACACGCCCGCAAACATCCGTTCCGGTTCCTTCGGAGGTCAAAGATGTGCTCGGTGCTTCGGATCAATTGGTGGTTGTTAACCCCAACGCGGGGCTCGGTGGGAGAGCGCGAAAACGTAAGAAATCATTCCTCGAGCGCAAAACACCAGCGAAAAGACGCAAAACGTTGCATAGAAGGGATGAATGCGCAGAGTCAGAAATTGCGACACCAGCGCAGGCTCTAGGAAAAGCATTAAGCATAGTAGATAATCCAGATAGTCAGTATTCGTGATCAATAAACGGTGTTCAAGAACAAGTTTTGAGGAGATGGTTCATACCTGTAGTTTACGGAGGTTGACGAGATGATCAGTGCAGCGCAAGGAACGTACAGCGTGGCTCTTTAGCGGTGCAGCAAGAAAGCGCGGACTTTTTCAAACTTCAGCGTCTTAAGCTCCCGTTGTCACGCCTGGAGGGCACGGTACCAATCAGAAGCGTAGCTAGGGAGGGTCTTGCTACTTGGCTCGCGTTGGTTGGAAAGGAGGTTCTGCACGCGTTACATTGTAAAAGGGAGGTTCTTCCCAAAATCTTTACAAACATGTGGAGGTTCTACCACATATATCCTACGCACCTCACTGCCCGTAGATTCTCCGTCCCCCCATATCTATCTACTGTTTACTGAGCAGCACTTGCGAAGAAGAGCTCAGTCGCAAAGACCTTACACAACTTGTTACAATGACACGCTACGGTTGTGCAATTGTACCCGCTGCCAGCCACGTCAACAGCATGCTAGAAGTGGCGTTCGAGTTGCGCCGGCGAGGAAACGACATCGTGTTCATCTCCATCCTGGATTTCAGCGAGAAAATAAAGGCCCTCGGCTTCGACGTGATCATCATCGGCGCACAACGCTTCGAACAAGGCTTTGTCGAAACGTTCCACTCCGAGCTGGGCAGCTCACAGGGCCTGGCGTCAATAAACAAAGTCATCGACATGATCCAAACAACAAACGAGGTGTACTTTTGCGAGGCGCCCGACCTGCTACGCCGCGCCGCGATCGATCTACTGGTGATCGATCACGTGGTAATCTCAATGATCACCATCGCCGACTTTGTGCGCATCCCCTACGTGCTGGCGTACATCGCGCTGGGCGCACCATACGACCCGCTCGTGCCGCCCGTGTTCTCACAACGCATCCCGTCAGACAGCTACCTCTCCCGCTTCCTCACCTATCTCGAGCACCTTCTACAAAACTTCATGACGCGCAGAATAGCCGCGCAAATCCACGCGCAGCGCCGCGCCTGGAAGCTACCGCCCCTTTCCAACGCCATCGACGCGCCCTCCGCGCGTGCGCACGTCATCCAGTTCCCGCGGTCTGTCGAGTTTGCGCGCGAGCACCTGCCCGACAACGTGCACTACGTCGGGCGGCTGGCCGACCCGTCCGGCGACGAGCCGCTGTTCGGGCAGGTGGACTTCCCGTTCGATCGGCTGGACGGGCGGCCGCTCATCTACGCGTCGCTGGGCACGATTCAGACGCGCGTGCTCGCGATGTACGACACGGTGATCGCGGCGTGCGCACCGCTGGCCGCGCAGCTGGTGGTGTCGCTGGGCGACAGAGAGGCTGATATGAGCCGGTTCGCGGGGGCGGCGGGCGCGGACGCGGTGGTGGTGCCCTTCGCGCCGCAGGAGCGGTTGGTGCGGATGGCCAGCGTGGTGGTGACGCATGGCGGCAATAACACGGCGACGATGGCCATGTCGCACGGCGTCCCCATGGTGGTGATGCCCATCGCGAGCGATCAGCCGGGCGTGGCGGCGCGCGTGGCGGCGGCTGGGCTGGGGCAGCGCGTGTATGGGAGCGGGGTGAGCGTTGAGGGTGTGCGCGCGTGTGTGAGGCAGGTGTTGGAGGATGGCTGGTATGGAGAAAAGTGTCGAAGTGTGCAACGGGAAATCAGCGAGGCGGGCGGCGTGCGGACGGCGGCTGACGTGATTGAGAGCGCTCTAGCTAGATGCGACGGCGCCGGCGTGAATGAATGCGGGTGAAAGTGCGGTGCGGCGTGAGAGGTTTTTTTTTGTGTTTGATGCGTTTTACGACAATTGGTACAATACTTGAAACTTAATAATGGCCTCGTTCATCGTAGATACACCTTTGAGGTCAAGGTCGTGAACGATCTGCGATGGAGCTTCCATCGAAGAAGCAAAAGACAAACAATGCTTCATACCGTCATTTGTTTACCTTTGGAAACGAGGCCCACACCTCTCCTTTTCCAACTCATGGAAAGGGACATCCTTCTTCACAACAGTTCACTTTCCTCGGAAGTTCTGTTGACTTGTTTCGAGATTCAAAGCAAACAAGTGAGGGAGACGTCCAACATCTGCGTCATTCTGACGGGGATCACCAAATGCCTCAAGTTGCACCACAAGTAGCACAACTTGCAATAGAACACGATTCTGCTGAACATGAAGAAAAGAGCCGGGATGGAGTTGCAACGTTAAACGACCTCAGTTACCCTACGAATATAGAAGGAAGCCCAAGTGAACAACATGAGCATAATGGATATATACCCGAAACTGAGCAACAATCCTACGAAGAAGAAGAACCGGCGTTTCAGTTTCCAGACGATATCTTTTCTCGACCGGAAGCTCTAAACGAGATTGCCGCGCAGTTTGTGAGAAACACGGCAGTTGAAAAGCTGGAAGAAGAATGGGATCGCGTAGATGGCGTCCGCGATCAAATGCGCCGAGACTTCAAGATCCGTCGTCAGAAAGCCGTCTCGTTGTAGTACCCATTTTGGTGCAGATACTGAGGTGTTGCCACGACATATGCTTTATGATTGCATTTGATTAGCCTTGCAAATTCTTCAGCTTTGTTCATTACCCTAACCCTTTTACTTTTCTTTTCAAGTCTGACTTGAGGATGTGGTATCGGGTCAAGCTTGCCGTGCTGCGCAGCCGCATTGAATCTACGAAGATACTCTTGTCAAAACTTCCAGCCAATCGATGGACCCCATCAATTCCGGTTCGAAAGCAGGTTGTTGGAGCCAGGATCTATTAGAACGGGTGGGAGAACAGATGTCCACTACCATTATTCCAGAACAAGCAGCTCGATGCTGTGATGAGCTTCGTGTTTTGGCCTGCGACTTTGAAGGCGACCCTCTCAAACTAGAGCCCAGTGTAGATCATTGTATAAAACTGATGCACTCCCATGCTTCTGAGGTCAAGGTACAGAGGTCTGCAACTTTAGCACTCATAGTGCTTTGTGAGAAACACAAGATGGCAGAATTCATGGGCGGGAAAGGGCTTTTCCCAGTAGTGATCAGGACACTAAATGGATTTTCCATGGATGAAGCCCTTGTCAAAAATGTCGTGCTTCTAGTCAGATCGCTATTACTTGTGGAATCGAATCGAAGCATATTCTGTGAACACGGAGGATTCACCGCTCTATTTTCGGTCATGGTTGCGTTTCCTGATAGAGAGTCGATTCAATGCTCTGCCTGTGCACTGATTGCAACCATATGTTATGCAAGTGAAAGTCGAAGGCTTTTGGCCTGCGCTAATGGGGCTCTGTCTTTGTTGATGGATGTACTTTGTCGATATCAAGGTCATAAACACTACAAGGTTCAGTCCAACGCGTGCATGGCCCTGCGCAATCTATCCTTGGACCCCGTGGTTTGCAAAGAAATCTTGTCTCAGAGTGGCTTTTTACAATGCATAGGGAACGTAGTGAAACCATATTCCAACGCGCATGCTGTCGAGGAGGCACTTGGAGTTTGTCTGAATATATTCACGGCTCCAGCTCTACAGAGCTCGGTGATTTTGGAAAACTCCTCCCATTATATGGTTTGTTGTGTGATGGAGTTTCTTGGTTCAACGGTGAGAAGCTTCCGACGCAAAGGCAAATGTCATGAAATAGGATTTGCACTCTTGCGGGCATGTGAGCCTCTGGAAAAGGACCGGCCAGACGAGAAAGGAGGAACAGAAAAACTACGGATAGCTGTTCTATATGCTGCGGCGTACGCATCAAATCGGTCGCCCAGCTCTGTGAATGTTGTTTCAAGTGCATGTCTACTCATTCGCACTATGGTCATCGACTCTACCAACAGGGAGTTGTTTGGAGAACTAGATCGAGGTGTCTCAACTCTAGTGAAATCAATTGCATTTCTCAGTCACAGTCCAGTTCATCTCGAACATGCATTGCTTGCCTTGGGAAATGCGGTTTTCGATTCTCCTGTTGGTAAGCTGAAAGCATGTGAAGCCGGTGCGTTGCGATTCATTTCAAATGCCATGAAGATAAACAACACAAATGCCGCTGTGGCAGAAGCAGGTCTCATGGCTATCCACGGTTTGTGTATCGAAAGCGAGAAAGTGGGGAATTTGGCATCCTCTCTGAAGTTTCATGACTTGTGCACTGAAACAATGAGTGCCTTTGAGACAAGCCCAAAGATTCAGGAAAGTGGCCTGGCCGCCTTGCTCAGCATGGGATCTGGCCCGCAGGCCAAAAAACGTCTATGTGCGAGCAACGCAAAGCTGGCTGCAGAACGGGCAGCAGACTTGTATCCGTACTCAAAGAACATTCTTGCTCTCCGTGACAAACTCGAAAGGTTTGGAGCGAATGTAAATGATGAGAGTCAAAGGGATTCGCGTGCTGCCGTTTCTGACAACAGGCGTGGGCTCGAGAAGCTTGAAAGCAATAAAGGACGTCGACTCCATGAGAACCATGAGCAGCCAAAGCACTCAACTCTTGAGTCTTTCTCACGCAGAATCCTCAGTAAACTTCCATCGCTACAAAACATGCGAAGCAAGACCGATTAGCGAACAGATGTACAAGAGTTCTTTTTGGCAGGAATTCAGTTAACATCCTTCTTGCTTCCGTGCGTTCTTACTGCAATGGTACTTGGTGACACGTTGAGCTCATCCGTATCTGTAACACTGTCTTGGCAATCAAAGAAGAGGATTAAGGCTGCTATTTGTCTTATCCTCATCGGGGTTCCACAACCCTTTAGGTTGAGATTTTCGAATGGATATTGCCTCCTGTGACCGATCACTCACTGCCTCCCCTTCGTGAGCGAATAGTTTTAACTGTTGCTGATACTATTAAGAATTGGCCTTTCACCTGAAAGAATTCTTCTAGCGACAGAAGAGCTCTGAATTAAGTTGCAATTACGCTATGTGCTCAAAAAGAGAGGGAGAGGGGGACAGAGAGAGAGGGACAGAGAGATCTACCATCATCTTGTCGGGATATCGACCAGTGCCATCACGTCCATCTCCAACAGAGGCCGAGAACTGATACCATCAAGTTCAATTCAGAGATATCTAACTTCCCTTGGTATTGCATCAAAAATCGAAAATGCCCTGAGTGATCATCTCAAAACTCTTCATAGCGGGTTCGCTTCGTTCCCACAGTCAAACAACGATCACGCTCTCTCCTCCAAATCTTCTAGCCAACAATCTCGGAGTTTGAAAGATACAAGCCGACGTTGCATGTCTTTCGTACCTGTTACCTACAACCAAATAGTAAGAATTCCTGCCTGCCGTATAAGCACATGAAACAATATGATCATTGATCTGCTACCGCATCTAAGACAGAAACGAGTGGTTTTGGCAAGTCAATCTCCTCGCCGTCGAGAAATTCTTCAACTAATTGGTTTGGAGTTTGTCTCCGAAGCTTCATCTTTTGCAGAGGATTTGGTCAAGTCCAACTTTGCCAATCCGAACGGATACGCTCAAAAAACGGCAGAAGAAAAGGCCCTAGACGTATGGAGAAAGCATCAGGACGTTGATCTAGTGATCGGTTCCGATACAATCGTAGTTTTGGAAGGAAAAATATTGGAGAAGCCTACTTCCGAAGCAGATGCTTTACAAATGCTGAGAAGTTTAAGCGGACGATGGCATATCGTGATAACAGCCGTAGCTTTTGTTTGCAAAGGGGAACTCAGAAGCTTTTGTGAGGAAGCAAAGGTATGCTTCGACAATCTGACAGATGATATGATATCTGCATACGTGAAGACTGGGGAACCAATGGACAAAGCGGGAGCGTACGGAATTCAAGGTCGAGGTGGTGCTTTTGTGAAGAGGATTGATGGATGCTATTTTTGTGTTATGGGTTTGCCTATGAATGCGGTCAGCACAAAGCTTCGGCAACTTGTCGAGGACGGTTTGTTGTAACGAGCCGCGTCAATCTTGAAACAGAAGTACTAAGCTTGGTGCATTAAAAGGTGATAGAACAATAGCCCCTAAGGCTTCTGGCCTACTTCGAGAGACAGGGTAGCTATGTATGATCTCTCCGGGGGGTCTGAGCAAATGTCGCTGCCAGTTCGTAATGGAGACGAAGGAGTAGTCAAGACGGACAGTACCTCGAACAATCACGCCGAGTTCATTCTTCTGTCAGTTCTCGTCTCAGAGAGAAAGGAAGACAATTTTGTACCAGCTAAGGAGCTGGTTTGAGAGCGACTTTGGAGTTTCTGCCTCTTCAACGACAGAGGATTCTGTACAGAGAAAGTGCACAACAATCTCACAAGAAGGGATTGCAGCCCTTCTAGAAAAGTTATAGAATTTTAGTGCCCTCTCGCTTAAACGGATCGATGTTCATGTCATACACGAATGTAGATTCGAAACAACTTATAAAGGCCAACGTTCTATTTCTCCATATCCAGATTCTCTATGGAGAATGGGCAACGCGCGCACTTACGAACCTTGATGGAGCAGCACCCATGCTCATTGGTGCACATTTCTTGATAAAAAGGATTCCCTCATGCATCCGTGCAGCGAGTCGCATTGATAGGCATCATGCACCTGCATGACGTTGCTTGACGTTCTCATGACAGGACCGAAAATGGCGGCGATCGGTCATAATGTGATCGGGTCAAGTCTCACTTCTTCATAGACCGGTCTGTGAACATGGTTTGGAACGCGACCATATTTCGGTCGGCGGGCGAAAATGGCAAAAATGCTACCTGGCCACAGTGAGGCGGTCGTTTTGAACCTCTGATCATGTGATAAACTTCATGTTGAACAGCGAGCTGATTGTTCTGTGTGAACTCAAATTCTCCGACGTTCCCCTGGCTAGAAACAGCTGTTCGCTTTGCTTCTGAGAATTCCTGCTGTTAGAAGCCACTTTTGGACCAGGATGAGTTCAACCAACTCTTCAGCCCGCATTGCAATTCGAAGCCTTGGGCGCGGTGCTCCTTCGAGCACGAAGCGCAACTCAGCACTGAGATCCGCCGGACGCGGTCAGTCGGCGATTAATCGGTCTAACCCACCTTCTACACCCTCCTCTGAGTTCGCTCACGGAGGAGGAACAAGCCGTCTGGCTGCGCTGGCTCGCAAAACCACCCGTCCCCCACACGAACGCACTGCAGGTCGTGGTGAGCCGAGCTCCACCGGGCAACATAGTTCTTTGGCACAATCACTTTTTCACAATCGAAGAGAGCAGCGAAACGATCGACCGAGAATGTCTCTCAGACCTGGGAATGAAAGAGCGCCAGCGCCGAGGCGCAGAGAAGGTGCTCGCAGAATCGAAGACTGGTACTCGTCTTCGGTGCGGAAAGAAGCGCTGGAGAGCATGAAAGATCTTTCTCGTTCTCTTTCTGCAACAGAGACTGAGATGCAGCGCCCATTCGCGTGGGCTGACTTCGAGAAGGTAATTGAGCAATTGCCGGATCAGCATTGGGCAGAGCCTTTCGTGAAGGGCGTCGTAAGAAACTTGGAAGCCAACCCAGCAGTAGATGGGAAGGAAAAGGAACAAATATTGGGAAGCGTGTTGCAAACTTTGAGTGATCTGTCAACAGAAGATGAGCGGTTTCAAGATGCCGAAGGGTAGTTGATGCCTTGTTAATGCTTTTTATTGTGTTGCGTAGAGAACAGGAAGACTGGCTTATAGATTGTAAATCATGCGAAAACGAATTGTTTGACCGGACGCGGATGGTTGACATAGTACAGGTGAAAAAGTATACCAAACAGGATGGTTCTGTTCTCTGAACGTTTAGTGGTTGTGCGTTGAGGCTGAAGCTGGTGGCTACTTTTTTGTCATGGATGTCACATTAAAGCCTTTGATAGGGGGTGTATCTGTCATAAGTGGTCGGTTCATGGGGAGATCGTCTGGAGGTGTGTAAAGTGCTTCCATCCTTCTCACATGCGGCAGTGCATCAATTGCCTTCCATTTCGCCATGAGAAAGTCTCGTTTACGGATTTCCATCTCGATGTGATGCTTTCTCTTCAGCTTTCCATATTGGATCATGAGTTTCCGCAGACGTTTTCTTTCGTCTTCGGATCGGGGAGGGGGCGGTACCACCGGTCGCAACATTTCAATAACGACTTTCTCTACATCGTCTGCACCTGCGGACTTTGGTGATTTCTTGGATTTTGCCATTGTTGCCAGCGAACGAAACATGGAGGATTGTGTCATCCGTGAAGCCATTCTGGACAGCAACGTTCCTGTTTCGCCAAGTTTTGGAGTTCGAGATTTCTTGTGCTTAAAAAGCAAAAGTGCGAACTCAACTATCGTTTGTCTCCTGTTGCAAATGGCCACCTGCAATCTCTAGGATCGGAGGGTTCAAGGGAACAGGTCTTGTTCCAAGAGTCGACTCGAGAATGTACGGGGTTAAAATTTAGGAAATGTTTTGTAACTCGAGCTAGATAGATACACAACTGTAATCTATCTATTACATGATTAGGTCCCGGGTCTGGAAGTTTTGTTCGCCAAAATGTACAGCCGTCACCTGTGATCCGCTGGGGATCAACGACAATCAGATTCATAGACGCCCACAAAACTCGCACTTGGTGCACCACGGCTCTGTTCCCCACACCTTTTTGCGCTTTCTGTGTCCTATCCTCCACTCATCACTTGTCTGGCTTCGACGCAGTCAGAACTTCTGAAGCCTCTTCATTGCTTTTGCTTATCGCACAGACCGTTCAACAATGCCCCTCCATGTTCTGCTTATCCAGGGAATGTCCATCGTGAACAGCGACTGGTATGCTGACCAACTTCTCGCATCTTCCTCGTATCTACGCCGTCCAACATGCATCGTCACACGCGTGAGCTATGACTATGGTGAGAATATCGAAGCTGTTCAGCAAGCCATGCGCAAGCATGACTACAACGCGATAATCGTTTGTGATTTAAGTGAGGCACAAGACACTTTCTCTACCGGTATTGGTCCTGTGATCCAACGCTATGTGCGGTCTGGTGGACGTGTTGCCTTTCCCACCACAGAAGGGCTCAACCTCATTCCTGTCCTCAAGGAACTCTTCGATGTTCCCTGGACACGCTCCTCGTATGGGAGAGAGGACTGGATTGCGAATCCACAATCAGCTGCTCTTCTGTCGGCACAATTTCCACTGGGAAACAGGGCACAGGCTGTGAATCTACGCTTTTGCGTCAAGGGATGTTCGTACACCAATGTCCCACAGTCTGATCGCTGTTTTGAAGCCCAGCCGTACGATGATGAAGATGATAGTGACGAAGACTGTGGAGCACATGCTGCTCGTCAGGAATCTCCCGTACTAGTAGCAATTCGTAGTTATGGTGATGGTTTCGTCTCCTATTTCGGTGATGTCAACTGTGAGCCTCCAACTGCGCAGCTCATTGGAGCTTTTGTCACCGTGCCTCGAAAACGTCCGCCATGTTCTTGGGATACGGAGAGGAATGTGAGACGTGCTACACAGGCCAGGGAAAACGGAAACAAAGCATTTAGAGAAGGCCAGTTTCAGCACGCATTGTCCTTCTACAGTGCTGCACAGAAGCATCTCGAACCCGTAGCTAATCGTTGTAAGGAAGAGTGCTCCAAGGTTCTTGGAAATATTGCCGAATGTCGACTAAAACTGAATCAATGGCCAGATGCCATTGAAGCATCGACCAAAGCCCTTGAGCTTGACCCTTCCAATTTCAAAGCTCATTATCGACGGACAAGGGCGTATTTGATGGCGGCTCGTGGCGATGTCGATGTGCTGAAGAAACATGGGGACGTTCATGCATCGGCGGTCTCTCACATTCACGACCTTGCCGTGAAACTAAGTAAACATACCCGGCCCGAATCTGAGATGCAGGAAGAGATGAATGGTTCTTCTTCCGTGACACGGGATATTGGGCTTCTTAGCAAGACTTCGAGTGAGTTAAGGGAGATTGGTAATGAAAAATTCAAAGCCAAAATGTATGACTTTGCTATGAGCTACTACGAAGCCGCGTTGATGGTTGGTCCCTCCAATGACAGTGACCATGTGAAGATTCTCTGTAATCTTTCCTTGTGCCACATTCGGAAGGAAGATTGGGATCTTGCTGCGAAGGCTGCCAATGATGCATTGGAAATCAATCCAAACGCGGAGAAAGCACTACTGCGAAGAGCCAAGGCATATATTCGCAAGGGCAATCTCAAAGATGCCAAAGCGGACTTAAAAAGACTTGAGTCTCTTCCAGACGGTTCAGGCAAGGAATTCCGGTCGCTTTCAGAAGAGCTAAGGAACGCGATGGGTAATGCGGACGAACAAGAGTCGGATTCAGAGTCCGCAGGCCCCCTTTATGCCACTACAGGTACCATTTCTGGTCCACCATTTGCTGCGAATATGAGTCCGCCATTTACTATGAATATGCAGCGCGTCAGTGGGGTGCCAGCTGCAGTAGATCGCCCGCCAAATTCTTGGAGCAATGGACTTGAGCGGAGCAAAAGGTATGAGTGGTTAGTAGACTGCTACCGAATGCGTATAGATGATGAATATAGCTATATGGGTGACGTGCGAAGTGGATCTATTTATGACCCGGATCATTCGGCCGATAGTATCATGGTGGACTTCTTGATATTCTGCAAATTGGCGGTGGCAAAAGGCGCGCTACCTAGTGAATGGGACTGGAGGGAGTTTCTGAACACGGCTGTTAATCATCTTCAATACGCTTTTGAGAAATCGGATGCTCGGGAGAAGTACGGAAACGAGAACTACTTCCATGGACTCCTGTTCGAAAATGGACGCAGCCTTCGTTTCACAGCGAAGAAAATATATGGTACCGACATTCAGATCCCAGATGACTGCGATGAGCAGTACGACGACATGTTGGATATGGTGATGTCGCGGATTTTCGAAGACTGTGAATATGTGGACTTTCAGGGATCAAGGTCACTTCTCGCAGATGTAGGGAGCACAAGAGTATGGAGAGACTTTTTGCATCAGCTGCAGGCTCGCGTGTAAAAGCTGTTTTAAAGTGAAGGCCATTACTAAGACTTGAAATTAGCTGGAGTCAGTAAGCTCTTTGGAAGGAGTAATTCCATTTGCCTTCTCGCTGCAATTCTGCGGTCTTTTGGTGTTCGTCTACTAGCTTCTATAGCGCCTACAAGGGTAGAGTACAAATGAGCCTGTTCTTCGAGATTGAATGAGACGAGACGAGCTCAAGACCAGTCAGGTACATCATGCGGGTAAACGAAGTAAGAGTTAACACCCTTAGCCCATTTTAGCCCCTGATTCAATACTAGTTCTTTGTAAACAGGCTTGTGCCAGTACGTGGCGCTTGATCATAGAACAACTTCTTTGCTCTTCTTCATGTACCCTTGGTGCAGTAGACTTCAGGTTTGAAAGCAGGGTTTCCTATTATGAAGTCTGCAGAAAAATGAGGCTGCCTTCTGATATGATATCCTTGGACGGAAGGTCTGGTCAAGCTGGTTTACTGGCTCAGGCATGTATAATATCTATTTCTTAACAGCTTGTTGCCAAATTATTGTTCGCGAGTCTATCTGCACTTCTATCCTTCTAGAGAACCGAATTTGCCGAAAAGTCCGAAACTAGGTGGAGGATGCAACGCAGTGAGGTGAGACGCAGATGGGGAATTCATATGATCATGAGTTTGTTTACGATGAGAAGTATGGGTGACCATTCTCTTTTTCTTCTCTGTGGGTGACTATGAACGCGGCGTTTAACGGTGTGGCCGAGCGCTGTTTGATATTCTCGTCTCTCTACGATTACTGGAAGGGTTGAGTCCAATCAAAGAGCTCCAAAAGACAAGTCTACAGCCGATCTTCATGGATGGAAAGGGTAGTGAAGGAAGACAATAAGGGCAGTTATCTGAAGTAGACAGTAAAACACCTAAAGCTATGTGCGGTGCGCTGCGCATTTCAACTAGAACACACCACAGCCTCATTCAGGCCGACTCTATACGCCCGAAACGCAGACAGAACCGCACGAGAAAGTTACGAAAAAAAGCCCATTGAGAAGATCGGGGGAGCAGGCCAGCTGCGCGGACGCAAGCTAGCGCAAGATGATAAATTAAGCGCCCAAAGCCACCGTTGTGGCAACTTTGTGAACGTCAAGCCCCCTGCCAAAAGAAGCCCACGGGGGGATCGTGGCGTGCAATGGGTGCTCTCGATCTAGCTCAAACCTCCTTCTTGAATCGGCTGTGAGCGGCGCCAGTTAAGTATGACCAAGAACGACGCGGGCAGGGTGCTGACTGAGCACTGCTCAGTGAGCAGCACTGCTGAGCAAGACGCAAGCCGAATATATGATTTACCGAGCACTCGCGCAGGAAGCAGCGTCAAGGCTGTCTCGAAAGTTACTTCAAAAAAAAGGGAAAAAGAATCGAGTCAAGATTGGAGTTGGTTCACCGAAGCTGGAAGGCGGTGAACGTTGTAAACTTCAGTGGCGTTCACGTCGTGGCACCTGGAAGGGGGGGGCACGTCCCTTCAATCAACAGCAGTGACGATGCCTGGCGGCGTTTCACAGCAGCGCGCGCTGGCGCAACGATTCGTCGGCACCGATGGCGACTGCTGCCACAAATATCGAGAGTGACCCCCCATCGGCATTGCCGAGATCAGCCGTTGCGCCATAGATACCACAGACACATGTGGAAAATAGGAGGCGCGATCGTGAGGAAGAAAGAACTGTTTTTTTCTTTTACAAAAAGACAAACGCACAACTGAACACTGAGAGTAGTGTGGATGCATACCGAACAAGGAAATTTGATTAAATGCTCAACTTGTTCGGTATGGACAAGGGAAGAGAGAGAGAGAGAGAGAGAGAGAGAGAGAGAGAAACAAATAAACAAGAAAAAGATAGGAAGGAAACGCACAAAACTTGTGTAGAAACAAAAAGAAAAGAATGTTAGGGCTGAATCCACACCGCATGATAGCAATCAATGCGTACACAGCCAAAAAATAGGGACGCCAATCCGCAACCACCGCCGCCTAATGAAAGGAAAAAAAGGCCGCAACCACCGCCGCCTAATGAAAGGAAAAAAGGCCGCAACCACCGCCACCTTAGGAAAGGGAAAAAAAGGGGGAGCCGCCACACTCCTCAAAGATCGGCCAGAAGGGAGTCATCAAACTGTCCATTCTTCTGAGCGCCGTTCAAAATGTCCACGTCCAAGTCCGCATCCCTGTCGTCAAACATCTGACCGCGATCATCCTGCACCGCCGTAGTGATTCGTCTCATAAAGTCGTCATAATCGGCCAAATTGGTCAAACTAGAGTCCTTCTTCATTCCTGCACACGACGTGGAAGTGACCGGAGCAGGCGCGGTATTACTCATCAATCGATCGTTCACATCCGTCACACAAACCTCTTCACTGGCACAGTCCTCGTCATCAATCGACACAGGAGAGGAAGCACAATCATTCACATCATCCATGGGGCAAGTGCTCTCACTCTGCGCGGCATCCTGCGGCTCCTCCTTCTTCTGCACCGCACTAGCCGACGAAGAGGCGGCAGCAGCAGCGGCAGCGGCGGCAGCCAACGCCTGATTCCTCCTCTTCTTCGCCTCCCTCTCCAGCTTCATCTGATACTTTTGCGCATGAGTGCGAACCTGTTTGGGTGTTCTGGTGCCAACAAACTGACTGATAGCGACATAATTCTTCGCGCCAAACAGCTTGACAGCGTACAAAAACTGTTGATGTTCCTTAGCGGTCCAGTATCGACTCTTGCCCGCCTTATCCTCTTCGTCGCCACCAGTAGCAGCAGCAGCGCCCGCAAACAGCTGCGCGCCCGAAAAGTGCATGGCGCCCTGCATCTGCGAGCCAGCGCCGGGCACGAGCGGCATGTTGGCGGCAGCGGCGGCGGCGGCAGCGGCCATTTGCAACGGGTGTGGCGCGGTGATCGGGTGCAATGAAGGCGCCATGGCCAGCATGGCATGCATGTGCGCCGCGTGCAGGCGGGCCAGATCGTGGGCGGCGAACACGGAGGACGGGTCCTGCACGCGAGTCTTGAGCTTCAGCTTGCGGATGTGGGTGGTGCAGCGCGCGAGGTCGGCTTCCAACTCGACGATGCGCTTGTGTTGACGATCGATGAGCGAGTCGTAGTTGGGGGCGTGGGCGGTGTCAACCATGGTGCAGCAAAGAGACGGGGTGGGAGACGGGGCGGGAGAGGGAAGAGTGCGGCGGACGGGCTGCGGCGGTGGCGACAGGGCAAGGAGGAACGGACGGGGGAAGGGGGCTAGCACGGGCGCGAGATTAGCGGGGCGGCGGCGGGATGGGCGATGACGGACGCGTACAGCGGAGAGAAAGGGCAAGTGCTGCAAATTATAGGTTGTGTGCGGTGGGGCGCCGCGTGCGCGCCCCTGCCCAAGGGAGCGACGTCTCGTCACACAGTCTCGCGCGCCCACGGCTGTGTGCAACTTGTGGCACCGATGCACGCGTTTGAAGAGCGCACGCGCCGAAAAATTGAGTGCCAAACTACGCACAGAGCGGCGGCGGCGCTTGTATTCGGCGTGATTCGTTTTTGGTGCAGTGATTGAAGGCAGCGGTGCAAAACCCTTGACTTGCGCTGAGAAACCGCCGTGCTTTACAGCTTTACACCAATTCCAGCGCGCCTTCTTCCGCCGCCCCATGGTCTGCAGTGCAGACGCTGCACGATACGCGCGCTTCGTGCGCGCGGGGCGCTTGAAGAGCGGACGTGCAGCCACAGCCTCGCAAACATAGTGTAGCCTATCTAGTGACTATCGCAAACCAAGCGCGCGGCCTGGCTTGTTTCGCGCCCGTGGGCGCTGAATTGCGGCGGGTGGTTACCAGTAGACAGCCGTGGTAAGGCAGTGTGCCTGCAGTCAGAGAGCTTCCGCCACCATCACACCACGGCTGTATCCGCTGCGTCGGACTTGTCCGCGCTCGCGCAAAATGCAGCGGGGGTTGCGTGCGCGTCAGATTTTTTTAAAATACCCAAAATACCCGCGCCTCAACACGCAACCGCAGCCAGACAGCTTCATTTTGACCAGCTGCTCGTTGCAATTGGTGCTCAAACACGCGACACTTGGCGCGGCCAGCACGCGGAGCCGTTATACACGCACCAATCACGAGTTTGCAAAGCGCGCTCGGGGCGTACATGCTCTATTGAGAGCCGCGTGGCGGTGCCGTGCCGTGGCGGAGCCACGCCGTGGCGGTGCCACGCCGGCACTAGTGCCTGTAACTAACGGCCTGTTGGTGTGTTCTATCCGCCACTCGGGAGCAACGCGCAATGCCTGGCGATCGCAGCCAAGTCGCTACAGGGGTCCAGTCATGGCGCAAAAAGCCTCCAAGCTCGCCGAGACTAGTCCTATCCATCTACGTCAATGCGCCGCTCAGTCCTTTTCGTGCAGGTCATGTGCCTTGGTGGTGAATGTCAGCGATCGAATCGACCTATCGCTCCCAATCGCCACCGCCCCGCACACCACCAACAGCCCCACCAGCCACCCGCCCCATCTCGCTACGGCGCGCATCGAGTCTGCCCTCACACTGCTCTTCACCACTGTCACCGCTACCGCGCTCCCCACAAGGGCGCTCACCACAATCGCCCCCAGGCACAGAGCCACCATCCGTATTATTCGTGCGTTGCGCAGCGCAGCGCTGCAAATCACGCAGTGCTTCGTGTGGTGTTCGTATCGGTCATTGATATACCGCGCGCTCATTTTGTAGTTTGCTCCGGTAATCGCTGCTCTCAGCTCCGCTTCAGAGAACGGTATGCTATCAATGTTGGCGTCCAACCACTTTCTGAATCGAAACACAGCTGAATCCATCGCCGTTTCGCCTAGATAGAACACTTGTCTCCAAGATGCATCTCCCACTGCCTTCTTTGAACGCAGAAGGTTGTCTGTCTGATACCGCAACATTGCTGTATCGCCATCCAGAATCAGGTTGGCATCCGCGTGCCACGCCCATTCTGGGATCGTGCGAATCACGCTTTTCACCACCATCTTCGGTTGGAACACCGCAAACACCGTGAACAAAATGCATGAGTCAACCGATACGGCCCTGATCCAATTCAGAAGAAACGCGCCATTTCCAAGCGGAAACGCGTACGAGATGTAAGTAGGCGCCAGCACGCGCACGTTAATATCGCCCGACTTGGCAGAAAGTCTCACGCTCGCCTCCATACGATTGCCGCTATAACTGCGTACTTTGACGTAGGAGAGCGGATCAACGCGATTTCGGTTCCCTTGGTTGGTGCCGTGATGCGCCCACGCTACGTGCGCAGGGTCTAGAACGTTGTCGAAAATTGAACTGAAAGATACCGGCATCAGGCGTGCGATGCATCGATATACCTCGTACTTTTCCAGGTTGGCTGCTACGTGGTCTGGGACGGGCACCTCTTCAAAACTGCGGTGAGAACAATCTCCTAGATACACCATAACTAGCTTACCGACCACTAGCTTTGTTGGATACTTTTGTTGAAGATTGCATTTTGAAGAGAGGCCGTCCTGGCTCGGTGATTGAGGTACACGAACACAAACGCCATCTGAGTTGAAACGCCAGCCGTGATATGGACATTCTATTACCTTTTGTGGGCTTCCACTCGCATCAACACTGCTTACCACTCTTCCTTCAGAGAGAGGCGCCGCGCGATGCGGACACATGTCATCAAACACGACGTACTCACCACTCGCATCACGATACAAGACATATCTTCTCGAGAAGATAGTGAAAGCATACGGTTTGTCTTGTATGTCAAATGTGTAAGCCACCGGGAACCAGTTGTTCAGCCATGAATAAGGTTGTTCAGAAACCGCGCTTGACTCCGGGCTCGCGACGGAGCCTTGGGTCATTTGCGGCGAACAGCGTGCGGACGAGCGACGACGCATGAATTGCGGTAGAACATGGTTTGAACAAGTTGCGCAACTACGTCTCCCCGTTCTCGAGATGGGTGTGGGCGCCAGGAACGCCGCAGCCGAAAAGAGAGTATCTCGCCGCTGAGGACGCATTGGGACATTTACCCGGTACCGTCACCAAGATGTGAACCGCACATTGTGGAGCTATGGAATTGCTCACCGCGTGGGCCACACTTGATCTCAAGTTGTTTCACCGTGCGCAAGGGTCCGATGCACAGTCACAGCTTGCCAGCTGTATTGCATACGCAGTGCGTTACGCACGCAGTTAATTCTCCTCGTCTTGAAATGGACGCCTGTGGCCCAATCGCAGTCGAAACCGCCACCTCAAAGACGGCTGATTGTATGATTTTCTACGCGCTCATTTCTGGAACACGGGGACAAACGTTCACGTGCAAGTCATCGCTGGACGAGAATCACCCTTGCCACCTCCGTTCTTCGGGGCGTCGACATCACGAAATGACTGCATTGCCGCGTTGTTAACCATTCCAACGCTTCGCATTGGCCGATCAAACCGCTATCCAGAATGAGGATAATGTCCACAATCTCGCAGATTGGGGAGTCTGGAAGTCTTCAATGCGCACATAAGTCGTCTATAAAACGAACGATGGCATTGCTCTCATCATCCCTGATTGACCTCACCACCTTGCCGTTTTGTTGTTTGTCGTGTTGAAATGGGGGTTCCATCTAATTTTGTCGAGAAGTATGGACCGTGGGCGCTTGTCACTGGAGCATCGGGTGGTATTGGCGCTGAGTTTGCCAATCAATTGGCGGCAGCAGGCTTGAACGTGGTGCTAGTCGCACGTCGTGAAGCCGTTTTAAACGAACAAGCATCCTCGCTTCGTGAACAGCACAACGTGCAAACTCGATCTGTCGCAGCTGACCTTACGTCCGATGAAGGGTGCGAGCAGGTTGTTGCAGAATGTGAAGACATTGAGATCGGTCTGCTCGTCAACAACGCTGGTATAGAACTACATGGATCGTTCTTCAAGGATTCTGCTCCAAAGCACGGAAAGTTGCTTGATTTGAATTGCAAGGCCCTTGTATCGCTGAGTCATTCGTTTGGACGAATGATGATTGACAGAAAGAAAGGTGGTATTATATTCATAAGCAGCTGCCTCTCCTCTCCCATGTCATACTTTGCCACCTATAGCGCGTCAAAGAGTTTTGTAACTTGTTTCGGAAGAGTTTTGAGGGAGGAACTTAAGAAATACAGTGTAGACGCCACAGTGATTGAACCTGGCGTGGTGGACAGTGATATGAGTCGTGCGGCGAAGAAGGACATGGATTTTGACAAGGGCGGCTTCTCGACCATGCCTGCTCAGCAATGTGTTACTGAATCTATCTCTGCGTTTGCTGCTGGAAGAGCTGTTTACATTCCGGGATTGCAGAACAAGGTTTCTATGAGTGTGATGAGATCAATTCCTGCTGATTTGGCAATGAAAATGGGAAGTGTTGTGGTCGATCGAATGATGGATCCTGAGCTGATGAAGCCGATGTAGAGCAACAAGTTTCATGCACTGGTACTAGTATGGTCAAGGTTGATGTCATCTTGTAAAGTATTCACTCTGTTAAATATGCGGGCATCCCTGTGCTCCCTGAATTTTCTTCATGACCAGCAGCTCTACGACGGCCAAGCTCACGACGAAGGCTGCGAGTTGCCTGCAGAATCTGCAGATGAGCCAACAAAAACTCTTCTCGAGGCGAGCAGGGATGTAACGCAATCGATTGGATTGGAATCTATTGCAATCCCAAGATTGCAATCACGGATTGTTTGCCGGCAAAAGGATGGCAATCTGATGGCCTACTTCAGTGCAACAGTTGCAACAGTTGCAATGCATCTGTTATTATGTGTTGCTTCTCAGGCAGCTTACGCTCGATCTTTATTTCTGGTCAGGTGTGAATGGGAGAGAGCTTGTCCACATTCGTGCGACCAGCAAGACTGGTTCGCACACAAGAGGTCTCAGAAAGACCAACTGTTCCCAACCCACAGAAGCATCATCGATGCATTAGATCTGCTGCCTAAAGGCAGTATGTTTGTTTTAAGTAAACGATCTTGATGGCTTGTCTGCAACATTCAAGTCTGTTGACACATGAATAAAGGAAGGCCACAAATTAAATGCAGAACATAGTGCTGCGGCTTTGCGACATCTCAATAAAATTCCCAAAGACGAAGATCTTCCTTTTTCTATTGCACACTTTGTTACATTAGAATCAGTAAACAACAAAACGCGTACGTTGACCACTTTCTTTCTGCTAAAAAAGTCAAGCGCAATTACCGCTGTAGCGGATTCAAGACAATTCATATGCTCTTCTTGTTTCCATCTTACTCAACATTCACGTTTTTACACAGCGTTCAAATAAATTGCTCTTGAACGTCCAGAAAGCGGAGGTGGTACAGTATGTTGCGTTGCTTGTTATTTTCACTTGTCATATATTTGCTTTGTTGCCATAAATGCATTGCATCTTCTTGCCTTATATGGGCGTATGTAATAGCGCCGCCGAGCATTGAGGCGTCAAAAGAGATGATGATGTTAGAAACTGGAAGGCTTAGATTCGTTTTGCAGAGAAGCATCAGCGTCGAAACCATGCTGACTGCTTTGTGGACCATTGGGTGTAGTTGCAAAATTTTTGGAGAGGTACTGCTGATCGAAATACGGAAGACTGAATTCATGACGGAAAGAAGTCGTCGGTTGAGCAAAACAGGCCATATTGTGCGCCCCAGGAATGTTTTCTACCTGCAGTGCTTAATGCATGTCAAACGCAGAAATTCATTCGAATTAATGCGCAGCTGCCGTATCTTTGGCTGCTCAGAGTGCACAGTACCATCAGTGAGGTCCCATGTGCACCTAATAAAGGGTATGCGATCCTTCACGACGTGATCCAGTGGGCACGACTTAGCGGTTTTTATCGGAAGCTTTGCTGCGCTAAACTTTTGCCTTATAATGCGGTGCAGTAACTTCACCGCCTTGTCCGACCATCCAGCCAGTACGACAGACATGTCGTCAATAATGTGCAGTACTACTGCGCAGTCTGGCGCCAAAATGCAGGGATCGCTATGAGTTGTCGTTGCATGGAATAAGGCGCGCGGTAGACGGGAGATCCTTGACCGCTTAAAGACGTGGAATGACTCTTGCAACAGGGATGCTGCGAACGAGTGAGCTATAAATATGGACCACTTGAAGCCCATAGGCACCGTTGCCTGACATGGTCTCACGAGAATAGTGCTGTTAGCATTTCCGAGTCGGAGGCATCGCTCTAGAGTTAACTGCAAATTCAAAGGGAGTTTGTCCAGGACGATCTCTTCCATGGAAAAGAAGCTCGCAAGACTTTCCGGGAGTGTTATGTTATGAAACATGTTCAACACCTCCATGTAGGAGCCGGTGAGTTTGTGGCTGCCTGCGTGGAGGAAAAAATACTGGGATCCGAAAGCGGGGTATACGGCGCGCCAGGTAGGAGTTCATTTTTCGTGCGAGGCCACGAGATCAGGCGGTCTTCATGTGTTGAATTTGTCACCGCAATGAGTGCCATTTTCAGTTTGTCCGCAAGAGAGGAATACACTTCATGTTCCTGTTTCACCAGAGACCAAAGGATCATCCCAGATTCATCTGCTCTCTCCACCAACCTCCTGTACTGCGCCTTTGAACCATGTAACATTGGCTTGGGGAGCGGAAGGTGTGTTGGTGAGCGGGTTTAGAGTAGGCTCTCATGCAGAGTATGGGTGAAGCTTTTTGCTACATGACTAGAAAACTTGTCAGCAACCTCCCGGTCGAGCTGAGACAACCGGATGTTCGCGAAGTGTGGCGATGGAAGTATTTGGGGTGGCGGGAGAGAAAGGCGATCTGCAAAGATTCGCTTAAAGATGCCGTGTCGAAATGCGGCGCTTGGGTTGCTGAAGCAGTTCTGGAGCTCTTGGTGTAAGTGAAGAGAGGTTTTTTTGTAGGATCGGAAAGATAGGGTCAGGGAAGTGTGCAGGGGTATCCGAGTTCTTGATGCTAGTAAAGAACTGCAGCTGTTGCAGGATGCATGCTTGCGCTATTCGTTGTGATACTGAAAGACAACACTCCTTGGAGGCGATTTGAGGTACTTAGTTAACTTCCGCATCATGCGTTAGAGCATCTCCAGTGGCAGCGACACCATCGCAGCAAAGGACCAAACTGTAGCAAACGTGTAGCCGAATAAATGGCTGGGCGCAAAATAGTCGTTTGCTCTTTTGCTTCTCGCTCGCGCAGCTCCAGCGGTCATTTGCGAGCAACAACCATCTCGATGTCAATGATTGACAACGAAATAGATGAGGAGTTTGAGCAGCTCATTGCGGACCTCCTCGACAGTTCAGACGACGAACAACAACCCACCAAACATGGTGGATCCCACGCAGGCAAGGCGCCAAACATTGACCGCAACAGAGCGGTAGGTGCAGCGCAACTCTACAATGACTATTTCGCGCCCGATCCCGTCTATAACGACCATGTATTCCGAAGGCGGTTTCGCATTCCCAAAGAACTATTCACTCGCGTGTGCAGCGCCTTGCGCCAACACTTCAAATACTTTCAGCAACATTCCGATTGTACGGGTTTTCGGTCAAAGTGGCGCGAAATGGGTGGGCTCTCTTCCAATGGTGGTCGTACACGTAGAAAGTACGATGCTTCTGGTTTTTTGAACAGCTTCAGTTTCACGAGGCAAATCCTACGGATAATGTCGCTCGTTTTGAAGCTGTTCAAAATTTTGCTTTCCTTTTTTGGCCGGTGGAGATGTGATGCATAGCAAAATGGTGTTTTTCTGTTTTGCTATGTACCTGGTGGAGATGCTCTTAGTAGATATATATGAGCTACACCGCTATTAGCGTGTCGCCTCGCTGAGATAATTTCCACACATGTACACGTGGATTGCACGGCTCGAGGCGCCGCTTAGCGGGTGTGACGAGCACACGTGTAGCACGGATATGCCGGAGGCAGTGCACCCAGCATTGCTGTATTTACTTAGATATTTTATAAATTATTTTGCCCGGCGCACCCACTGTCAGTGGTGCGCCGAGCTCAGTACTTAGAGGGTTGAGCACCGCTCCCCCAAGTAAACTGCCCTTTGGCAAGCAAGGGCTTCTGGCTCTAACTATCACGCCTTCGCGGATTGTTCACCTCCAAGTGGAGTGACTACTGCGTTGTTCACGTATAGTTACCCACCCTTGTGGCGCTCAGAGTATAACCACTATTTGTGTGTCTCGTTCCGACCTATTGTCGTATACTTGCCCCTGTATTGGGTTTGCTTTATTCTCTCTCTTTTCCCCACTCTGGTGGTTTGCTTTCTCCCCTTTTTGGGTTTGCCTTTTTGCCCTGTTCTCAGTGGCCCGTTTCCGACACCTTGTCGTTGCCGTGCTACTCTCTTTCGAGGACTCATCTCGTGACCGTGTGAACACGTGGATCTCTACCGACTACTAACCAGCCTAACGCTCCGACGCTTGTCGTGGTGGTTTGACCTCGGATTTACACCCGGCTTAGCTGTGTCATTCCTGGAGTGCTCCGTTCGCTGTGCTTCCCTGTCGAGGGGAAGATTCCGAACGTCTTCGTGAGCCTGCGCTTTTCCCGCCAAAGGCGTTGCTCCACAAATACGTTTGGCGCATGTCCTTGCGGTTTGCGGGAATCGATGTTGTGAGGCCCGTGATAAAGGATTGAAAGTGTGTCGAAGATGGCAATAGCTTGGTTGTTGATTTCGGGGGTGTCGGGAAGATTGGGAATGGGGTAGGTTCGATGCCTTTGAATAGGACTGGAATCAGCTACTTGCGTGGCTGGCGCTGGTTGCCTGGAGCTCGGTCGCGCGGCTTTGTAGTCCTGCCACCTCTGTTTCTGCTGCGAGCGTCGTATATTGCCTTGATGGCTGTGCAGCGCTTTTTCTTCTGGGTGAAGCTGCGAAGGATTTCGTCCAACAGGTTCATTGAGCGGACTGTGCCTTCCGGAACGTTCTCTAGAAGGAACGTTGTCCCCTCCCATGCTTCTCTCTTGTCCGCGTAGTCCCCGCGAGATACCGATTCCTCGACGTGAAGAATTGCAAGAAGGCGGCGGAATGTTACTTCCATGGAGGGGAGCCTTTCTATTGCACCTTTGGGTGTCGGAAAGGTAAGCATTTTGAGGTGAAGTATGCGTTCAAGAGTTTCTGCTTCCATCTCGGCGGCTAGGGGCTGCCCGTTTGGAGATATTTTCCAGTGCTGGAATTTGCCGGAGAGGAAGGTCGGTATGTCTGCTCCTCCGGCGGTGAGCATGTTCAGAACCGAAAGACCCAACAACTTGTCGACGAAAAGGCTCACCGAGGACACCCCCTTTCCCGGATAGTGGTGCAAGGTTGAGTTCTCCGCTTCCTCGAGACCGATGGTGTAGTTCTGAGGGTTCACGAGCGTCTTTCTTTTCTTCCGAGCGGTTTCTTCGCCTTCTTCATCTGAGTTATCTGAGTCATTTCGGTCCTGATGAGGGGCCGTTTGTGTAGCAATGAGGGCGGCAATGGAGCTCGGTGGAGCTTGCGTCAGTCCGATTTGGGGTAAGTTGGCCGTTGCTTCCGGTGGGAGGTGGCCGAAGACTGGTGCAACGGCCTGTTGTTCAAAAGGGGTTGTTGAGCCGATACGCGTCGAATTGCTAACTGATGGCGATAGCCGCAGCTTCTGACGGGTTGTTCGCTCGAATATTTCTTGGCAAAAGACTGGGATCGGCTGATAGAGCGTCAGTCATGAGCTGTAGAAGATTCTGTGGCTGCTCTTGAGACGCTTTAAGTATATCAGAGGCGGACATGTGTATGAGCGTTTTCAGGCTTGTCGCTGCGTTTGATCCAATCACGGGATGCTTCGCGGCGATCTCTAGTTCACGGATACGAAAAACCTTTGCAAGCAGCTCCTGCTGAGTGGCGGATGAGGTCAGGTTTTTGCGAATGGGTGCTGGGGCACTTTGTGAGACGGCCAGAAGTTGCTCATTCGTGAGAGATTGCATGTAGAACAAATGGTCTTTGGATGCAAGGGACCATACCATGGTACCTGCGGGCTGCCGGCGCTTGGAGTAGAGGAAATTTGTTGTAAGAGATAGTGCGTTGGAGAATGTTGTAGAGGACTTGACTCTGTTTGAGAGGAGAACCCTGTTCGCAATGTTGCGGCTGTTCTAAGCTAAGATGAGAGCGTGGACGGGGGGGTGAGGGGTTATTTATGTGCGAGCATCTTCGTTCTCGGAGGCGCTTGATGCGGTAAACGGTGTTGTGGAAGCGGCTATACTAAGGGCACTTGTGTTGTCTCTGGATTGAGCCGTTACGGGCCCGGTCAATGTAGCACTGTTACGTACAATGGGAAAATTTTGTTCATGCGCTGATGGTGGCTGAGCTCCCTTGCAGTTTGATTGCGTTGAGGAAGGACTGCTGATCGGCTTCGATTTGCACTTGGGCGCTTGGTTGAACGTTCTTATTTAGAAGCCACGATCTGCCGTTATCCAAGTAGTACCGGAGAGAGTCAAGGGATTTCCACCTTCCATTAAAGGCTATTTGCTGAACCGGAGTGCCACGAACGTAATCTTAAAGAGCTTTTCCGATACGAGCGGAATGTGTTCTGAGTTTGCAGTTTGAGAGTTTGTACTGTTTGGCGATTGCCTTGATTTTCTTCAGGTAAGGTTGGTACCTCATGTCGCCGGCAATAGTACTTTCGCTTGGTCTTGATTTCTTGAGCGCTCTGAGAAATGAAACCACATCTGGGCTTTTGAGTGCGACGAACTGGAGTTTCCCGGTCTTTCGGGAAGTTTTTGCATCCGCAATGCTGATCCCGGCTACTGATTGGCCAGACGAGGATAAGCAAAGGTCTCCTGGGAAAGCGATATCGGCCCACTTTAACTTGAGAGCCTCTGTAACTCTAAGGCAGGCACCAAAGCTGACGAGAAGTACAGCGGCCGCGTCGACTTGGCCCTCTTTGCAAAGCTTCCATGCGAAAGCGTGAATCATCTGTTGAGTGAATTGCGAAGACGAAGCAGAGGGTTTAAGGTGTTTCCAGCCCTGCGGACAGCGACGTGATATTCCCAGCTCATTACGAAGTCGGGGGTGCATGATGAGAAGCATACATACAAGGTTGCACATCGCTTGTCGTTGGACTGGTCTGCTATCGACAAAGAAACGCTCTTGTATGTAGATAGAGAGATATTGATCGAATGTGATGAGATCTGGAGAGTTTGCGATGTTGGAGCATCTGAACGCTTCGAGCGCAGAGACATATCTAGCTTGCGTGCTTTCGTTGATTGATGCCGCAAATAGTGGGTTCTCTTCAAAGAAACGTTTGCCTAGGGCGAAAAAATGAAGGCCACTAGTTAGGTTTCCTTAAAAGGGGGCTGTGCTTAGTTGTTTCAGGGAGTTGTAGCACCGCACGGCAGCGTCAAGTATACGGAGAGATGACGAGTGTGCATACTGGAGATTTTGGGTAATTGAGCGGCTAATGTGTTGTTCAATATCATCAAATGTGACCGTGGGGGGTGGAGGTACTTTGGTCCCCGGAAGCGAGGGTGTAACGACGGGGGGAAGACTTTGGGATGAATGTGCAATGGTGCCGTATTTTTCACGGATGAGGATGGCAGATGGTGACCATGGAGTTATAGACACAGATGTATCACGGTTCATTGTAGTAGAAATATGTCAGTGACAGCGCGATTTTTTTTGGGTTGGCGTCGCAGTATGGCGTATGTTCGATTTCGATGTTGAGCTCTTGAGATCACTCTGGCCTGAAAGTTAATGCGGTTGCCATGTACAGTTTTGACAGCGTTTGGATCGCTCTGAGTGTGGACACCGTCTGAGGGGCGTTCTTTTCTCGTGTTTATTACATGAATAAAGTAACAAAAGATGACCCAACGAAGTTTCAGGGGCACTGTGGAAGGAAAGGGAGATTTGCGCAACAACGGCTCGAGGCGAGGGTGACGTCTGTTCTCTTTGGGTGCGTGCGGTTCCCGGCGCAGGCAACGGAGACGGACGCACAATAGGGAAAAGCCGAATATGTGCAGTCAGCACACTGCGCGCGGAAATAGTGTAAAGCAAAGACGTCCGGCGGCCAGCAAGTGTTATGAGGGGAGGACGCAGCAGGTGTGTGTGCAGCAGGCAAACCGCGCGCGTCACCGAGTGGAATGGAAACGGCCACGGGCCCAAAAGACGCCGCTGCCTAGTACGTTCAACGGCACCACGCAGTGCAGCACTCAGGGAAACCAGAGAGCGAACCAGGTTTACAAGAAAACCGGAGCGCAAACCATGTTTGCCGCAGAGAGAAGAGGGGGCGTGGTTTCCGACGGTGGACGACGGCAAGGAACGCGCACCACGCAGCCACCGAGTATATTCCGGCTGCGCCGAGCCGTCGTCACCAGATCAGCTCCCGCGCTCTTTTCAGCTTCCAAATAAACCTGCTTCTGCGTGTCTTGAAATACCATTGTGTGGACTGAGTCAGAGTGAACATGGATATCGGGACCTACTGTCTATTGGACAACTGACCTCATATGAGGTCAGTTTTTACTCACATAAATTTTTAGTAAAAGTTTTCACTTTTTCAAAAAAAGCACTTTGTCCTCATCCCCGTCGTCCTCCATTTGATGGCGTGAACCAAAGTTGCCCATCACATGTACACAGCAACCAAGTTGGAGCATTCTTGCACAAACCTCAACACAATCTGTATGCAATGGCCCCGTCAACAGAGCCTCGTCGTACAGCAGGGAACAAAGTTTAGAGTTGTTCCTGTCTTGTAGTTTTAAGTCAGAAACCAAACGCCAATTTGGATCTCTTTGGAAGACAAAAACTGTTACCAGAACAGTGACAATAGTTAAAATTCGACCTGTCAACGGTCGAAACTGCACATTTTTCACTATTCTGCTTGGCCTTCTAAACCGCTGAAAAGAGTGTACTTTTTCTCCTTGTATTGTACAGGTTGAAAATAATTTTCTTAACAGTCCAAAAACAGCAAATATTGACACAGCAGTTTTACAACCGTTAACAACCGAGAGTATTGATAAGCAGCCAAATAAAAAGGCCCAAGTGCAAATTTTGCACGAGACCGATCCAGTTTTACGAGCACCCCGTTCCGACCATTCAGTGACTGTGCATGATCGTGGATAAAACACGAAGAAAACTTGTAGCCTCATCAATGGATGCATGCAATTGTAGCCATCGAAAGTTATTGGCTTAGCAGGAGATTTTATCTCACCATGTCATTGCCCGGGTGCGATGACATTTATTGACTATTTTCTATGGAAGTTCCCCATTTGCCATCTAAAAGCTATTGTGGAGAAGGCGAACAAGAAATTGGAAATGTGGGCGCGTCTTCGACGAGTGGGGGAGAGCTGTTAAGGTTTTTTGGCGTGATGGTTTTAATAAGAAGGCTCGGGTTTTCCAATAGAAGAGATCTTTGGGGTTCAAAACCAGCATCGAGATATATATATCTCAGCCTGTGATTGGTGAAGCAATGCCACGAAATAAGTTTGAAACTCTAAGGCGTTGTATTTGTTTCAGTGGTAACGCTGCTCAAGAGGATTATGGTACGGCTCGCTGGAATTCAGTCACTGATTTCGTGAAAGCCTTCAATGATCACCGCAGTTCTTTCCTGACACCTTCACATGCTTTATGCATCGATGAGAGTATGTCAGGCTGGTATGCTCTTGGAGGAGACTGGATTGATGTAGGGCTCCCGCATTATACCGCGCTGGATCGAAAACTAGAAAACGGTTTGGAAATGAAAACCGTTTGCTGTGGAAGAAGTGGTATCATGCTAAATATTGAGCTCAATATGGGATCTGAAGCCCTTGATCAGGATTTCGATACAGAACATACTCATGGAACTGCGATTTTACTTCGATTAGTCCAGCCCTGGTTTTGGTCCGGACGCCATGTGTGTGCAGACTCTTTTTTTGCATCTGTGAGAAGAGCTAATGCACTTTTGGAAAAATGACTGCACTTTACTGGGGTTATTAAGAGTGCAATGCGTCAATACCCTATGAAGCATTTATCAGAGAAGACTTTATAGAATCGTGGAGATTTTGTTTCAATGGTTTCGAAGGGGAACGGTTTGAATACGGATCTAATGGCGGTAATGTGGGTCGATAGGGAACGAAGGTATTTTATATCAACATGCAACACGGTGAACCCTGGAAACCCAATTATCCGACAAAGATGGAGACGACAAGGAAATGGTTCAAGGAAAGTTGAACTTGAAGTACCAATACCAGAGGTTTGTGAGGAATACTATAAAACGTGTTCAATGATTGACAGACACAACAGATGCCGCCAAGATGAATTAAAACTGGAGAAGAAAATCGAGGTCAAGGATTGGTCGTTCCGTGTGAATTCATCCTTACTATCCATTTGTATGGTTGATGCGTGGATGCTTTAAAAGGCTGGTAATGGTGTGCGAAAGTTATTATCTCCATATAACTTCTATTCGAAGTTGGCTGAAGAGCTTATCACCAATACGTGGGACCGGACCGCTTTGATGACTCGAGATGAAGAACAAATGAAAGTAGAAGATAATACTCCCAACCTGCAAGAAATTGTGTGCATCTTATGCAGACTAATCGCAAGAGAAAAACAAAGGACGGAATGAGTGCGAAGTCTTTATATCAAGGACGATGCAAAGTGTGCAAAAGGAATATGAAGTCTGAGTCTTCATGTTCTGAATGCTACACATCTTTGAAATTTGAAGTATATTTATGTCACACTGGTACCGGAAGGGACTGCTTTAAGAACGACATTCAGTTACGTCACAGTGTTAAGAAGTAATAGAAGCTCATCTGCTTTTAACAACAACGTCAACATGTAAGTAAACAAGCGCTGGTATTGATTAAAAACACATAAAGAACCACATTATGAACAAGAGCTCATAAGCGTTAAGCCCTTTACTAATTAAATCCGCGTTATAGAACATGCCAGATAATGTTTGCACTTTGACGAAACTGCCCCTTAAACGGATGTCACCTTGTTCCGTCTGTTGTTCAAGTGGGTGTATAAAACATTCTTAGTATAAACATATTACTAGTATTAGTCGAGCTCCGTAAGGATATTTTGAGTTTTAATTAACTCAGCGAGTTTTGGACTCAGGTTTAATTTGCTCACATAGGATATCTTATCCACTGAGCTGTGATTGCTGGCCGTTTTGCTCTACAGACTACTACTTAAATGACTGTTCAAAGACTTTTCAAATTTCAAAATTTGAACAGGCCGCTTTATAGGCCTGAAATGTAGTATTTTGCTTTATTTTACTCTCTCAACGGGCTGATCTAATATGAGGTCAACGCGTTAGTCCGATGGACACTACAGTGGCGTCTACAAAGTAGGAATCGAATCGAGTGGAAGACGTTAACCCTTTCAACACTGAACGTTTATGTGTGTTGTAAGACATAAACTTTGAGTATGATTGGGTGTCGACTGGTTGTGGTTGTCAGTTTGCCAAGTGTTTGCTTAGCGTATGTTTACCATATTAGACATAAGAGCGTGGATTCTGTAGCGCGCGAACGGGGGCGAACGAGACGGAGCGAAGTGCGCGCATAGTTGACCGCTGGCGGGCAGAGCGCCGAGCCGGACAGCAATTCATTTTGCCAGTGCAAGCCACCGGCAAATTGCTATGCGCCGGGCGCTGCACTGCGCACAAATGACGTGGGTGTGGCGCTCTCGCCTTGCAGGAGGCCGTCCGGTATCAACACCGTCCCTCAAGGCGGAGCTACTGCTATTCCTACACCACTTAAAAGCATCTAGTTACTGAGCCCAACTCACAAGTAAAACATAATATCAACGACTAAAGAGCAGGGTCCGTAGACAAGATTTTTCTGCAAATCTGTCTCTTCTCTAGCATCATCTTGCAGATGCAAGAGGTGTGGGGCAACACTCAATATTTCATATAATTACTTTCACGCATAACACTTAACACACACAGTTTCACCAGCTCCAAGCTGGAAAGTCAATACTGTTTCACACCAGTAAACTCAAAACTCAGGAATCATTCAAAACCTCAATGGGACAAAAATACATGTACCTCTGTGGGTAAAAAAGAAGGGTTGTGAACCGCAAACATTCATGAACAATAATTCATACACTGAGACATGTATCAAAAAAAAAAAAAAAAAAAAGAACACAAAAAGTAGTTAGTGTAGTCAGTAGATCCCAATAATTTTTCTTAGAACGCGTCAATATGCCTCAAGCTGACCATACTCCTCATTTCTGGGAGGGACGCACCCTTTGTCAATATGTCAGCGATCGGTCGGCTCCTTGGGATTTTGTGCAGCTTAACAATTTGACCTCTCTCCAGGTCCCACACATGGTGCGTCTTCAAATCGATGTGCTTGTTTTGACCTGATACCTATGGAATTGTGGTCGAAGATATAGCAGCCGAGCTATCATTCATGATCTTTGTCACCTCGAACTATAGATCATTGCTCCAAGGCTTGATGTGAGCGAATTCAAAATACATCTTTCGTATGAACAAAAGGTCTTTCGCACAATTAGACAGAGCTATATACTATACCTCTGATGAAGAGAGCCCAATGACCGTTTGGCGCTCTGATTTCCACATGACAGGTGCGTCTTTGACGACGATAACCTACCCTGTTGTAGACTTACGAGTCTCAATGCATCCCCTTAATCGGCGTCAGCATACGCACAGAGTGTGCGGGAGAAATGGGACGGTTGGCTGGATAATGAAGTCTTTAATCCATAGTGTCAGCCAAATACCTCAATAATCGTTTGAGCAGCGATAAGTGCCGTTCATATGGGTTATGTAAATGCTTGGAGTGCGATGAGATGGTAAAGAAAAGGTCAGAACGGGTAGATATAGATATGTAAAGTAATGCACCAGTCCCGGACCTGTACTTTGCATGATCATCTGTCGAAAAAATGACGTCTTCTTCACCAGATGGCAGTACATTGGCAGCCGTAGGGAAAGGTGATCCAAATTTATTGCACTGCTGCATACCAAACTTCTTGGAAACTTGTAGTACATATTCATATTGATTAACCTTAATGCTGGAAGAAGATCGCTGAATATTCCAACCTTTGAATGACTTTAGCTCCACATAGAGCTTCACATCAAACGTCTCAGACAGTTTGTATTTGAAGTCATTTAAAAGTATGGCATTGTTCGCAGCGAATGCGCAGTCGTCGAGTATAACAGCCAAGATCAGGAAGTTGCCCTGCTCGCGGAACATGAATGCGCGAGAGTCGAGAGCTGATGTCACAAAGTTTCATGACAGCAGAGCTTCAGAAAAGAGAGAACCCCGTATTCTTCCAGCTTGGACAGCGCCGCAGATAGAATAAAGCAGTTTGCAGACATAGCCTGGCTTCTCCACAATGCCACTAAAGTTAGATGGTTGTTCCATAATTTATCGGAACATACAGTTTTCCATATAAGTAAGCTTTCGAGATGTCTGCTCCCTCCAGTAAAAGGTTTTAGGCAGTGGCAACTGAGACAGGAATGCGTAGTGCTTCATGAAAAGCTACTGGTGCATTAGTGTTGAACGGGCCGAATTCAATGAAGGGCTTTTGCTTGGTCCTCCGTAGACAGCAGCAAGCCTTCTTCAAGAACTTCTTCCCGACTCCATCCAACATCTTCTCTTTGAAGACCCAAGTGTACGGAACCGGTTTTATCCAGGATCCTTGGGTACAAGTTCCCAAGTGTTACGACGGACGAGTGCGTTCATCTTGCGGTCGATGGCCTCACACCAACCGGGATCCCTGCACGATTCCTTGAAACTACTTGGAACGTTGGGGTAGTACACAGTTTTCTTGGAGACCCATACATTTGCAAAGTTATGCGCAATTGTTGCCATCGCCTTTACCAAGTAGTCTTCCCAGTCAGGACGGTTGTTGATCTGTGAGATATGATCCATCTCCTCTGTCTCCTGATTGCAATTCATACCCTCCAGGAGGGTGGCGATGTTCGGAAGAGAAGAGGAGTTGACAACCTTGAAGTCCAGAATACGGCAAGTGACTACCGAGTTTTTCTCCGGCAAAAACACACGATCGGGGGTAGTGTCGATTTGCATGCTCACAAAGTGCGCAAAGACAGAACGTAGGAGAAAATTCTTCGATGCCACGGTCTTGGACCGATATACGAAGGCATAGCCAGGCAGACCAAAGTTCGGAATGTTCGTAAAGTCGATTATTGTGGACGGATCCCATTCGAGAATCGGTATCCGTCCCTGTATCCTTTAGAAAGGAGCCCTATTTCGGAGCTTGTTGGCATGGTTCACTGCCTCCACCCAGAAGGAAATGGGCAGTTTGCTCGCAATATTCTTCCATGAGCCTCTCTGCGGCGCCATTAGATTCAAATGCATAGGCAGGAGAGTATTCCAAGGCTATGCCATGATCGAAGCAGAAAATGTCCAGCTTGGTGCTTTTGTGTTCGCCGGGCCTGTCCAGGTGAACATTCTTCACGTGAAACGAGTGCTTAAGTTCTAGTTCCGATCGGGTTCTGTACTGATCCGGGTGCTTCAAAACACTAGCACCTGTCTTGCCCATCAAGAACAAAGCGTCCGATTTGGAGGTGTGGTAGTCCAGTATGGCCATGGCGTAGATTGCGCCAGAGAGAGATGGAGAAATCTTTCCCGACAGGTCCATGTGGATGAGGGCCAAAGGACTTGACGTCAAAAATGGATCGCGAGTGGGAGATAATTGGATTCCGTTTCCTCTTGCCTGTTAGACAAGTAATGCACGTCAACGATTCCAAGATGGAACGTTGAAAGTAAGGCACTGAATCGAAAGACTTAGCAAGATTCTGGTATCTACCTGGGTGAAGATGACCAGTTCGACCGTGCTATTCCATAGCCAGCTCCTGATTGCTGTTACTTGCGTTCAACACCATTACTTGTTTGTCGTTATCAGTGAGGTCCATGACGAACAGTGAGGTCCATGACGAATAGGCCTCGGTTGATTTCCGTTTCCCAAATGATTTCAGAATTTTGTTTAGGATCCATGATGAAACATCCATTGAATGCCCGAGTGGTGGAGGTGAACATCACCATGAACTCGACACTGAGAACTCCAACAAAAAGAATGTTCGACTCACAGGAAGGCGCGGGGTAAGCCTCGATGACTGTACCACGGTTCAAAGGTATCCAGACATGACTTCTGCGCACGAGACGAACTATTCCTGAAGCAGCCTGAACAGACTCGATCTCAATTCGTTCGTAGCGAATGAATGACTTCCGCGCATGGAAGAAGTGATGAGTTGCCCCTGAGTCAATATAGGCCGAGTCTAATTTCGTGTGAGAAAGAAGAGCGATCCTACTCTTGAACTTGGCCATATTGCAGTTGAAGCCAGGTGAAGGAGGTGGATCATCATTACTTTGTACCACATATGAACGAGGTTTGGAGTTATGATTTGAGTTACGATTATCATTTCCATTCCCTTTTGGTGAAAAGCCTGAGTTCCAGTTCGATTGGGGCTGGCCTCCTTTGTAGGACCCATACTGTGAACGACGAGAACCACCGTTGATGCGATTTGATTGCTGCCGTCCGTTGGAGTTGGGCTGGTTATCATTATTTTCAGACTCCTCACGTTTGCGTTTATAGAAATCTCGAGCATAGTGTCCACGACGACCGCAATAGTAGCAGTTATCATCGTAGCGGCTCTTGGTAGCTTAGGACTTGTTACGAAGGTTTCTCTGCTTCCGACCACCCTTCTCTGCCGTGTTGGCTTTTGGCTGGGTAGTAGTGGGAGTGGACGAAGGAGAAGAGAATGTCGGGTTGTTTGGGTTCTTGCGACGAGCCACTTCAGCTTCGACAACATTCACGATGAATTCGAAGCCCAATGCGGTTAGGTTAGACATCATGGGCAAGGGAGCGAAGCAGTTGGGAAGACTTCGAATGAGTTTGGAGACTTTGTCTTTCTCCGAAAGTTCCTGATCGGAGGTGACAAGTTCCCCAACTACTTCCAGGAACTTAGAGACGTGCTTGTTCCAGTCCTCGCTGTTCTTTTATACCAAAGTATCCAGACGATGGCGGATGTCCGGAACAGCTTGCGTCTTGGAGGTTGTGTACACGGGCTGCAGTTCATCCCAGAGATCTTGGGCCGTTTTGTCATCATTGTCGACAAACGTGCGAACGAGAGCAAGAGGAGAGTCACAGAGGCAGAGGGTGATAGTACTCTTCATTTTCACAGATTTCTCGAACCAAGATCTCATTGCCCGATTGTTTGGGTTGAACCATTCGGGTCGCGGGTCCAGTCCAGTCAGAAATTCATCGTTTCGGCGGAGGTGGGCTAAGAGACGACGACGCCAGAGGATGTAGTCAGTGGGGACCCTAAGCTCCGGGAGCTTACCTAGGAGACCCTCTTGGGAACTCGACATCGTGACGTATGAGGAGTAACGGGGAAAAGTGGATGATCGACCTTCTTGTACGGGAAAAGACTACCGCGACCTACACCGTAGGTACGTTTCTTCTTCTTCAACTTCTTGTACTACTTCTTCAACTTCTCCAGTCCCCTACCGGTGGAGGAGGTGTGAACGTGAGGTGTTTCTGGCCCGACCTTGGGAGCCAGGCGATCGATGCATCACGGGTCCCCGCAATTAAGCAGCTAACCCCGCACCACGACAAACAGACCTACGAAGAATCTTCTCGTAACCGCAAAACGGAGGGTACGTCGCTTCTAATAACAAGTGTAGAAACAATGCGGTGAATCGTAGTGGAGTGGAGAGAAGTATACCTTTTTTCTATGGCAGAAGCAAAAGATCGGGCCACGATGACCAGACCGAAAGACGAGGGATCTTCCTTCCAGAGAGCAAGAACTTCTTCCAAGTATTGTCAAACACCAACAGCGTATCGAAATCGCAGCGGCTCGGAGAGCAATCCCAGAATGACTCAAAGTTCGAGAAAGATTGCGCAACATGAGAAAATAAATTATGGCTGGTATTGCGCGTTTGGGTGACATATCGCGCTAAATTCAAGAGAGGTAATAGAGAGCTGTAACACTCATTCCGAAGGCGGGATTTATTCAGACAGGAAATTTAAGTATCCGTCGAAAGAAAAGAATGCTACAGCTTAAAAATTGTGTTCAGAGAACCCACCATCGCCTAGAGAAGATTGAGAACTATATACTGTAGGTAGTGTTTATCACTCCAGGAATGAAAAAGTAGAGGCCTATAGACGCCAAATAAGAAGAGATAGACAGCACTGGCAGGATGGTGATCCCAAATGCGAGCAGCACAGTTATATATCGTTTAGTAGGATTGAATTGTTGGGCATAGTTGTGTGCGCGATGTTGCGAAGAAGCCTCACAATACCCAATCCGTAAAACAGAAATCCATCGTAACCGTTGTCTGTAGTGTAGATTGGTTTCAATAAGAACAAAGAAAAGAAAAACCAAGTTGTGTGAACTTAACCTACCCGAGGTCAACCGACTTTCAGAGCCACGGCAAAGTCTATAGACTTGGGAGCCCATCACGAAGTCGATTGTGCAAGGTAGGTTTATCTGTAGCAGTGCTGTAGCCACAACATACCTGTGGGCATGCGAGCCCAGACAACCGGCAAGAAAACCCATCCATTGTTTCTGGAAGGTTCATCGCCATTGGCAGAAACGGCACAACAGCTTCTCCAAAACGGGTCCAATGAAAGCCGAAGATATTCAAATTATTGTCAATAACTCAGGTTGTCCACCTACTCTTCCAACTGAAGGACAAGGACTAATTGTCGGTGCCGGTAAAGGATACGCAAGAATGAAGACCCCACTTACCAAGATAACATTATTCAATTTTGTTCAGCAATTTGTTCGCACGCACTCGCCGCGACGACAAGATAAAATACGTCAAGTGTTCGAGCGAGCAAGACCGGGTACAAAATGGATGCGGTACTTTTTCTTCAACGCCATCCATAGTTGCAAATTAAATCTTTTCAAGTAGTAGACGACCGAAGAGTCAAGACCGTCACAAAACCTACTCGTTCGATGCACTTCATTAGTTTGCAAGCAGTGATGTAGAAGTATCGAATCCGTAACCCGCATCTTATCTGGAATGTTAATCAAACAGGTATTAGCGTCACGCAGATCGTGCATCGTAGCCTCTGGAAGGATCTTGGTCCAGCATCTACGAGATTGATGCAGACCATGATGCGAACAAAGTATAACCTTGACCACGTAACCGCCATGCCCATTGTGTCTGCAGCTGGCGACACACTACCTTCAGTCATTGTCTACCCAGGCAAGCTTGCTCGGTTCTGCAAAAGTTATGGAGTGTATCAATCACTTCCTAGCGTACTTCCACACTGCCATTTATACCAACTAGATCCAGCCGGCGGTGATTCAACTGTGTTCTCGAACTGGGCAAAGCAATTTGTTCAAGAACTTTCAATATTTAGGGCACAGGGTGAGTGTGCAATCTTAGTACTCGATGGTTACTCCGCGCAATTGCATCTCAATTCGTTTCTTCCCCTCTGCCAAAATCAAGTCATTGCGGTCGGAATTCCCTCCCGTACCTCACGCGTCCTGCAGCCGTTGGACGTCAGTATCTTCTCGTCCTTTAAGTCCCATCTCCAGTCAGCCGTTCACCCCGTCACCCAATCCAAAGCCGTTCTAGATGCCTTCAACGTAGGTCTCGGCATCACAGATGCGTATAGCTAGGGTGTGACTATGACGAACATTTGCAGTGGGTTCCAAAATACAGGCAAATTCTTTAAAAGTCGAGAAGGGGGGGTCAGTAGAACCGTTAGAGTGGTTGTTTGCAGGCGAGGGCACAAAACTAAAACTTGAGGATGTCATGGAATCTTAGAAATCCTCAAAACGGTCGCTACCGCGTGACGGAGTCGTCGAAGAAAATAGCACAATCCGAGTGAGCACAGAGCATGGTGCTACACTGAAAAATGATGCTGTTCTTGCGGCCTTGAAGGATCGCGACAAACGAAGGGATTCCAAAGGTATTATGAGACGCGCAAAGGAGGCGATGCTGGAAAGTGCGGCGGACTTGCGGCGCCTCGCATACTTGGCACCGAAGCGCGCCAAAACAAGTGAGCGATTGAAATACAAGCGTTCCAAGCGCCGACAAGAGCGGCGAGAGCGCACGGTGGCAGAGAGAAATGATCGCGGTTTGAGCTTGTGATCTATTCCTCATGGTCCTGTCATGCAGCGTTGACGAGCTGCTGCAATTAGGTTAAATTGATGGCATGGCATTCCCATATTGGCTTATATGCTCGTGCGCGGGAGATGTTTTATCTCATATTCCAGCACAGTTGTGGTTTCGTGGGCGCTTTTAACGGTTTTTGTTGCGTTGAAACTACCGCTTATTATGTCTCTTTGCTTTCAGTCTTCTTGCCGAGCTTCAACTTTATCTTCGCTTTCATTCGCGTCTAGTAATTAATCAAAAGGGTGGAGATCGCCTCCGCTAGAATAAATGTGGTGAGTTTCGTTCTTCAAACCGATCAATTCCCACCATTGGGGCACTATACGTTCGTCGGTGTTCTCGGAATGCTAATTTACTATGCTATATCGCTAGTTATGAAAATAAAAGTGCAACAAAATTAGCAATTTCGCAGATTACTCTAGTTGGCAAGGCAAAATTCTTTCGGAAATCGCATTTCCACGTGCCGCAGTTTCAACTCCATTTGTTGAATTTGTAGCCAATTTGCAGTTCGTGGGCCACTCTGCCCGTTACCTTACATTCGTCGCAGTTGTCAAAATCACTCTGAAAGTTTACTCTCGGGCCACCTGCGCAGGTCTATTCCAACTTGAGATTCGGATCCCGGGTCTCAGTCTCCCTAAATGTCAAGTTAAAGAAGGCTGACGGACAACTCTCCCCATTCTAGTACACCTTACTAGCTCCAGAGCGGCTCCCAATCCCTCCCAACCTCTTCTCCTCCTGCTCCTCCAATATACGCTGCGCCGTCCTGGCAGCCGCCGCTGCACTTCCGAAGCCCACCAGTGGCGTTCCACCCGGCAGCTGCGGCGGCACAAACACCTTCCCATCCTCGCCCAACATCACCCCACTCTTCCTCCTCTTTTTAAGTCGACTCGCGACACCTTCTCTCCCCTTCTCTTCTCTCCCCCTCTTACTCACACTTCCCCGCCCACCCCGAAAACCATGCGTCACCGGCGACCCTTTATCTTCTTCCTCTCCTCACCATTTGTTTCAACTCCAACAGCAATTTGCACGCCTTCACCACCTGTCCCACTTGCTGCTCCAACACTTTAACCCTACCCTTCAGCCCCATGTGCTCCCTTTACAGCCTCCCGATCTCCCTCCCCCACGCACTCCAACATCCCATTCAAATGTGCCACCGACCCAGTCAACTTCATCCTCTTCCGAACCGTCGAAATCAATTCCATTGGCACACCAACCTCCGACACACTGAGCACCACCCCTCCCATTTCTGCCACCATCTCCGACAGCATGTCGTCCAAATGCTCCTTCAAACTACACCAAGCTTCCTCACCCGCTCCTCCATCTTTCCCATAAACCTCTGCTCCGGTCCTCCTCCTCCATCCCTATCCCCATCACCTCCACCGCCTCCTCCATCCCGATTGCAACCCTTTTGCCTCACAAGAACCTCCTCAATACCCCTCCTTCTTTCCGCCGCGGCGCCTTGGGCACTTCCGTTCTATGCAGCAGAGCCAATAGCTCCTCGTTGCCAACGTATCCATTCGATATCCCGGGAAATGGCGATGTCCTGCGATAAACGAGTTGAATAGACTCACAACAACTCTCGTCCTTCTCACTCCTGATCACAGCCGTTACACTCGTGGTCACAGACCCCTCTACCCCGCAGGCCTATTTTTATCACAATTTTCTGTACCTCAATTTCCCGCCATTCCCCAAAAACTCCAATTTCCCTAGATATTTCCATATTTCCCCATTTCATTTCAGTACCATCGCACAAATGCTCTGCACACGGCCCTTTTCCTAACTGCTTACCATAACCTCTTCCCCTTTATACTTCATTTCGACACATTCCTTTTCATAAACACATTCATCAGTCCTAATCCCTTGATGCCCACCTACCTCATTCTTTCAACTACTTACCCATAAAAACTACCTTTTCTTTTGAAACCACTTCGTCGATATATACATCGGCAACGCCGTTCTCTACTTGAGCCTCTCTCTTTTCCTACCATGTAGCACAATATCTCCTCACAGCATCCAACCAAGTCGACAGAACGAGCTCGCCTTCCTCTTCTCTTCGTTCCTCCCACACCCCAGCTATTGTTGTCTGCAGAGGCCGCATTGGCTCCATGCTTTACGATCTAGTAGGTTGCTTCCACGGCTTCATTACTATGCATGAAGTGGACACCCACTACAATACCATAGTCTTCATGATAATGAAGGAACTCCTCGGCACAGTCCCCTCCAAGACAGTTATTTCCTACACTATCCCCTCCATAGTACAATCTCTCCTCGCCTATGGCAGCACTCTTACCTCCTTCTCCGCCTCATTCCCTGAGTACGAATTCAAAAATGCTTACTTCTGCCTTTCCTCCGAGGATACCAAGAGACTGGGGTTGCCTGACTCTGTCCCTTTTTCCACCAACTATGTCAATGTCCTTAGAAACGAAATTTTCTTTTAGTACCAGTAGAACTTTGGTCTGTTCTTGTAAAAAAAAAATTTCGCATAACACTCTCTCCCCTTATCCCACGCATTGTAACTCTTTTTCCTTCTTCAACAATATTTTTATGCTCACATTATATCAATGCATTCGTTCATTTATCATTACTAGTCACGTCACCTCACTCTCACACACAGAACATTACATGACCTACATGTTATATGTAGTCCTCCTCAAAATCCATTATCATCGTTTCCTCCTCTTAGTCTTTATTTGTGTTATCAGCCTTATGGCCTTATACCCCGTCATTTTCCTCTTCGTAATCCTCCTCTCCAACTTCATCTTCCTCCATTTCAAAGTCGCTAATCGAACTTTGCTCCTCGTCCAGCTAGTCGATCGGATCTTTACCGAGCCCAAATTCCTCCTCTAAGAATTGGGCCGAAAAGCAGGCTGCCTGTGCACCGCATCAGGGAGCATGTACCCCTCAGGCACAAAGCACATGTGATACCGTACAAAATTCTCTTTCACTAGCGCATCCATGTACCCAGCGTTGGGATGAAACACATCTCCTTTTTCAATAAACATAGAGTACGGTGGAACCCTGAACGTTTTCACAACCATCGTACGAGACAGCCTCTTCAAACTCTTGTCATCCGTCACATATATATTATGTGACCTGTCACATACCCATATCATAGAAGAGCTCCCCCGGAGGCCATCATGAAGAATCCTGGAATCTCCCCGTTGTTCTTCTTCACATTCGTTACCTCTCTGAAATCGGTGTATAACACCTGCCTCGGGCATACCTCCCCCGTACACAACACCCGTTCTCCTTTTTCCCACGCATATATTCTCTTCTTCGCACTATTGTTGTTTACACAGACGAAGAGCGGCTGCTATCTGCCCAAACCTAGCATCCAACAACGCCCTCTATCTCACCATCATCACATTTTTCTCATCCGATTCCATGTAATCCACAATCCTCTTCTTGGTGGTAATGTATCGCCCAATGCCCTGCATCCTATCTCTGGAATCCTTCCCCTCTCCCGCATTAATGATAGGGTTCCTTCTCTTGCAGGTCTCCTCGACCTTGAGGTCCGGCTGCTCCAAGAAATCCTTGTGAAAGAACTCCAACATACTCTCTGTGAAATCTTCATCCAACACCATCCCCCTCTTCTGCGCCTCATCTGACATCTATTCGTCACTTCCATATTCTTCCAGCACACAGAATTCTTCCTCCATCAACTGCATTTTATTGGCGGCAAAATACTCTCGCGCGAGGTCATACCTCTCCATTGCCGCCATTTAAAGAGCCTCCTTCTCCCCTTTCGGCTTTCCCTTCAACGGGAGCTTCACCCCAAGAACTGGTTCCTTCGCAGTCCCCAGTTCCTTATGCACATTTCTGACTCCATGCCAGTACACCGCGTGATTCACCGCTCTAAAATCCCGCACCGTTAAATAAACCCGCCCTGTGCTGCTTTCGTAAGTGAAGCATATCCATCCACGAGTGCTGGTGTTTCACATCATTCTTCCCTTCAAACAATTCACTCGGCAGTGCACTCACTTTATTCGTCCACGACATATCCGATCCCCTGGTGTACTCCCCAGCTTTCTTCATCCCCTTCGGGAGAACATCCGGATTGTTACTCTCAAAGCTAAGCATTTCTCCGTCACCTTCCCCCCCCCGGTTCATCCCCAACAAACCTTCTATCCTTTTCACCACTATCACTCTCCTTCTCGCCCTCGCTGGACGAAACCACATTGATTTTGTGCTCTTTAAAGAACTTCTTCATTGCCGTACCTATCATTTTACTGAACAGGTAAACAATCTCCGAAGGTATGTCCACAGAAGATGGGTTCACCGTAACCTTCTCTCTTTGCTTCGGAGCAAGTTGAACATCATCTTATCCTCGTCGTCAGTAAGCCCCACAGAAGTTCTCTTCCTCGTTTTCCTCTTCTTCCCCACAACCCGACCATCCTCCTCTTCTCTCAACCCACCCGAAACCACGTTACGTCTTGTGCCTCGTCTTAACATTGATGGTTCCGGTTCCGGACTTTCTACCACCATGAGACCGTTCTCCACCTCAGCAGATGGAGCCTTGGGGTTCCCTCCAGTTTCACAACCTCTTCAACGACCTCCTCTACAACCTTCTTTTCTTCTGGGCTTTGCAGTGATGCTTTGAACTGTTGTTCAAGCTTGTTACTTGCAGTCTTCACCCTCCTAGACACCATCCCGTCTCACAAACTCCTTGCTCCTGCTAGCCCCATTTTGGCTTTGTGTTTCCCGAGATAGTCCAAGACAGATACCCCTTTTACTCCAATCTTTAGAACCGTTGGCATCACTTCCTCAACCGCCATCTTCTTCCTCTTGGCAGTCATGTCGCAAAGCCTTAACACACCAATTGCACACTGAAAGAAGTGTTTTCTCATATCCTCAAAACAGCCGGTCCTCCCTGAAGAGAACTTTCTCAGTCGCTCATGCCATTGCAAGCAACAAACGAGGAAACGAAATTCCCCATCTGCGAGTCCCATATGTAGGTCACGGTACACATGTGTGAGCGTCAGCGGCGGCCCCTCCTCACACACCTTCTCAAAGAATTGGAGGAGCCCATCACTTTGCACAAACCTCAAAGCCAGTGTCGCATACGGATTCAAGTAACGCATACTGTTCTCCTTGATAACTTCACTTCTTTTCAACGCGCCCGCTATCTGTTTCGGCGTCACCTTCTTCAAATCCACTCCTCTTTCGTGAACGATGTTTTCAACGAAGCACACCGTGCTATGAAGTTTGTCTGAAGAAGACATCTTCAGAACATTGGAGCTCATCTTGTTTAGAAGATTGCCAAGTGCTAGCACCTCATTCTTTACCATCGGATTCCCATCCTTACTCCTCCATAACACAACATCCAGAGACTTCACTATATCCTTCCACTTCCCGCCTTCCTCACGCAGGTCCTGTAACACAAGAAATCGGTGATATCCGTCTATAAGTGTTACAGGCAGCACAAGTCTCCGGTCAACGATTTCACTCGCAACCAATTCGCCTACAAGTTTAACGGCAATCGGATCGGCAGAGGGAAGCCAACCAAAGTTGCGGCACTTCATCTTCGTGGCCTCCTTGTGCACCAGGTTCACACTGCGAACCGTCTTCTTCGGGATTTCAATCATCTCAATATCCGTCGTCAACCGCTGCTGAACATAGTCGGCGAGGGATATCTTCGGCAGTGCCAGCGTGGTGTTCACCTCATCCGACGGAGCACTCTCTTCTCCATTGAACAAATCCTCATCAGTGGTGTTCACCTCATCCGACGGAGCACTCTCTTCTCCATTGAACAAATCCCCATCAGGTCCACCGAGGGAAGCCTTAGTTGTCCCAATAACCCCCACAACATCGTCATCCGCTTCATCTACGATGTTAACCCTCTCAATCGCACCGCCTGGTTTCTTGATCCCTTTAGAACCTTTTCGTCGTCCTCCTCTCCTTGGCGGAGACTGCGGTTTGGCGGTTTAAGAGGGATGCTCAGCCAATTCTTCGACCTCCTCAACAAGGTCACTCTCAGGCTGAGAGGTGGAGGATTTTGCGGCCCCAGTGTGCGGAGTGGTACTCTGCAGAATCTCAATTGAGGCCATCATCGAGGTATCCCAGGCATAGAAACCAGCCGAAAACAATTCTTCGAGCTTACTCGGGGGATCCTCCGGACCTTGGAAATGGTAGGGGTACTTCGCGCCTGAATCACTCCAAATCGTCGTCTTCCAGATAGCCACCAAATCTTCACCCGCTACGACGGTGGCACTTAGAAGATGGCCATGCATCGAACGGCAGAGCCCCTTCCCGGTACCACCAGCGAGCCCCACGTCTCGTACTTCCGCAGTACCAACTTTGACACTGCTCTTGTCTTTTCCAACGCTGATGAACAAAGATACAGAGTCGCCACCTTTTACGGTTTGTGGCGCAGGAGTACTCGTATTCTTCTTCATCGCTCGCGGTGCTCCCCTCTCGGTTCGCGGCGTTGGCGTACGAGGCGTGGAGACCTTCGCACTTCCTCTTCCTCGCGTAAGCGGCGCCATTTCTGACGCCTCGCTGTTCCTCTTCGATCGCGCTGAATCCCGCCCCTTTTTATGGTTTAGAGGCGCCATGTGGGATACAAAGGGTTCAAACGATTTGAAACGCGGGTTACGACCGTCAACAATGCTCCCGAGAACAGATAGTGGACGTTCAATACAGGTTTGAACTCAAATGGTTCCGTATTTCACGTTTTGGAATTAAATCTCGCTTTATTTAGAAAGTTACATGATCGTCATAACTGCTAAGTACGTGTAGCTACAGAATAAAGGCACCCAATGTTCAAGGGAAAAAATTGATTTGCGTCCGTTAAGTTTTTCCCAGGAGAGCCGTCCGGTGTGGAGTAGCGCTTCATCAGGGCCTTGATGCAGCGTCACACCGACCTTGACCGTTGTCCACTCCCCATGGCCGATGAAGATGAACGCTACCCCGGACGGCTGTCCACGCCAAAAAAAAAATATTTTTTCGGACAGCCGTCCGGGGTGGAATGGCGCTTCATCAAGGCCCTGATGAAGCACCACTCCGACCTTCACCACTACCCAGGCGCTGTGTTCGATGAAGCTGGATGATACCTCAGACGGCTGTCCACGCGCCGTGGCCGATGAAGCTGGACGACACCCCGGACGGCTGTCCACGGTAGTTTTCACTTATGATTGTTTTATGAATGCTTAAAGCCATGCATCTTCTTATAATGACGGCAGAAGGACGTAAGGGCGTCAAATCATAGGACTGGCGTTCATTGAGTTTGTTGGAATGCAATTAGAGTGCTCTTCATAAGCACGGAGAAAAGTTTAAAGTAGAAGTAATTCGCAGCTTGTTGGTCATATATAAAGCAAAGCCTTCTAGTTGGTTCGAGAGCCACACTGTAGCATTCAAATTGGCAATGCATCTAAAAAGTATGGGTCGTTCTGTGATTGTAGCTCCTTCTATCCTGACCTCCGACTTTGCGCGTCTTGCGAAGGTAGTGGCGCGTATGAGAAGTGCTGGGCGGACTGGCTGCATATGGACATCATGGACGGCCATTTCGTGCCCAATCTGACTATTGGCCCCCCTGTGGTACAAGCACTTCGGAAGCATACGGTTATGTTCCTAGACTGTCATTTGATGGTGTCGGACCCTGGTCAATGGATAGGAAAGCTCGCTAGCGCAGGTGCAAATGGGGTCACATTTCATGTGCAGAATGTCTGTCGTGCACCTTACATTGAGGTTATTCCTGAAGCCTATGAAGGTCCTACACCTCAAGAGGTAGTTGTAGTGAAACAACTGTGTGCCCAGATCAGGTCGTGGGAGATACACGTTGGAGTTGCTCTGAGACCTAGAACTGGTTTGCGAACTTTCGTATCTTTGTTGAATGAAGGACTTATTGATATGGTATTAGTGATGACTGTTGAACCAGGTTTTGGGGGCCAACAGTTCATGGAAAGTGTGTTGGAGAAAATAAGGGATGCTCGACGGTTGCACCCAAACTCTCAGAATACAGGTTGATGGCGGTATTGGAGCGAAAACAGCGCGAGAAGCAACTGAATCCGGAGCGGACGTCCTGGTTGCGGGGCCTGCGATATTCGGGTCGAAAGACCCACGTGGTGTTATATGGGGCTTTAGGGCGTCCAGTACGCCAGACTAGCCTTTGCTTCATGATTTACATATAGACGAAGGGAATAAGTGTAAGACTGTGTATCTCATATATTGAACCACTAAGCTAAGGCCACCATGAATTTATTGCAATTCAGAGCAGCGGATGAGGGGCCAAGCTCGTGAACGATATTCATGTTCTGTTACGACCACGATCATTACATCGATCTGGCAGAATATTAATGTTATATCAGAAACTTTACATCCTATCAAATTGAAGAAGGCAGTACTACGGACTACTTTCTCTAACTTGTAATGATGTATAGTTTCCTATAGAGCCCAAGGTCTTGACAGATATTGATTACCCCACTAGCGACAACTAAGAACATTACGTGGTTGTCGCAGAAGAAGAACTCATCACTGGCCACGACATTTCTCTAGTGCCTATAGTGGGGACTATTCTTCATCAGTGATTGAACTATCAGTAATGGCTAAACCCGATTATAGGAGTTGAACAACTCATGTAATCGTAGTCCTTCATCACCGGTAGCTCAATCACTTCTTATATTTGGAGCTAACCAGTCTAATCTATTCGGTCTAATACAATAACAAAAGTGCGACAGTGATTGAGCTGGCTGTCACCGCCAAATATGATTACATGAGTTGAACAACTCAAATAATCGTACTCGACCATCACGGCCAGCTCAACCACTTCCGAATTGTCTCAGTAAAGCAAGGATCGAAAAGAAGCATACACTGTGCCCGACTACTCTGGCATGAATACGCAATAGGATGAAAAATAGAAGAGTACGCCAGTTAGTAAGATTCAAAAAGAACGAAAAAGGTCTTCCAGCCTACCTTGTGTGTCACTCCCTCCGCTACACAGGAAGAGTACGAAAAGCACACGTCACTTATACAGTTTTTGGCGATATCCTCTTTTTCTGTCGCAACCGAGATAATCACTGGGTTGTGACAGGAGAGGTAGAGATCTCCGGATATCTTAACGAAGAAGTACAGAGCGTTGTGCTTACCCAGGCAGTTGGAAAGAGAGCGAAGGTGCTTGAGTACACGCAGCGGCACATTACAAACAAGCGCCAGTCGCGAGGGGACCGCTGTCCAGGTGGAATTATTATTTTTTACTCTTTTTACTTCTTTTCTTGCGGGGCATGGTCATCGGACCGAACTCGAGTGGCACTTCATCGGAGCCGTGATAGAGCGCCACTGCACCACGGACCGCTGTCCGGAGAGCCGCAACTTATAACTTCGCCTATATTTCCATATCTAAGAATTACCGCACCACCCTTCTATCCGTGCCTTCTCTTATAACTCTTTATCACCGCGTAAGGCGCCCCAACGTTGCCCAATTCCCTGCAACTCTTCTACGTTAGAGTTCTGGCACCGTCTAAGCGTCTGAAATCCTCCTTCACAGCGCTAATTACGCAGCCGTCTGCCGTCCGCTCCCGTCTACCATCCGTAGACCGCTCCAGTTCTCCTTCCATACTCATATTACAGCCCCTTTTTATTGTTTAAAATGGCTGCCGCAACCATATAGAGGTCGAAGTCCCCGTCACTGGCACCTCCGACATCCGACATGTAGGTTGGAAAAATGTACAGTTCTGGGGAGCAGCTTGTCACCCTATGTCTCGCCATCCGAGATCACTATGCGTTGAGGATGCGATAATAAGACGAACCTAGGAAAACAGGACACAGCGATTTCGTTCAATATTTCATCAAGAATCGCACTGTCCTAGACATCGCGATGAAGTACTTCTCTATCCTTATCGGAATCACATAATTTTCATACAGCGACGATGAGCTCAAGGCTGTGTGCGGAAAGGGTTCGTACTGTCAGTTGTATCTCTCGACGAAGTTGCTGGACATCGTGGGAGGAGATAGAGACAAGCGTGTGAGGGATTCTTTGGATGCTTATGCCAGATTGGACTTTAAATAAATACCGAAGAATGTGACGTTAACAGAATTCTTCAAGTCCATGAGTATAGCTCCCAGGTGAGTGGGCCAGATAGTTCCTCTTTTCAGTACCAGAATCGCTACACATTTCCAAAGAGTTCTCTTTCTTTCCCTTATTCAAAAAGTATCTATGGGAAAGTGACTTGGGCGCCATAAGAGTCGTAAGGGGAGAAGGGATGTTCTATCTCTTTTGGGAATGAGCAGATATCGCAGAATCTCCAAGCTCAGCGTGCGGGTTTTGGTGTGCAGCTGGTAACCAAGGCCTGGGATTCTTTCTCCCAATTTCTCGGATTCCATAGCGCGGAGGTCATGGTTCTCCCTTTTATGCTGCTTGTGTACGACGAAATGCAGTTTAAACCCATTGAGACGCGTTGCGAGGGGTTTCTGCACAAAGAAAACGACCATCGATTGCTACGGAGCGACACGCAAACTCTTCTGGAAGACGAGGTCCTCCCGTGGGCATTAAATCTTCCGCATGACATTGATATGGCCCTCCGAACGCTTGCGAAGGAGTTCATTTCTGACCTGAACAAGGTTGTGGTAACCGAGTAGTTGTACACAATATCAGAACCTGAACGATGGGCCGTTCTGAAGACGTTTAACAGGGACCTTTCACGAGCGGTTGCTCAGAGATTTGATTGTTTCTCTAACTCGCTTGTGTCTACCATCTTGGAGACAATGAGCCCCTTGAAAATCAAAAAAACGCTCAGAGTCTCTGATATGCCTGTCACGCCGATATCGAAACCGGAGCCTGCCATCGAAATTCATGACGATGAGGATGAGCAGTTGGGAACGGAGAATTCTTCGGAGACGAAACAGGGAGGGGATGGAGATGACGGAAATAGATTGGATTTAGTTGGTGATAGTGGGAATGAGGATGTTGGGGAACAGTCTTCCGACGCTGACATATAGCCTCCCCCTGCCATTTCATCCTTGGAAGATAAAATTGCATTCCAACGTTGTGAAGTGGAGATTGAGAAATACTTTCGAATGTATAATTGCGGGTTCGAGGCTATGGTGGAAACGGACGTGACTCTGCAAAACAACAGAGTCTATCTATTGGGAAAAGTGAAACTGGTTCTTATGCACCCACCATACAAAATACGGGCCGAGAACCGGGAGAACATCATTCGGTGCGATATGCTGAGCCCTGAGCTTATGAAGAAAACTGCAAAGCTTATATTAAGGCTGGTACGTCCGGGAGGTCATTTTGTTATCTTCTGTGCATTGAAACAGGCGAACTAATGGCGGAACGTGCTTTCCCATATTGGAGCAAAGGATGAGCATGGGTCTCGAAGCGATCGTTTGTTGTGGATCAGGTCCAAATTCATTATATACGGTCGCAAGGTAACCCGATGCAAAACCCGGGACGGAGATCCTGCACCTTGTTCCCTGTCATGGAGTTTGCGATACATGGTGTTCGAAGTGGCCTCTGTTATGCACAGCAGCATTTCATGGAGAACTATGACAACTTCAACTATGTGCAGTCGAGATATCCAGGATACCATAGTGTTATTGACCAGGCACCGCCCATGTAGAATAGGGAGAATCTTCAATGGAAGAGAAATAAAGAGAAACGGGGCTACATTTCGCAAAAGGTTGAGGTCGGAACAGAAACTGCGCGCGTTGTTGAAGGAGCTGATCAGCCGATTTTTGCAGCCAGGTGATACAGTGGTGGAATTGTTCGCGGGAACCTTCTCGACTGCCGTGGCATGCATGGAGTTACAACGTCATCGGAAGTTTATTGGTTATGAGCCGGACCATGACTGTTTTGCTCATGCTAGGCACGCGGCCATTGTTCAGTTCGCAATGTGCATGCGAGATAATGAGGCGGAGATTCACATTACGCAGGAGGACCGAAACTCTGTGAATCGCGGGATGGACTTATTTCCCAAGTAGAACGCCCGTCCTTCACGATCTCAGAAGGCTCCATCCGGCTTCCAACAAAATCAGACGTTCCGACCGTGTATTGTGGACTTCCTGGCATCGATGTGGCGGAAGGAGAGCATGGCCATGATCTGCAGGCGCATAGCGGTGCTTGTGTGCCCAAAAAAGTTGCAAGGGAAGATGGGACTTCTGGATCGGAACGCGTTGTTCGCACTGGAGGCTACTATGTGAGGTTGTCAAATTGGGAAGTCGTCGATTCGTCACCATGACGCAAGAGTGGGAGTGTTTACCACGCGATGTTTCATGAAGAACGGAAAGATATGTTTTTTTACGAAACTCTGGGGAACTTTGGTGTACCATGACTTAAAGAATAGGAAGGAGGTACACCAGAAGTATGGGGAAGGGTGGTTGGGAGCCACCGCCCCTCGTTTTCGAACTTATGCGATGGAGGTTGGCCTACGAGGCGAGGTATTCCGGAAACTCCCGGGAAGGAGACGAAAAGTACCTTCAATCTCTGTATGGATTGTCCCCGCTCCATTCTCGTTAGGTGGAACAATTAACGACCCAAAATATATAGAAGGGGATAAAGATAGAGATGCAGTGGAGGATGGTGTAAAGCAGCCACTGACTGCCAATGTGGGGTTGGTTCGAACCACAAAACTTGGGAGAACTCAGCTTCAATTGAGATAATACCGGATGCTTGCAGTGCGGGCCCTTCGAGATTTAGAAGTAGGAGAAGAGTTGTTTGCAGATTATGGAATAGATTACACATGGGGTACGTCTTAGAATCCTATAGTAATCGAGTAGAGCTCAATTGATTAATTACTTCTGGAACCGAAAGATGTACCGTACTATATGTGAAAGAGATTTGTTTACATTCCCTATTCCATTTAGCTTTCTGTAACTCTCGTGTTCCACAGAGGAGGACAAAACTTCCCTCAAGAGAGTAGTTGTCGTCACTTTAATCATCCAAGGACGTGAAAAAGATGGGATTTGGGGAGTGGGTTAACGTTGAAGTACACAAAATGGAGAATACAGAGTACACATGATATCATGGGAAAGTGTAAAAGGTTTTGCCACTGAGGTTTCGTACAGAAAGGGAAATTTTCGGGCCCTTTTTCGGAAACTAATTCCAAAAGTACTAAATCGCTGCGATATTTATACGCCACGTCGAGTGGAGGTGGGCGTTTCACAGGGTATCTGTGATCACATCGAGCGGCGAACACGTTGAACGGCGAATGGCGTCCACATCTAGACCAGACCGCCGGGCGCATCGTTGTCTTCCAATTTCACATGGGAAAACGGAAAACGAGAAGTGCGAATGCAAATGCGGAGAATGGAAGCAGGCGGGCGTCAAAAGGGGGAAGGCTTGCAAAGGTGGTAGGTCGCGAAGATGGCCAGGCTAGTACTAGGCGTGCCCCTCGAAGTTGCGAAGTGGTAAATGGAGAGGGTGGTATTGGGCGAATTACGAGTGCTTCTCGAAGCCGATTACGTGAAAAATGTAAGAAGAACATGAGGAGAGGTGATCAGGGCCGACCTTTGGAGCTAACCGAACGAACAGAGCAAACCGAGCGAACCGAGAAAACGGAGCGAACGGAGCGAACGGGGCGACCGGTAAGCGCTTTGGTAACACAGGCTACTCCGCTTCCACTTGAGATGGGAAACTGAAGACGGGAAAGCAGGGGAAAGGGGAGAAAAAGGCAGAAAATGATGCGCGGGGTAGTACGGATAGAGGTGGGTGGCGAAGGGATGTTGACTGCACGCAAGTTGTAGAAGAAGGAGAGTGTAGAAATGTCATAGAGAAGAAAAGGGAGTGTCGCGGTGCCGGGGAGGGAAGGACGATAGTAAGAAGTACTAGTGGGATAGTTAACCGTGGTATTCGAGGGAACGAGTGCGAGAGAGTGCCAGAGTTTGGTGTTTGGGAGAGCAGGGGTCGCGAAAAAGAAGTAGGAGGAGGCGTTCACGAGGCGAGGAACGAGGGCATGGAGGGTGTGGTTGGTGTTAGAAGCAACCGAATGTTGGACAAAGAGAGCAATGGTGGGCCTCGAAATACTGCAATGCGAGAGGAAGAGGAAGTGGGGGATATGAGACATATGAGGGGGCATGAAAACGCAGAGGACAGTGGGAGGCGATTTGAGCGTGTGGGCGACGGAATGGGGAGCCGTGCCAATGTGAAGAAAATGAAATCGTTACGGGATAACTTATTAGAGAGAGTTGTAGGACGAAGCAGTGGTGTTTCAGTGATTGAAAAAGTGAGAGATAATATACGAGTGGATGGGAGAGTTTTCGAAGGGGAATAGGTCGCTGTCCGAAACAGGCATAGACCTGGGGGGAACTTGGTGCAATCCACGGTACAAACATCTGACGGAGTACGTGTAAGGCATGATGCCATTGGGATTGAGGACGATGCGCATGAAGCAGGAGCCGACGATTCTGGATATCGGACAGAGAGGAACCCAGCCAAAGAAATGGGAACTACAGGAATAGCGGAAGAAGATGAAGAGAACTTAGGCGTTCTGCCAACGTTTGCACTGGTTGAGAGGGTGAATTCTTTGAAATGGAAGAACGATAACTATACGATGATGGTGAGTTTGAAGCTCATACAGAAAGAATTGGAACCGGGAGGGAGGAGGTGAAGCAGCAAAATGTGTTAATTGAAAGTTTAAGGGAGGCTGTGAAAGGTAGAAAGCGGAAGGAGTGTGGGAGGAAGTGAAGGGGCGTCGAAAGCATGATGTAGAGGTGCAAGAATGTTTTTACGGATTTGCAAGGGCTTTATATGATAAGATTCTCCACTATGCGAAGTTGGAGGCGTCAGAACTCTGTTTTGACACGGAGAAAGTTGATAGGAGCTGGAAGAACAGGAGTGAGACGGTGGGAGAAAGTACGGAGGGCAGCATATTTGTGGTTGGGGAGAAGGAGATGGTAACTCGGTGCCCGTATCAAGTGGCATATGAGATGAGGGCGTATACGCCATCAACGGAGGGTGGAAGTGATGTGCTGTTGAAGTATGTGGTGGAGACGGAAATAATGGGAGATACTTGCGAGACGATACGAGAAGCGGGAAGGAAACAGGAGTGTGTGGATAATGCGAGTGCGGACAAGTGTCTGAGGCCGCGGATGAAGCAGACATTAAGCGATGTGATTGGAGTGCGGAAGCGGGCGGCTCGCGACAAATTATTCTCCATCCTTGGATATGATTTGATTGCGAAACGTGCGAAACCTATTGAGGGGACTGAGCTATGGGAAGAGCTAAAGCAGCAGATGGGGGAGGCGCGCGAGAAGCTGATGAGAAGGGAGGAGGGCGGGAGGAATGAGTTGTGTGCGTGGAGAACGAGCGGGATCGAAGACCTTGCGTATTCCCGGTCTCGTGCGGTGGGCCCACGATGGGAGGTTGATGATGAAGATATGTACTTCAAGAATGGAATGGCGGTGGCAGTGTCGGAGAAGTATATGGGATACGCAGTGGAGAGGCAAAAAGTAACGGTGAACGGAAGTACGTGGATGGTACAGTGATGCACCTTGCAAACTTGACGTCTGTATTGCCTCTGTGTTGAAAACAATAAACGAGATTGTGGGACGTGGAGGGCAAATACAGCTTTTGTTCTCTAATTTGTATGGGAAGTATCTACCGAGGTCTGTCGGGGAATACTGGGGGTAGCCTGGCACTCGCTAGAGGAGGAGCATGCAGAGGGTTTCGTGAACGATGGTTTTGTGGAGGGATATCCGAGGTGTTTGTCGGGTAACTCTGGGAGAACTGCGATTGTTGGGCTATGGATAACATCGTGAGAGAAGATATATCTAGCTGTATGGGAGGAATATTTTATGGCGAAACTAACACACGAGGACTAGGTGCAGTTCTTGATTGTTACATAGCCACCTGTCGACCGGAGAACGCAAGTTTCGGGCGGTTGGAGGCAAACCGCGGGGAACGCAGGGGAGGGACAGGCGGTGATGGTAGGAAAGTGGTGGGATACTAAGGTTAGGATGAGGTGCAGTGACGAGGGAGGGGAGAGGTATGTGCAGAATAAAGAAGAGATTGTTTTTCTTTCTCATTTCATGCGTATCTTTACTCCCTCCAAGAGCAAGGAAGCGGTACTGAAAGTTTTATGAAAGTTAAGCTAACAGAGAATAGAGGCTACGTGATCGGTAGGAAATAGGGCTTGGCAATGGGGTCTCGATAGAACCGGTTGAGTTAAAATCGGTGAAAACGTCAGTGTAGACGAGAAGTGAAGGAAGGAGCGGGGTAGTTCTGGCGGAGAACATGAACGGAGGCGAGGATGGAAGAAGAGGGAATGAGTCCATACCGCGGGGAAACCTTATCGGACGTAGAGTGAGTAGAGATAGCAACTGGGTGGATGGTGTGGTAATGCTCGCCGTCTGTTTTGCATCGTAGGCAAACGCAGTTTAGGGTAAAATCGACGTCGTCGCTGGGTAGGACGGGTTCCATGAACTGGACGAAGGCGAACTCATTGGGGGAAGAAGTTGGAGAATGAAGGGCGAAACGAAGAAGGGAGATGAGTTTGCAGACCCAGGCGATGGATGTGGAGTTGGGGGAGTGAAGTAGGCGACGAGAACGTAAAGGAACTTTGTGGACTTGAATGGAACGAAAGAGGGGACGGCAAAAATTCGTTGAATGATGAGGACCTGAGGATCCTGGAGGGTGAGCTCGTGTCGTTTTGTGATGTACTTGTCGATTGTTGGGATGCAACCACCGACGACACAAGTGAAGTGGACTATGGTGATTCGAGCCTGACGGAGGGCGGGGAAGTTCTCAGTGAGTTTTAGGGCTTCGAGAGAGAGGGTGATGAAGGATGGGAGGGCGTCTCTTCTGATTTGTGCAAGAATGGATACGGTATAGAGGGGGAAGAGGTCTTGAAGAGATTTGTGAGGGGGGTGAGAATTGGAGCGAATGAATTTGTGGGCAGTGATTAGGTCAGCGAAGGAGATGTGTTTGCCATCATCACGGACGAAACCGGGTTCTCGGGATTGGAGGGGGGAGGCGAGGCCAGGGGAGGAGGAGGTGATGAAAGGGTTTGTGGAGACGGGATTCCAGTCTTTGATGGTGTTGGAGCGGTGGATGGCACGAATGGTTTCTTGATGTGCGGTGGACCTGCGCTTTGAGATTTTGGAGTAGTGGGACTTGAAGAGGGTGTGGGCGTGCTCGAATATGCCGGCATCATTGAAGTGGAGGCCTCCGAAGCGGCGAATGTCCTCGACAATGTGGTCGAGGAGGTGGAACTTGAGGTTTCCGAGGCTGGAAGTGTGGTGGGGGCCGAGGACGAGTACGGCTGTGCGCTTGAAGGAGCGGATTTGGTTGTGGAGGTCGGTGAAGCGGGCGTCGGTCCATTCGGTGAAGGTGTTGTATCACATGGAGGCGAGGAGGAGGTCTGAGTACTTGGAGAAGACGGAAGTGATGGGAGCTGAATCGACGTCGTCACAGCATCGGTCGAAGAAGGCGCCGATGAACGGGAAGACCATGTCGAGAGCGCAGTAGTCGTTTTCTTCGAGCATACTTCGCAAGCCGTCGGTAGTGATGAAACCGTTGATAGTTTGACCGTTGTCGGAGTGGAGAAGTCGATGTGGAGTCCTTTTGCAGGGGGGTGCTTTTCGATGGCGGAGAGAATGGTGTTTGAATGTTTGAGGATGGAAGTGCGGACGGAGTTGAAGGGGCGACGGGGCTTGGAGGAACGGGGGGTGGTGAAGAGTGCTTCTGAGCGGAGTCTCTCGATGGCGGCGAGCTTGATGAGCTTGGAGACGCCGAGGTGGAAGTTGTGGAGTGGTTCGAAGGTGAAGATGTTGTAAGGGGAGAGGAGTGGGGTGATGTTGAGAAAAAGGTATGATTCGAAGAGGGAGGAGTACTTTGCGAGGGAGAGGGAGTGGAGGGCTTCAAGGGCTTTTTCCTTTGTGTTGCGGGAGATTCTGGGCTTACGAGCAAGAAGAGAGTCTTGTGGTTATTGGAGGAGAGTGGAGTGTGATTTCCGTGCGGCGAGGGTCTGGTGCTGAGTTCGGGGGGAAGGGGATTGAATGTGTAGGGGGAGGTCTGTGCAGGAGACGGTGCATCTATGACAAGGGTGTTAAGGGCGGGTTCTGTGGGAGATGGAGAGGATTTCTTTTGATTTGGGGATGTCGGCGCAGTAGCCGGCGATGATTGGATGACAGTGGCGGAGAACGCCATGGGCGTCACGGAAGGGGAAGCTGTTGAGACCGGAGGAGAGGAGGGGGCCGAGGAGGTTGGAGATGGTGAGCTGAATGAGTTCTATTTTGGTGTGGCAGGGGGTTTGAGAGGAGGTTTGAGAGATGGAGTCGTGGTCTTGAAAGGGGTTGGTTGGGAGGAAGGAGTTTGGCAAGTATCCGAGAAGGGTGAGGTGTTCGAAGATGCAATTGCGACGGAAGGCATCGGAGAAGTTGAGAAGGGTGATGTGAAGGGGGTAGGAGGTGATGGAAGAGGATTTGAGGGAGGTGGAAGACTTGTCGGAGTAGATTTGGACCAAGCCGATGAAGGAGTCGATATCGGTGGAGTTGGGGGTGTGCCAGATGCAGGAGTCGTTAGAGGAGTGCACGATTGCGGCTTTGAGGGCGGAGAGTGCTTCTTTTACGAGGGTGGAGGTCATGGGATGGGCAAAAGCGGGAGAGCCGGAAAGGGTAGTGTGGGAGATGAGGTAGAAGAAGGTGTTGTGGAAGTGTGCAACGGCGAGTTGTTGTTTGAGAACCTGGATGGGGTCCTTTCGGAAGATGGTGGTGGAGAAGAGCTGCTGTGGGTCGAAAAGGGTAGTTGGGGTGAAGCCAATGTTGCGGACACGGTGTTGGAAGGGGTTTGTCTGCAGCCCGAGGCACTGGGTGGCGGAGGAAATGGGATTGTTGGAAAGCAAATATGGAGGAGGCGGGGTCGCGGAGGAGAGAGATGAGTTCGTCAGCCTTTCGGTGGCCCTATAAGAAATTTTTGGAAAAAGGGGAGTGCAAAAAGATGGCAAACAGCGGTAGTGGATGATGGAATGATGCTCGATGGACAGCAAACGGAGTGCAAGGAATGTGCAAATTTGGAGCCCTTAGAGGTGTACTTTGGAATGTAGGTGGCGTGCAAGAGGAGTATTCATGGAGTACACAACATACACTTCGAACTCACATTACTCTCCTATTACAGCCCGTAGGCCAGCTCTGCACTCCAAATGCAATCCGCGCGTCATCCAAAAAAATGAAAAAATCAGAAAATTGAAGTGCCAGGGTGTCACATTGGAGTACCTTCGGATAGTCACTATGCTCTGAGTCCATATGGAGGGTTGAAGATTGAAATAATGCACTCCGATCGCTCTCATAAAATTGTAAAATTTCTTCTTGGGAACACGAACCGCGGAAGCACAGCTGTTTCCCTGGATAAAGTTTTGAGAGACTTTCTCCAGCAGCTGGATCCTCAGTTGAAACCCAATGTCATTCGTCGTATAACCGTGTCCTCCCCTTTCTCACAGAAGGGTTGGAATCAGTGGACCCCCAATCTTTGCGGATGTCACCGGGTACTGATTATATCCTCCATGACGTGCAGCGAGGTTTCTTTCCATCCAAAGGTTTCGACCGTTCGTTTATGTTCGACTCTCGGGATTGAATGTACGGAGTCAGGGGAGAATAAGCGTTTCAAGCCGTCAAGCGGAAGGAATAATGTGAGCGTGTTCATGAAACACTTTGCTGATCGTGAGGAAAGTGTTAATTTAGAAGATGGCCATTTTCTCATGTTCGATACAGATAAGTATGCATCGCAGTATAGCTCTCATCTTGCTCCAGAACGTTTTGCATTCCAATTCATAAAAATTGCGGTCTGTGTTTGCCCCGGACGACCTACAAGCAATCCGAGGGCTACTGCAAGTATTCCGCAAGCCGAATATATGAATTTCGTCTATCCTTTGGACGTATATAGCGCTGCTATGTTATCATTCATCAGGAAATATGACTACACGGAGGACGTAGATCTGCTGAAATGCTCTACTTTGTGGAACACTCCTGTAACGTTCGGAACTGCTCCAGATGATGGCAATGGTGATGATGAAGTGGAAGAGATTTCTTTTCATATAATGGAAAATACGCCCGTTCCAGGTACATGTTTCAATGACAAGGACGTCGGGAGTGATGTCGTCTGCTTTACATTGCTCACAATTGGTGGGAGACGAGTTTTTGAGTTGTTGGGGTATCGTCAGATTGTGGTCTTGAGGAAAGATTCAGATGCCTATCACTTCCCCTTTGTTGATGTCGAATTTCATTGTATCCGAAAAGATGCTAGGGATCTAAACTATCCGCTGAAAGGTTTGACGGATAGTACTGGATCTCCTATCGCAACTGTTGGTGACTGTGTCACTACTGAGGAACGATACATATGGCATTCATCATATATGCATCCGTACTTCTTTGAATAGGTTGAACTGGAAAAAGATTTGAAGGCTATGGATGAATCTTTGAGTGTATACCGCTCTAGAAAAAGGGGTGGAGCGAATGCAAATACAGCCAAGCGTTCAGACAAGCATTCAGTCAAGCGTTCAGTCAAGCGATCAGCCAAGTGGTGAACAAGGTAGGGGTTTATACGGACGGCTAGCCGTTCGAAAGCACCCGTCTTTCGGTGAAAAGAATCAATCCGAAGTGGTTCTGAACACCTACAATTGAGGTACCAAATATAATATTGCCCGAACGAAGTGTAAACACTTCTGACCGGAACAGTACAGTTTATAGCACTGTAAATATGGTTCCCATCCGTGTCCGGGGCTCAAGAAAGACAGTTAAGACTTGATACGAGTCCGACAAATACATGAATACGCGAACAGATTGTGTCAAACACTGCCCCGTTCTTCTCGAAAGTGAACACATCCAGTAGATTCGTATGCCCCGATCGTCGTTTCCCGTTTCCTTAAATCCAATCACGTTTTACGTATCCAAACCGAAACTCCGTTTGTATCCAAAGAGCCCATCATCACAGTGATGGAAGCCACTCGAATCCGTAAAACCAGCAGGGAACCCTCCGCCATATCTACTGGGTCTCTTCTACGCATCAACTCCAAGGAAGTAGCTGTAGAGATTTTGCGAAAGATCTTAGACGGGAAAACTACTCTCTATGAACTGGTCAAGTGGAAAGATATGAAGCAGACTAGGAAAATGCGTTCTGAGCATTACAATAACTACTATGTGTTATGCCATACGAACACTAGAAAGGATGCTGGATGGTTGGTCTGTACATATGTCGTTAGCGGACAATGCTCTCTGCATGCGTTGCTGAAAAGTTTGACCCAGAGCAGGAAATAAGTGTGCTAAAGAACGGCACCAACCCTAAAAGATATCTTTTGCAATAATTTGTGCTCGCGCGCAATGGAAATGGAGATTTTGATGCTACAAAAGACGGCGAATGGAGGGCAAAAGTTCTTCGTTTTTGGTACCTTCAGGGGTGTCAGAATGGATGGTGGTTGGAATGCGGATGGAACGCACTATGAGTGTCAAGGTTTGCCATTGCACTCATAATGCAATCACATTCCAGTGCTAAGGCCCCCCTCAACATCCAGGTGCACTCCGCGCGCCATCCCAAAAATGAAAAAATTCGACAGAAATTGAGTAGCAAGCAATTTCAAGTAAATTCTTTCAAAAATTTGAACGCGCGGGGAGGCTAGTAGGAGTGTTAATCGGGCTTCAGGTGTCAGATTTTGGCTTCTCAGCACAATCCTGTTGCACTCCTATAATTCACGGATTTCTCGTAGGGAAAGCTCCACATAGACTTGAGGAAGAAATCCGTCGCTGATAATGTCGAGGTTAAGGTGACTAACATGCAGAAGAACAATATTATTGACTCGGACGCATTTGCAGTCTCTTTAGACATTCTACCGTTATCGTTCGCATACCGTAGCGAAGGAATGGAAGAACTCGCAAAGGCTTTAGTAGATGCGGGGACACCCGTTCCTGTTATAACTGACTTGGACATCGGAGATATGCTGCCATCTAATAATGCTGTTCGAGACGGTATTTAACGTATCGCGAGTAAGTCGCGAGAATTGTATCGAGCAAATGAGTTCCAGAATGTGCTAGCAGTCGGAGGGGGTGTAACAAGTGACGGCCTCAAGAATGACTTGAATGGGACTAAGTATTATGACTTCACCGCACATTAATTCAATCCTGGAAAGCCCCATGTTCTAACAAAAACCAGAGAGTTTGAAATTGTCTCGAGGAATACATTCCTTATAGAACACAAAGGTTCTGAGTCGGCCTCGGCATTGAGAGATTCCTTTGACCATGCGCTTCTTACAAGGATCGTATGCGAGCTGGACGATTTCATGAAGAACTTGGCCTTTGTAAGTGACTGTGCATCGACCATTATATGTATCGTTGGTGCGTCAGCTTCCAGCCAACGAGTTCCATTCACCGAGAAGTGGATGGGGTGCGTATCCCATCAATTGAACACGGTCATGAAGCATGCGGTCGAAATGGAGGTGACCCGAAATTCATTAATCGCTATAGATCTCGCTAATGTCAAGACTATTTGTCCGTATATTTAAACAGGGGAACTGGAATAATTCTCTTCCAGGGGGATATGCACTTATTCAAGAGATTGATATGCGGTTTGGGACGACACTAAGTGTTGTGGAGAGGTTCTTGAAGTCCAGCAAACATGCGGCGTCCATTATCGTCACGAAAGACTCAGAACCAGCAACTACTGCCTTTGACGCCCTTAAATCAGAGGTTAACCTCCAGGAGGATGAATTGTATCCTGCTCTAGAAGCAATTGGGGCTTGCTTCCGTCCATTCGTGCACGTTCAAACCCAATTAGGAGCTCACAGGAAGTGTAAAATGCATTAGTACTCCCGGTCATGGAACAGATCGAAACACAACTCAAGCAGATGGCGGGGAGTTGAATATGGTGAACTATGATTAGGACGGCCTGCGGGAGTGTGCTGATAGTCATGGTTATGGTAAGGATCGAACAGGATCCCTACTGTACTGTGAGACATGACGCGCGGGATCGTGACGTGTACTGTGCATTTGCCTTTCTGTATGAAGGTTACTTTGTTTTTTGATGACGCGTATGCTTATATTCTGACAATTAGAATGTTCTACATGCGTGATGTGATTGCGGAAGTTCTCAGAACATTTTGCGTATTGAAGTAAAGGAATTTCAAGGCTCGGGCTAGTTGGTTCAACACCTGTACCGCCCTTGTTCAGATTTCTAGTCGGGGGGCATGGCTAGGGGGAAATAATTGTGGTGCAAAACCCGGCGGCGGGAGTCGCACCCAAGGTGTTTGGGGCCTTGCCCTCTTGTGAGGTGTGCTCAGCTGAACGAGCCCTCCGTCACACGGATGATGCGGGTTTAAAGGCGCCCGGTGTTCGGGATATACCTACGGAGGTCGGTGAGAACGGGATGGGTAAACGGAATCGGTGGCGAGAAGCGCGGGTGACGGGGGATACCCTAGAGTGGAAAAGGGATAAAAAAGAGCTGAAAGAACCCAGAAAGGAAACCCCCGGCGGGGCGTGCGACAAGTAGCAACAGATCCGGCGGCGGGTGACGAAGTTGTGTATTAAGCCCACGCGGCAATAGTCTCTATACAGAGTCGGAATGTCCACCTGGTATAGGTAAGCAGATAGCTGCACAGCATACATTTAAGTATGATCCGGTTACGGAGGTAAGCCCGGGGGCAATAAATATAACAAGTCAGATATGCCTGAAGGATCCCGAGGGATGAAGCTGAATCGTACCATACGCGGTGATCCTCCTTGTGGATTTGTGCACTTCGCGAAGGCGAAACAGCTCAGAGCCGAACTCGGTTGCCCTTTACTGAAGGTGGAGGTGACCGCGAGGTCACCTCTTATGTCGCAACCGACAATTACTAATTAAATTACCTAAATTGGCGCACGCCTATGCAGGACCTTACACATGGTGTACGTGCACTGCCCGCGGCAGCGGCCAGCAACTAGTTCGACATTCGAAACAATTATCTGTGTGAACAGACCCTTCTCCACACACGCCTACACGCAACCAATTATCATACCTGCCACACCTTGCCCAGCCCAAACGGGCACCGGCTAACTTGTCCACCAGGATTTCCCACCATTTGGGCCCATACTCATACTTCCCGATACAGGATCCAATCTCGCTGTCATCGAGTATATGAAGAACACTTTCGATACTACTCGCGAAATCGCGTTGTCCCACAAGACTATCAAGTCCCCCATATTCTAAGCCAGCAGTTTGCGAATGTAGTGTTGAAGACCTTCTCAAAGATAGGAGTACATAGTTCGTGGATAGCGGGAAGTTTATTGCATCCTCGTATGCGGTCCTTGGGCTTTGTCAAGGATTCTGTTAGGCGCAATATGTACAAAGGAAATGGAAGCCTTTTAATCAAGCGCCTTCTACGCAAATTTGACGCAACTGAAAGCAGTGACGAAGTATTTGTTGTGAAGGAATCTATAGCTCCAAAGGAATTGGGGGCGGAAACGTTTCGCTTATCAGATACGTTCGATATTTTGCGGATCAAAGCGCTAGCGATCTGGATTCATTCGAGAAATACATGGCAGGGAGGTTTCCTCCAGCTGCCTTGCCGCAGCTTAAAGCAATTAGTAAGGAAGAAGACCATGGAACAAATCTTGTAAGATTTTTGGTCAGTCAGGAGACATTGTATCCAGATTTATCAAAAATTGCACTGCGCATATATGCCGCGCCAGTCTCATCTTCAAGTGGTGAACGAAACTTCAGCGCTGTGAATAGGATCGTAACTACAGAGAGGTCTAAGCTCAAGAGCGGATTAGTAGAAAATATGTTGTATTTACGTTCGATAGTACAGCATTAAACATTGCTCTAATTGTTGGTATAGAATAACTGTAGTATTTGTCATGTGTTCCTGGTGGTAAAAGAGCAATAAAGATATGACAGATTGATCAAGGTCAAAAAGTATCACAGATTGGTCAAGGTGAAAAGGTATCACAGATTGGGCGCGAAGAGAGCGAAGTACAATGTAAAGTTATTGCACATCCGAGTATTGTTTGTATGACGGAATAAGACATATATAGTCGCACATCCGAGTACTGGTAGTATGGCAAAGAGCAAGACACATATGTTGAGACGTTCGCTTTTGACAGTATCATCAGTATTCACAAGAAACTACCGAGATTTCGTCATTCATCCTGGAGAGATGGACTGTTTCGGTCAACAACAGCTCAATGGATTGAGACAAAAAGCTGAAGAACTATCGAGCTTTCGATTTATTAGGAGAGATGCTGCAGGTTTACAAGCCGCTTCATATCCACAGTCGTGTACCATCAGGTGTTCCATTTTTCCGGTAGGGAAGGTGAATACATCTTCCTGTGTGTGTGGGGCCATGATGTGGTTACCGTGTTGTTCCATCCAGTGTTCTGTGGGAGTGCCACTTCCTTCTGGACAGTAACAGCGCTCCGGTTGCGTCAAGGGTTTCATTCTATACTCTTCATTCGGTGTCTGATTGGATACGCGAAATTTGATATTATATGTGGGAGAAGGGGCCGGGTTTGTTATGGAAATTGTCCTACTGTCGGCCACGAAGAACATCCCTCTGACTCTACCAGCACGGGATGCGGACGCGCCACATTCATACGGTGATTTGCTGCTCAAACACTACCCGAGTGAAGACAAGGCATGGATCCCTCTTGAGGGATTTGAGCCAGAATCCTGCATGGACTGTGCACACGACTTTCTCCAACGCCTACTCTCCGATTTTCCCGCTGGTTCCCAAAAGCACATAGAGCTTCTGAAAGTCCGGTTGTTTCGAAGCCTGTATTATTGTGTGTACCAAGGCCTTGAATCTGCCCTTTCGAAGGATCCAGCAGATACAACTTTTGTCAAAGCAGTGGGCGATTAGGGTGGCGTTCACGAGATGAACTTCGTAAAACGTAAGGAAACAATTTAGCGGACGGGGAGGGAGCGAGGTTGGTTTGCAAAACTGAAAATCCGGCCCAGGAGAACGCGTTCTACCATATCAATCGATGCGGGCGTATCTGAGGCACCTGAAAAACAATGCTGCGGACCCCGGTAAAACGTCATCGTGTCCGGATGTCACCAAGCCGTCGTCAAAACTGAACATGGACTGGCAAATTCTTCTGCTCGCTTTTGTTTAGGTCACAAAGCCTATTGCAAACCATGCCACTCTCAACAGAGTCGTCCAAACTGCAGAGGCAGGGCAACACGGAAACTGTATGGACCCAAAAATGTCTTTGTTTGCCATTAGAGAGCCATTCTGACATCTCAAGTACAGTGGTATAAGTTAAAAGTCGTACCATATGGACTGCAATACCGATGTACAAATGGAATGGTGAAAGCACATGTTGTGCTACGGCTGGCGGCATTCAGAGAGGAGTGGTGTGGGTAAGAACTATCATGCTAAGAGGATTGGGCAGGCATCATCTGTCAAATACAGAAACGGAGTAGAGGTTGTTCGTGAGAAGGGTCCAGAGCTGGAAGCATTCTATTGTACAGCGCGGAAGTTCGTACAAAAGAGGTTATGACGCCGGTAAGAAAAAGAGAATAGCTCAGTATGCATGCACGGTAGTCGAAGAGCAGGGCATCGATAATTGGCGTGAAGGCGCAATGTACATGCGCAGAAGACGTGATAAGATATGAAGTGCCTTCGGACAAGCAGGAGCGACTTGTTCCACCGTCGTTGTGCACGCAGCTCAAGCTCAGAAAAGCCATCGGGTGTGGAAAGCGTGATATGGTAGAGAACGCAGATTTGGAGCTCGGGAATATCAAACAGCTGCTCTTCACACGCGGCGACAAGCCGTACACCACGAACCTTCTATTCGAGAACGAAATGTTGGCCGTAGTAGCGTTGTGTGGCGCGGAAGCGCCAAGTCCAGTATTCACGAGCACGAAGTAAGTTCATGCTGGGTTCGTGTGTTGCATGGTTCGCTTTGGGAGCAGGTGTATGCTGAGGGAAAGACGGAGTGTGGCAAAAGGCTGAATCTCACGGAAGGACGCATGCTGGAGGCGGAAGGAGAGCGCATCTGCACCTATGTGGACGAATTGCTCGGCGTTCATTGCATGGCGAACGGCAGCCTGCGGAAATTGTGCGTTAGTGTTCATGGGTACGCGCCGCCGTTCTAATCGTGCAACGTCTTTTCGGACGGAGTGGGGGCCAATGTTTGGTCGGCGCACATCGAGTTGCGGCAAATACAATACTTTATCTTGTGTAGCGATGGATTAATTGGGAAAGATTGTGCCGATTAATTTTTTATAAAAATATTTATTATATGGAGAGAGAGGAAAGTGGTCGTTAAAAAATTAGTCAATTGAAGCAAAACCGAGCTTGAACCTGGGCGAAGGGCGGAAGTGCCCGCCCAACTCCAATTCCCGGCTACACCATCCGACCATTAGGCCACACGCCAACGGGGAGGTTCATCGACGGAGGGCCGCTCAGAACTGGGATTATTTAACTGGGTGATCCAGAAATATCCGGTGTAAGCGTGGCTGGTGTCCGGCAAAATCCGGTTTTGCTTTTTTCACTGCTATTTTTGTTTGAATCCGTTTGTTTCGATTTTGTTTTAGATTTATTTTGTCCATATTTACTTTAAATGGAAAAGTTTTTTCCGGGATTTTCCAGTATCAAAATAGATCATAACTAAGTTTGTATTTTTCTGCTCGAAAGGAATGGACACAAACTATTCTGGAATCTTATTTTTGTTCCCGGAGCCTTTCTTTCGTGTTTCTTACCGATTGCCTCTGGTACTACACTATTTGTTATTTCTCTATGGCCGTCTAGTCTCTGGCACAGTGCGGTGCTAATGTAGATAATATTCGTCGGGTTAAACCCCTAGAACAAGGTGGTGTGATGCGAAGGAATCGACGACGACCAAGCATACTTACTGCCTCGAAGTGGGACACTGTGAATGGAAAGAGGAAGCTGGCGCGGAACATCAGACACGGTCGACCTCACAAACGACATAGAATGAATAATGACGTTGCTATAATGGCGGCGCCGTTGCCAGCCATTTTGGCAACTACTTCCACCCACATGGTCGCTGGGTCCAGCGTTGACGCGCTGTACAGTGGGAGCCCCACGAATGTGAACAACTTGAGAAGCAAAAGTGAAAATGGACTTTTGAGTTCGCTCCTTTTGCTTTTCAATTCGGGTAACTGACAGAAAACCGAGTGCAGTGGAAGTAGACGCTCTCGAAAAGAGAAATAAGACCTTTATGGAGATGAGATCGCTACCGAACGATACTCTGAACACAAACGCATATATTCGACGTTTTGCACCTCAAAGGCTGAGAAGCTGCGCAGATAAATTACTCATACATTACTATGAAAAACCAAATCACGCCGCCTGCAAATTTGGTTCCAGAGAACCGGCCACCGTCCTCCCTGAGCCTTCAGACTAACACTACCAACTTAACCCTTTGTGCCCTTCGCTTCGCGGCGTTACTCTTTGCAACCGCTTTTCGGACAGATAAAGGCCGAGGTAAGTTAAACTTCTCTCCGAACCGCTCCGAACGACGCGTGGCAGCAGAGCGCTCGCATTCTAACCGCATCACTCGCTTTTTATCCTTCTCAACCGCCAAAACCCGTTCCTCCTCGGCTACTTTTGACTGCCAGGCGTTTCGCACCTTCTCTTTCTTTCCCTCGTACAAACGCAGCAAACTAAGCGCAGCGTCTGAAGTCAATACAGCGCCATATGTAGTATCAAGAAATCCCGAAGACTGAACATGGACATCCTGGACAATTTCTGCGACTGTTTTCTCGTTTTGTTCGTCCATCATTGCCACCATGTCCTCAATGCTTGCGAACCTGTACGGTTCCTCGAAGCTGTACGGGCGAGCTTTGGCAAATAGACGGCAATCATCGAAGGGATACAACCCGGTTTTCGAGAAGGCAGCGGCTATGTTTTTGGGGGTAACACTTGTGCGGTAGGCTTTGCAAATAATTTGCGAGACATCGAACTCGTCCAAAGGTTTTCGAGCCCTTCGAGATGAGCGGTACACTTTCTCCAGAAGCTGCCGGTAATGGTATTTCAGTGAAGGGAAGACGGCCACATCTAGTGGTTGTGTGGTACCACTGGTGTGCGCCGGAAGTGTGTAAGCAATAATTCCATACTTTGCCATCAATTCCAGAATCAGAATATCGAGGTGGCTACGATACCCATCGTATATCAGGAGAATCTTCTTACCATCCTTCCTCTTTTCTTCGGTGTCCTTAACCAGCTGCTTGGCCCACTTAAAGAAGTTGGACTTGTCAACCGAAGCAATATCTCTCCGCGCGGTAACGAGGGACCCATGCGGAAGCAGTTCACTAATACACTGGCCGACTTCATTTCCACCATTTCTTGTGATACGGCGCGTGCGAATGCGAGTGCCTTGATAGAAGAACATCGGCCGACCTTGCGTTCCGTCCGCAAAGACGCTTGTAAGAAGCGTGATGCGATTGACATTCTCAAACCGAGGGTTTGTTACGTGTGGCACGACTCCCTTCTCTGCCAGTACCTTCTTCTGGTTCCCATATTTCGTGTCTGTTGCAGGAGAAAAGCCAGTTTCGTCTACGTTTAGGATGTTTTGAGGTGGAATGCTATGCGCGCCGGTGACTGTTTTGATTTTGGTCATGTGTGCTACGAGAACTTTGGCATTGGTTGCGAGGTAGCGCTTTGAGTCCTGTCGCGATGGTTTCCTGAAGGTTATGCGGTCACTGTGTCTTGATTCGAAAAGCTCACAGAAGCGTCTGCCAGGCCTTCCGTCTTTGAATCGAATGGAATCCTTCCGCCAGGGTGGGAAAGTCGACACGATTGCTTCTACAACATCAATCAGGTCTGTGCGGGATATCGGACGTCCGCGCTGTGCATAGTGAAGGAGGAGCTCGACCACTTCGTTTTCTTCAATTGTGGTTAGGGTGGTTCTGGATTCGGTTCGCTGTGGAGTTTCTCCAGTTCGTCGGTGGTAGTGGTGGTGAAGTGTTGACGGTGATAGGTGGCTTTTGGTGGCTGCTTTGCGAAACGATTACCCGGAATCTACAAGCTGGATGCCATTTTGAATGTAGCGTTCAATTCGGTGACTACCGAGGCGATAGTATGGATTACGGCAGGCTGGTGGCATTTTGTTGTGTTGTTGATTGTGATGAGAAGAGAGAAAGGTTATAGTTCAGGTTTGAAAGCTGGGAGGTGGGTTAAATAGTGTACTGGGTTTGTGGGGAGTGTTACGATGAGTTTTGCTGGCTGGTACGGAGATTGAGATTTGGCTACACACACAGCGATGATTGGGTTGGTTCGTTGTGCTGGATGCGGTTACGCAAAGTGGTGTGTCCGCGTTGTTCACAGGATGCACAGGGTTTCGGTTCTGAGGCTGAGCTGGGAGAAATAAGAAAGAGTGGTGCAGGGCGAGTCACCAAGGCGCTTGCTTTTGCGTTTTCGCAGTTTTGCACCCCACAAGCCCTCGGCTTGCGCCTCAATGATGTGCAGAATGTATCGCAAAGGTCATCACCGTGCTACGGATTCATCTTGCTCGTCTTGGAATGGACATTGCAAGCGTTTCGAGCTGGTTTATGTCTTTTTCGGTAATTTGTTTGTAAAATTTAGGGGTTTTGAACACGAGGTACCTGTCCAAAACTTGAGGGTCACTAACAGTACACAGCCTCCAGCGGCGTTCACAGCGCAGCCCACAACAGGCAAAAGGCGAAAATACACGACGTATTGAGTGTATGAAATGGATTGAATTTGAACCAATAAACGGGCAGGGACCCGACTTGGGGCGCTGCCCATGCGCCGTGGTACCCAACTCAACGGGACCTTACGCCGCATTTATAAACGCCAATCACAGCTCTCTATTCGCTCTATTCTCCAATACGATGCCAGGGACCCAACTCAAACTAGCTTCACTTCCCCGTTACCTACGTAAGAACAACGTTCTGCTCCCGAATGGTGCTCCAATTTTTCTACTACCTGGTACCGTTGGTACCGAGGGTAGAAAACTTGTAGATTGACACTGACACTGAAAAACAGTAAAGCGCTCATGCTCCTGTAGTCGCTTCGAAATCAGGGGCGCGAGCGAGTAATAAAGAAGCTCATGCGCCATGCTCTGCCATGTTCCGCTCCGGGGCCTCGTATCTTTGACCTTCGTACCCTCTCATATGCGCGCCATAGCGATGATGTCACAGGCCCGAAGGGCGGTACGAAGCGATATCTTTCCCGTTTCACAGACCCGTCTGCTAGGTCACCGCTCTCTTTGCACGATAGTCACGTCTCCATGGCTCTTCAATTCGCCAATGCGCTCCTTTCCCTAGCTTTTGTAACCCTCCTTTCACTTCTTCTTATCTTCTGCTTCCCTGCAGTTCCTGGCACAGGCCTGCACGTTCTCCGTCCCTTATGCCATCAAACAACCTAAGGCCGCAACTCAATGCAACTTCCGCTTCCATTAGTCACTGGGCCTTGGCATGGGACAATTATACAGCTCTCCGTGAAGCTCCGCCCGGTGATATGCTCGCAGACCTGGTCGATGCTCTGCACCAACTCCAAAAACCCGTCCAACCTTCAGAATCGCTAACGTGAACCCATACGTCCAGAAAAGCAATGCCGTGGCACCAAAAGCGAGGTGAGACGATAAGATAACGCTCAGCATGATGAATAAGAATGCCGAATTGGCGGTCTTCTCATTGAAAACGCCTCCAACAAGCTGCCACCATAAGGCCGCCATTGAACTTTCGCCCCGCAAGCGACACTTGAGGTCTGCAGAAAAAGAGTGCGGTTTTTACGCCGAGTAGATGTGGACTCAGAGTTTGGAGCGCAGCGAGTGGGACCGTCACGTGACTGAGGACACCGCTGCACATGCGCGACGATGGCACCGCTCTCCGACGGCCGCTGCCATCATGCTACCAAACTAGTAAATGACCATACGTTTCTTTCCTACGATGACAGCACCAGTTGCTCTCAAGTTTCTCAACTTGCTCCATCGTCCCCACCCAAGGCGTCGAGCACGTTGCTATTGCGTCCATTACCGACAGAACCATCCTCGCCGTTAGCTCTGCCGGCGCAACCATCAGCGCCGTCGCTACTTTTACCTCCAGTGCGGCTGGATGTGGAGCGTTCCGTAACATGATACATGTATCATCGGGGAGGCCATGTTTGGGACAGACGGCATTCTTGGGACAGTAATTTAGTAATTATTTCAGCGCTTTCTGGACAGCGGGCCAGGCGCTGATACCAAATAAGCTCTAACGCCTCAACCACGTGAGCAAATCCAAATCTGACAACGGATTTGAATCGCACGCGCTTTCTTCGATTATATAGGTATCTCTCGACCCCCAACACATGCCATGAGCCCCTCAGTGGCGATGGCAATCCCCCACACCAGTCTCGAGTGCTGCCAACATCCTCGGATACTGCGTGATGAGTCCGAAACGAATTCAGGCCCCAAAGGCAAACCGGGCCTCTCTTGATCAAGTGAACAAAGCAATTGCGTACTGTCAAACCGCAAAGTGTCCCATTCGTGTAGCCGCTGATAGATTCAAAATCTCCAAGTCTCGCCTGCACAGAGCCATTAAGCACGGAGTTGCTAAGCAACGCATGGGCCGACCACCTGTCCTTCGCCCTGATGAAGAAAAAATAATTAAGGATGCCGTGCTCTACTACTCACGAAATGGAACTCCACTCTCCAGAGAGTGCTTCAAAGAGCTTGTACAACTTTTTTTTCAAATCACTGCCAATATCACGACAGAAAACAATTCCTTTCACGGAGAGAAAGCCAGGCGACGACTATGTCAAGAACTTCTTCCAGAGACACCCCTGTATAACACTAAAACGTCGGGCAAACCTGGAGAAACTGCGTGCAGTCGCGATGTCGCCGGAGGTGCTGGCAACAGACTTTGCCCGCCTGCATCAAGCCTACAAAGAATACGGCATATGCTCCCCCGAGCAAGTATTCAATATTGATGAAAGCGGCTTCTCCATTCGCACTGCCGCACGAGCAAGATCAAAGGCATTGTTCGACGTGAATGGACGAAGCAATTCCACTGAATTAAAGTGGAGCAGTAACGCACAGCACGTCACTATCATGCGGTCGTGTCAGCGGATGGCAGAGCCTGGTCCCCTCTAGTCGTACTCCCAGGAGTACGAGCGAAGTACAGAACGCGCGGCGATGGTGTAAAAGAAACGCTGCAGTGCTTTCTTCCGTTCAATGCGAAAACTGTGTACCGCGACCCAGCCCGGGTGGACTCCCAAATCTTCTACCAATGGGTCCAGTCGTTCGTCGAGGAAACGGCTTTTCTGCGCAAGAAACATCGTCATATACTCGTAACGTTTGACGGATATGGAGCTCATGTTACGTAGAAAGCTCTCAAGCTTATAAAGGATAACAACATCGTGGCAGTTGGACTCCCCGACCATACCTCGCACTGGACACAAGTTCTTGACTACACTGTTTTTTCGCCGTTCAAAAATCGCTTTCGAAACCTGCTGAACAGTCGCACATTGATACAGAACAGTGAGCAGCGGAGCGATATATATACGCTGTGTGAAATACTTACCGGTGGGTACAACCAAGCTGTTTCGTATACCAATATTGTGAAGGGATTTGAAGCGTGTGGAGTATGGGATTCCCATCGGAAGGCACCGAACTATCGTGTGATTTGTAAGAATGACATTACTAATATTGAGGGATATGAATCACATGAGGAAGCCTTTGAATCATATAAAGATTTGGTGCTTGCGTTTTAAAGTTCTCGTCGTCTTTTTGAGGCAGACAGCAGCGTTATTGAGAACGGTACTCTCAACACAAGCCACAGTGCTTTGTTGACTTCCTCCTGTGTACTAGACGGCTTGCATGAGAAGGAGCAGGAGAGGCTTACCGCAGAGCAAGAGAGAGTCGCTCGTGCTGCGGCTGCGCAGCAGCGCTGCTCCGCTCGAGAGGCAGAGGCGGAGAGAAAGCGTCTGGAGCGAGAAGAAGCCGAGCGACGTAAGCGATCTCATGAGGAGTGGCTCAAAGAGCGCGCTTCGCGCGGGCGGGACCTTAGCCGAACAAGGGCCGCTCGGCGAATGCGCGCAAGGCTACAGCGCTCTGTCCGGCAACAGGACAATTAGGGTACATTGCTTTTTTGGGCTAGAATGCGTCGTTAGATATTTTGATTTCGTCCCGTTCTTTGCCAGGACACGGGCACTTAAGGGGTTACTCCTTAACTCGCTGCGCTGCCATATTAAGCGTCAGCGTGACATGATATCCCGTTGACCTTTGAATATGATTGGCAACTTTAACTGCCGATCTTGATGACAAAGTTTCACATGATGGGTCGTTGGAGAAGTACTTTTTTCATTTAAAAGTTCATATTTGTCCCAGAATTCCCTCCCTCCTGATACTGCAAGTTCCAGCCTGAAGTTCAGGCCCTAAACCATGACACTGCTTACAGCAGAACGCGCTCGACGCACCTCTTACAGCAAAAAAGAAAAAAGTTGCCTTTCACGTTCCCGAAGTTGAGACCGATGATACGAAGGTGTATCTTGCCAGGAATGTTGTTGAAAAATTTGACAACAAACAGCGAGTTTTGTCCGAAGCTGTACATCGTAGCGTATCGGACATAGCATGGGAAAGAGCGTGCTATCCATATTCGAGAGGGGCCACTTTGTCATTTGCGCGCAACCCACCGCCGAGACCCTCAAAGGTGGACGCATCACGTTTTGTGCCGGTTAGGCTGCTGTTCACTGCTGCATACACACCCTCGACCCACTGTGAACTGGCATCTGCCAGAACATGTGGTACCACAAAACTCACATGCCCAATCGTTGTGGCCGTTGAAACAGCACAGTGGTATTGTCCAATGCAAGTTATGGTATACGAATCACATAATATGTAGTATTATTATGTGCCAGTCATAAGATATTCGAAACCTAATGTCAACCCTTCAAACGGTTCGTTCGGAGTATGATACCACTTCTCGCCGTTTCAATCGGTTCAATTACGCCTGATTTCGGTTTCCAGTCCTGCGTAATACATCTCATGTGAAGGTGGAAGCCATACGCGTCGTCCCGCTGCGGTATCTACTGTACCTTCGAAGGTACAGTGCGCAGGGGAATGATACAGTACAACTGTAAGCCCCAAGAATGTCTTGCTTCATGCGCTTTGTGTGCTCTCCAGGACCGGACCCAATTGTTCCTTGCCCAAAGTATATACGAAGAATCCAGCAGGACATCCGATCATCAAAGTAGAAACGCACCGCACCGCTTCTCACCCGGGCACCGCGTTGCCGCCCCCCTCACTCTCACATTCTGCTTCACGTTCAATTTCATTAAGGCCAATGCTTTAGAACGTTACGCGAGGGCACAGCCGGCTTTATCAAGCCCTGTTGGCAACGTCACATTCCGAACAAACCTTGGATTCCCTGCGAATGGATGTCTATGCAAATGGGCGCACTCTGTGCCGTCCTGGCGGCGGTCGAATTCGCTGGTACGCTGAAGATTTTCGCGAGCGACGAAGCCGACCACTTTCCATTCTTTGCTGTCTTCGGCTTCATAAACGAGTCTCTGTAAACGATTACTTCACACCTCTCGCATTTCGTCTCCAGTGGTTTCCATGGCCTGATGCCTACACATCATTGCGAGCCCAACGCCGAGTTTTTGCACTTTATCTAGATGCGTGTTCTAATGAACACCAAACGGTTGAAGAATATGGTGCAACTCTTCAACAAGTGTTTACGTTGAAACGCGCAGCGCTGGGACAAGCCCGTTGGTCAGTTGAGTCACTTTCAAACCAGTGGTGGGGTATAAACATTACTCCGTCGCTCTTTACATTGAATGGAGGAAGGGTACCTTATTTGGGGGTCCATGCGCTTGCGGATGAACATAGTTTGGTTCCAACCAAGGAGGTACTCGTCAACTACGTGGGGAACACGGAAGTTGCGCCGATCTCGTATGGCGAGCTTGCTCTTTGGAAGGCCGCCCAGGCCAATCGCGATAACTTGGTACACTTCGATCTCAGAGATTTGAAAGACGAGGATAACTTTGAATTACTTGACTTACGAGGAGGCCGTTGGAACGAAGTCATTTACGGTACTAGATATCTTGGTGCTTGCTTGCAACCCGCTCCGCAGCTGCGTGATGTACCAACTCATATTACAACTTCGTGGACCTGCAAAGCGCTTGGAACTTTCTTCAGCCTTACTACAAATCTCATGAAGGACTGTCATGTAGATTGTATGCCTCTTAAGGAAGGTATCAAGATCCTCCATGAGCTTCAGACTACGTTTTACAACGGGTCGCAGCGTTTATTGTATCCGTCTTTTGGCTTTCAGGGTAAAAGTGGAGAAATGATCCCATGTTCAAGATGGGACACTGAAGACTGCTTTCGTATAGCGCAGGGAAACTTTAAAGTTGAAACTGGACTCGAAGACACGGCTTTGAACGTGCTTGACGAAAGCGGAATTGTAGCCTACGTCACCAGGTTTTCCTTAGTGGCTCTTAATCTCCTTTTGCACAATCAGAATCCTTATTTCGTTGGTGCCATCGCTTTGTGCTCTTTCTCAAAGGATTCCACGTCTTCTGAGCCAGTATTTGATCAATCAACAATTGTAGAGGCCTGCAACTTGGCCGAAGATGATCTTCCCGTTTCTCTTGCTACAAAGTTTTGGCTGTTTCCTACGGCTTTCTTGGCGAAACTGCAGGATTGTGAATCTCTACAGCATGCGCAAGCATGGTGGGTATCGGCGTCGTTATCGGAACTTGCTGGAGCGGTCTATGTTCAAAACATCCATAACGTTGTTCGGCGAGTTATTCACTTGGATGAGACGGATATTAATGTAGATCTCAACAGTATGGTATGTCAAGTGGTTTCCATACCTAGCACGTTGTTTTCTCCTGACCACCTCCTAGTAGATTGGGACAGTTGGGAGAACCAATACATGCAGGACGGATCTCATGACCTCTATTCCGCCATGGAATGTCTGAATAGAAGCGAACCAAGTAAGTTTCTTTTGCAAAAGTCTTTGACTGGTCAAATGTTTCCATACGAACCTATATCGTGTACGCAATTCGAAGATGGAACATCAGGTGAAAAAGTCGTTGAACGTATGCCGTCATGGGCAGATGACTGCCTAGGATTGGTATACGCGACATGGCGACATTTGGTTGTCTTCTTCCACTTTAGAATGTTGAGTGGCCTTGTTGCACAGATCGGAACAGTTTGGCATTCATATCCTATACGAAAACCGACGTGGCACAAGCTTCACAGAGCTCTCGTAGACTGCTTGGATCACGAATGGGATATGAAAACAACTTTAAATCTCGGGCTGGCCGCGAGCCTACTGTCGGAGATTGGAAGCGACCGTCTTGCCAGCATATTGCTGACCTCCATGGCCATTTACGGGGAAATCCGGGTTATCGGTACGAACTCCTGCGTGTCTGCGCACATTGATGAGAATGCAGGACTGGCCGTCGTTACAGAGCTGGACCACGGACCAGTTTTGCCTCGAAGATGCTTACGTAGTGTACGGGGAGCTGTCTGGGTGTCGGTAACACCAAACCAATGGCTTGGGCCCTTCCGGGAAGTTGAAACAGGCGTTCTACACGGCAAGGAAACAAGATTACTTTCTCCGCAGTGTATTATAGTTGAAGGAACGATGCCGATTCATTTTTCAGTGCCAAAAACAAAGATTGAGTATTGGAAAGTTGGAGCCAATCCCTTATATATGGAGGACGTGTTCAAGCTTGACGTCAAAGAGCTCAAAATCACAATCTATTGTGGTGAAACTGTACGGGGGGTCGAAGTCCCATCAGGAAGACTGCTGTTGGTGATGAACAAAGAACTATTGAGACACGGTGGAATAGAGGCCGAGCTGGGCTTTGATGTCAAGATTCTGAAAGCCAAAGTGCGTGGTAGGTATACCCCATCAACGTACGGAAAACTCGTTAGCTCTCAACGAGCTTTGGAAAATGCAATCGAGAACATTCAACGAATTCTTCAACAACCGACTTCGTCACGTGCCATAGCGAGCTCGTTTATCATACATCTCATGACGTTCGGAAACCTTATGATATCAAAAGAAAGCTCGCACACTGCGTGGGTGCCAGATGAATGTCTTGCAAGTGATCGTGACCCCCAAGGTTTCCGATTAAATCATGCGATATGCGTTTCGGGAAGGATTCGGGCCCAAAAGAAGTCTACTTGCTTAAAGATCGGTCTTTCGGAAACGACGAGCTTGGATCTTGATCACAAGGAGATGCTCGATGATGGAAATCTGCCCAAACCGCCGTCATTGGAACCTGTGGGACTAGAAGTCGTTGGGTCGTGCATTACGCGATATTCGACAGGAACAACTAAGCTGTCTCTGTGGCCGTCGATCGAGACGCCTGGGTACCTTTGCTAACATGATGTTCTTCGAACCCTTTTGCCGATTAAAACGATGGCGGGGGCGGTCAACAGTCTCATACTGAATCCAAAACATCTCCTTTTCATCGATGCTTACCTCTTTCTCTCAAAAGACAGACCAAACAGTTAGCCGACAAACTCGAAAAACACATTGGTGATCAAGCGCACACCTTTCCCTGCAAGAGACCACACAGTCGCGCAAACGCAACAGCAATTAGGGCCGTTCTATGACTTCATGTTCCGCAGTTTTTTGCCGAGAAGTATGGACCGTGGGCGCTTGTCACTGGAGCATCGGGGGGCATTGGCGCTGAGTTTGCCAATCAATTGGCGGCAGCGGGCTTGAACGTTGTGCTAGTCGCACGTCGTGAAGCCGTTTTAAACGAACGAGCAGCCTCGCTTCGTGAACAGCACAACGTGCAAACTCGATCTGTCGCAGCTGACCTTACGTCCGATGAAGGGTGTGAGAAGGTTCTCACAGGATGCCAGGACATTGAGATCGGTCTTCTCGTTAATAACGCTGGTATAGAACTACATGGATCGTTCTTCAAGGATTCTGCTCCGAAGCACGCGAAGTTGCTTGACTTGAATTGCAAGGCCCTTGTATTGTTGAGTCATTCGTTTAGACGAATGATGATTGACAGAAAGAAAGGTGGCATTATGTTCATAAGCAGCTGCCTCTCCTCTCCCATGTCATACTATGCCACCTATAGCGCGTCAAAGAGCTTTGTGACTTGTTTCGGAAGAATTTTGAGGGAGGAACTTATGAAATACAATGTAGACGCCACAGTGATTGAACCTGGTGTGGTGGACAGTGATATGAGTCGTGCGGCGAAGAATGACATGGATTTTGACAAGGGCGGCTTCTCGACCATGCCTGCTCAGCAATGTGTAACTGAATCTATCTCTGCGTTTGCTGCTGGAAGATCTGTTTACATTCCGGGATTGAAGAATAAGGTTTCTATGAGTGTGATGAGATCAATGCCTGTTGATATGGCAATGAAAATGGGGAATGTTTTAATCGATCGAACGATGGATCCTGAGCTGATGAAGCCAATGTAGAGCAACAAGTTTCATACACTGCTACTAATATGGTCATGGTTCATGTCATCTTGTGAAGTATTCACTCTGTTACATATGCGGGAACCCCTGTGCTCCCCTGAATTCAGTGCCCTGTTTCACATGACTGCGTGGTAAATGGCAGCTGCAAAGGTGGACGTAATCACAGCTATGAAGGATTGCTTTTGTAAAGAGAAATACGTTATTTCCCTGGAAGAGTTGAAAACCACCATGCAGTCTACGCATCCCCGTCGTGGTAACGAAAGTCTGCTATTTCTGATCTAACGCTTTCAGTGACACATCACATGGAATATTAGACTTTGCTTGAGGTGCGAATGTTGTGTATTGGTATTCGGCAACTGAACTCTCAGTTGACTGCCCTCCAAGTCCCAGTGAAGGTCTCAAATGCGTTGACTTCGTTCCAGAGCGACTTTGCTAGCGGCTGCCTCTAAAACCATAGGCTCAGAGGACCTGTCTGTGTTCCCTCACAGCTTAAGTCTTTCTTTCATATAAACTCTACATCCAAGCCATGTTCAATACCGTTTCTTAGACTTTTGAGTAGCATGTGCCTGCTTGTACTTCTTGCCACATACACCCAGGGATTGCTGACTTCAGAAGAATAAAGAGAGAAGAATAAAACGAACTGGGTGGCAAAATACTCGTTCTCCAAGGCCAGCACTTTTACCGGTGATTTCCTAATTAGCTACACGTACTCTCTTGAGCTCTATAGCTACTGTAGCTCTTGTTGATCTCGGACAAGAGGACGGCATAATTGCCTCAACAACGTTCTCTTTGGACAATCGCACGAAGGAAGGACCCCTACCTCGTGTCGAACTCCTGGTCTTCAATTGCTTACTAGTCACAAGAAGAATGAAACAGATGTACATATGTAGCATTGGAAGGCGTAGCGCACTAACAAAGTATGTGTTAGATTCTCACCACCACCCGGCGATCATTGCCGCGATGAAAAAGAAAAAGAACAATCGAACAATAGAACTACAGGGCGTCGCTGTCATCCGCTGCTTCAGAGCTCCCCTCATCAACCATCTTCTTAAACTTCTTCAGTAAGTAATTATGGGTTCGTCCCAATTCGTTCACCAAGTCATCGTCCTGCAGGTCGAGAGCTCGTTTGATCTGCGCTGAGCTCTCGACAAGAATGGTACCTTGTTTAACGCTAGCTTCACATTCTGCTAGCACCTTATTTTCGTAGGACATCTTCCTCTTCAAGCTTGCGATTTTCTTGCGCTCCAACTCCAAATGCTCACGCAGTATCTCAGTCTGCTCAAGAGCAATTTCGTTTGACCTTCTAAAAGCTTCTGTCATTTCGGTCAGAACCTCGTAGCTCCCACTGCTTCTTGAATAAGAGCCACATCGTTGCTGCCCAGAGAAAGATTTTCTTTCGTGTGGTGCACTATCTGATAATCCTTCCTCAAGGCCTTCATCGTCTTCTTCTTCTGTGGGTTTTGATGTCGTTTCGAAAATGTTTTCGCCCTGATCTGCCGTATCAAGTTGTATAGCACTATACAAGTCATATGCTCGCCTTGATTCAGCACTTAGTTCACCTTTCGGAGCCATTCTGAGCAAGTTAGATACGTTACTAGAATTACTCTGGCCTGACTTCGCCAAGTTTCATTACGCTGTGGTCACCGAATTGTACGTTGTCGTATTCTTGAAAGCAGATGCACTTCTTTCAAAGCTTGATTCAAGTAAGATGCCACTGTTTGAACTTCAAACAGTGGCATCTTGTTTCAAATGAGATACAAGGGTATTTGAGTCTATTTCTCCAACGAGAGTCTCCTACGGTAAAACGCTACCCAAGGGTAGACGCGTTTCAGAAAACTACCAAATATTGACCGGTTTGGATCCACTTTATTTTTCAAATCGCTGAAGTGAACGGAGGTATTGTAGAAACTGTAGGACTCCGAAAAAAGGCTCATCTGTGTCTATCTATCTTTTGTACCAGATAACCTGTTACCCTTGTATCTGTATCGCGGTTCTGTCACATATCGACTGATTGTGTTTAAGAAGTTCGACCACAGTTTAGATATGCAGAGAAGGGGTTGATCCTCATGTGCTTTTCATCAATCAATCGCGAGAACAAACTGCTTTGAACTAACCGATTGAGAACCGGGGCGCAGCCACCTTTCTTCCAAGCTTTGCTCTCGCATCTTGCTCCGGGGAAGTCCTCCATAGTTACACACTTACCATGGCGTTCAACTTTGGCGGCCCCAGCCAGGCACAGTCTTCGTTCGGCTTTGGCGCCTCGAGCCAGCCACAAGCTACCTTTGGCTTCGGCGCCTCAAGTCAAGCCCCTGGTTCGTTTGGATTCGGGGCTTCTCAACCGCAATCGCAATCATTGTTCGGATCTACTCCGCAATCACAGTCACTGTTCGGTCAACCGCAGTCGCAATCTTTGTTTGGGCAGCCGCAATCGCAATCATTGTTCGGATCAACTCCGCAATCACAGTCTCTGTTCGGTCAACCGCAGTCGCAATCTTTGTTTGGGCAGCCGCAATCACAATCCCTTTTTGCACAATCAAGCCAGTCGCTTTTTGGGCAGTCAAGCCAATCGCTTTTCGGGCAATCACAGTCGAGTCTGTTTGGACAGCCTCAGTCGAGTGCTAGTTTGTTTGGGGCACAGAGTCAGTCCATATGGGGTCAATCGTCGTCTGGGTTTGGTGGATCCTCAATGTTCGGTGCGTCGCAACCACAAATGGCACAGCAACAACAGCAGCAGCCCTTGCGTCTTCCTCGTAAATTGACCGATGTCATCGAAAAGCTCAACCCATTACATCCTGAATCCAAGTTTCACACCGCTCTGTACAACAGCGTAGCACCCGGCGATATTTCAAGATACACACGACCTGGTAATATGGACGAAAAACTCTGGGATGAAGCTGTGGAAAGAAATCCCGATCCGTCGCGTCTCGTTCCCGTACAAGCGAATCTTTTTGACGATCTTATTCAACGATCTAATATGCAAACAAAGCGAGTTGAGGAACATCTCCTCGTTCTCTCCAAAATTGAACAACTCATCAAGAACATCGATGGAGAAATGGATACAGAAATATCCACCAAACTTGCGGCATACAGACGAAGACATCGCGAACTCGCGCGCAAGTTGTTGAGAATTGCCTCTAGTGTGGAATTGGAGGCTTCTAACATTGACTCCAGTGGTGTGCTAACGCCGACGGAAAGCGAGCGAAAGAAGAGATTGGATACGATTGCGAGAGCGCTGGCAGCTCCTGCTGAATTCAAAGACAAACTGAGTGACTTGGTTGAGATTGCCGAATCCACTGTGTTGAATCGACAGACACAACCAACTGTTGAGATTCGAGATCCCAAAGCCGCAAACGCTATCAAACAGCTGTTGAACGATCAACTGCAAGGGATTCAACATCTCAGTCATGTCTGCGAACGTGCTGATAGAGACATTTCTATCATGACGACTGCGTTGGATCGATGATGCATTTTCTTCCTTGCCCGAACAATGTTGTAATGATCGTCCGGCTGCAAGGCTTTTGGTTGGAAGAACGAGCTGTCTGCTCGACCGGCACACGAAGCCACATATGTGTTACTGGTTTCTTTCCCTTTTTTTTTGTTGACGCAGAATACTCGTTCAGCGGTAAGGGTTCAAGAGCAAACTAGTGTAGTTGATATTGAACAGATTTGTGCAAGAGCCTTGGATGTGAGCTACTGATCTGCGTTTAACACGCTCTCAATATCGATGAGTTGGCCATTCTTTAAGACTTCAATAATGGCCGTAGCGTGCAATGAACCACATACAAGCGCCACGGAATCAACATTCAAGACAGGTGCACTGTCACGAACTGCCCACGTCATGTGCAGCTCTCTTGTGATGCAAAGGGCTTGAAAAGCCGCCGGTGCCCTACTCGCCAATCGAGACCGCCACCTATCGATCTGCTCATTCTCTTGAAGCATTTGTCGCCATGATGGTCGTAGGTGCATGAACAATGGAGCCATTGTTGCATCCAGTAGAAGAATTAACTTTTCGAATGTGGTAGCTTCATTGGCCCACTGCTTTAACGTTCTGTCGATTCTTCGGTCGCCGAGAATTATGGAGTGTCGGGGGTTTTTCAGTTGCTGGCTCCAGGTTTGAACAGCCTTTCTCAGCTGTTCGGAGCTTCCTGAAGGGCCGGTAGGATTTAACGCTTTTTGTAGAGTGGCTACTTGTCGTCGCAGAATGATGTCTAATAGCGTTTGAAATGATAATGGGCGGTGTTTGTGGTGCGGCGTTTTGTCGGTGGCGCTGGTGAGCGGTAGATTTTGTTGTAATAAATCTGTTCTTGCGGCGCAAAGTTCCAGAACTAGGACCTTCGGTTCGGGATGTAGGTTTTGTAGAGTTAGTTGTAGATCCGGGGAGGATGGAGGGTCGGCGATGTGGATTATTGGGAGAATGTGGATGTAGCTAGGGCGTTCGTTGGGAACGTCGGCGACTAGAGTGTAATGTGAGTTAGAGGCGTGCTGTACACTATACTTTGACGGAGCCGAGGTTCGACCACCACGGTTTCGAAAGGAGGCGACTGGGGGATGAGCGAAGCAACGAGGTGGTCGGTATTGGGACGAGGCGAGGGTGTGGAATCCCCCCAGAGACTGCCATGTCGTGAGGCCGTTGGTGATGAAAGCCATGAGACTATGGCTACTAGTAGCAACGACGACGAAGACAGATACGCGAGAGTTTTGTTGTTGGGAAAAATGTACACCAGAGGTTGATTGTTTACACAGTTATGAAGATATGTGAATGTCCGTAAAAGAAAAAATATTGAATTCTACAAGAGCGAGCAAACGCCCGGGGCGTTTCGCACACTTGAGCCAGTTAAGAATGAGGGTTTGGGTTACAATGGGGCTCGCGGGGCGAAACAATGTGCGGAAAGTACCAAGGCAGACATGATGACAAACAAGCCAGCCTTCTCCGGATTTGCCATAGCCAACGGTGGGTGAGATACGGCCCGAAGCTTGCCGCTACGAAGGCGACGAGAGGCACTCTTCGCACGCTTTGGCTTGTTGCAGATTGGCGGTCGGATACAGGCATGAATCGAAGATGTCATCATGTTGGTGCAGCTGCGCTTGTTTGACGTGTGGAACGGGGATGAAGCGAGGCTTTGCTCTGACGAAATAAAGAGCGAGGAGGTTATGGTACGACGCGGTGGAAGGGGAGAGTGGTTCGCTTGTGGGGCGGGGGGTTAGAGGAAGTGCACGACAGCGTGCTTCATTATCAAAGCAGTGGCGGCCCCGTGTCAGGCGATGATACAAATAGCCAGCTGGCGGAAGACGGAGCAAGCCAGCCAGATGGATAGCCGTCGTGTGCAGGGTGGCTCCGGGAAGGAGGATGTAAACTAGACTCAACGGAAAGTCGACGAGTCGACGCTGTACGTCTTGTTCCAGGGTGTCCGCCACCGCGGCAAGGACATATGTACGCGCCCCTCAGACAGGTGTCTTTCTCGAAGATGCTCAATGATCGATGCGCAGACGTGCCGGTGATTCTTGTGCTCCGTGACACGGCACGAGATGCAATCATCGCATGTAGTTTGTCCGTCTCCGACTTGTCGCCGTGTGATTGGGACACACGACCGGATCATCACCAATGAACTCATGTATGGACGGCGATTTTTTCTCGCATCTCCGTTTGATTGGCGTTTCGAAACGCCATTGCATTCCGCGCCGTGCGCCTCTCTGCAAATTTTGCAGAGTGGAAACATGCGCCCATGCTGCGGGACAAGCGTCAAGTGTGCATTTTCGAACAGCGCGCGTGGGTGGAGTGTAAGCCATGCTCCTTACAGGGCGGGCGGAGAACTTCGCAGGTGCGGTTGGTGGCGGGACGCGGGCGCGCCACAAAATGGCGGCGCCAGCAAGGTGCGCGCCAACGTTTTGGTTTACGTGGCGGACGACGTTCATGTTGATGGAGCCTGCAACACATGGAGGCGTCTACGCCGTCTTCGAAAGCGCGCAGCAGACGCTCGAAGGACGACGGCAATTCGCGTTGTAAAACATATGCGGCTTTATCTGCTTCACAGCCTTTCGCGAATGATCACGAATCATTCGCAATCAGATCACAGCCTTACATCATCATTCTTTCTCACAGGGGTGGCCTCAGAGGCCCGACACTACCTGTATCCTGCGGTACGTGTAAAGCCAAGAAAACGGAAAAACGAAACTTTCCTCGAAGACATTCTTCCCTATGGAAAGATTTACACGAAGACTTTCTAAAGCATGTTTTCGAAACTTTGAAAACTTCAAACACGTGTAAAAATACACTGCACTCGATATATGAATATCTCAAGACCAACAGCGGTCCTTTGTTCTCGTAAGCCACTTTCGTTGTCAGCATGAGCGCTTCGCTGAAAGCCCGATGTAACTTCAGTTATACTACACGTACACTTTCTATATTATCGTACACCTACACCTAGGGCACTGTCCTACCTTTGGGAATGATTCCTACTGGTCAGGATTCCTGCCACAGGAATCAGCTCTTTGCTTCAGAAGTAGTCCCTTTTTGAATTTACGAAGTGCTAACCCTAACCCAAGCAACCCATTTGCAGTTGTCTTATATTCTCCACCTTACGCTCCTTCTCCGAAGAGAGCCTCCGTACCCAGTACAACCCTGTTGTCCACTCGCTTCCAAGTGTTGCTTTACCTCTCTCGCTACGACTGTACTACATCTTTGATTTCGCCGCGCTTTGCTTCTGTCTCTACTACTCTTTTGCGGCACACTACTTTTGACTGTTTTCTGCAACTCTTTGTGACACACTGCCTTTGTCACAACTTCAACCCCTCCATCCTCCAAAGCAGCAAGCAAACGGAATCTACGCTTTCTACCACTCCGTCGTTTAGCGCAAAGTTTCTACATGCTCGATTGAAGATTTCGCATGTAGAAAATTGCCACAGCTGTCAACTGCAGAGAGGAAATTGGTTTTCATAGCTGCGCTCTGCAAGCTACTGCAACATCGTCAATCTGATTTGGACTCAAGTTATCCCTCAATCGTTTTCCAGCAGTCTTTCTTTTGGTCGTAACCCGATACGTATTGTGCACGCTCTACACAGCTACGTACGTTATGTCTGAGAACATTTCGGCTGTACATACGTCCACAAACCGTACCAGTACTCTTTCTAATTCTACTGGGACACAACGCACTAAGCCCAAGAAGTGGTGGGTGGATGAGCTTTTCGAACTACGTGGTTTTCCTGTTGACGACGAGCCAGGAGCCCCGACCAAGTTCTACACTACGTGCAAGGCGTGCTCATGGCACAGCAAGGCTCAGATTGTGAACGCGTCCAGACTTGGCGAGCATGCCGTGAAGTGTAAGAACACCTCCTCCGACCTTCTGTATCGTCTGCTCCAGGATAAGCGTCTCGAAACTTATTACCGAAGCAATGTAAGCGCCGGTGGTTCTGAACTATTCGGGCATCCTCTTACGCCCGTTATATCTAAGAAAAGACGACATACGGCTACATCAAAGAAAACTAAGCGAAAGGTTCAGAAATGCGCTGCTCCGCCTTCCCGGAAACCGAAGCTGTTGTTATCGTCGAACACAAAGACCGAGTGCTCAGGAAGCGATATGAGTCTCGATTCTCGCGAGCGCCGATCGAAATTCAATGATCTTGTAACTCGTTTCTTTGTCAAACATATGCTGCCCTTCTCTTTGTTAAGTCAGAAGGAAGGCCGCGATGAATTCTATCAGATAATCAGGGTGGCCAATTCTGAGTTGAGCGAGCAACTTCCTGATCCACAGCGCATGGGATCCAAGAATGTAAACATTTACTACGAGACTATGCACAATCGGGTGAAACAATCCATTGCTGCGTCTTTAAAAGAGTCCTATGGAACACTCATTTTTGATGGGTGGACCGATATGAACAATGAAGGAGTCGTCAATGTGCTACTGTCATTTACCGGAGTGGAGAAGGTTCGGAAGACGTTCTTTTTGAAGTCGATCTTTACTGGATCTATCACCTGTGATGCATCATTTTATTCTAAGATTGTGGAGGATTCTATGTTGGAGTTTGGCGAAATGCAACGCATCTGTGCGGTTGTCAGTGATAACACAAGCTCTTGTGTTAAAGCCAAGCAGAATCTTTTGCAAAGACACAACTTCATGTTGTCTTGTCAGGACCAGACCCACTTAGCAAACCTTTTGATGCAGGACATGGGTAAGCTGGTGTGGATTAACGAGATTCTTGGGATGGTATCTAGTGTGATTGGGGACCTAAGGAACCATCCGAAGCTTTACCATCGCTTCAAGGAGCTGAAAACACGGTTCAATTTGCGGACTCCTAGAAACCGATCTTCACGCGAGCTAGACCAATATGGACGAGTTCGCCTGCCTCCTTCTGCCATTCTTCCGAGTAAGATGGCACAAACACGTTTCGCATCATCGGAGAGTATGATTGCGTCCTTCCTGAGATGCAAGGTAGTTCTACTCGAACTAATAGAGTGCTCTGACTTTCATTCGAATTTGTATGGTAATCGGAACAGGGAGAAACGAGACCTTTTTAAAGCTACAATTCGAAATGAGGCCTTGTACGACAAGCTTTTGGACGTATACCACATATTTCGTCTTGTCCGCCAGTATTTAAGGATCTTCGATGACGAATCCTCTCTCTTATCAGAAGTTTATCCAGCAACAATGCAGCTTTTGGAGAAGCTCAAGCGGCTTCCTACTACTCCCTTCTACACGGCGCAAAGAAGGGAAGAGATAATTGCGGTCTTTGAACGACGAAAGAACGGGGAGGGACAAAAAGTCGCTTTGGTGACGCCGCTACATTATGTAGCATACATGTTGGATATCAGGAGTCTCGGCGAGAACTTGGGAGCGTTTCGTCCACATCTTGTGCAGCATGTGCTTTCATTTGTACAGTCCGATGGCTATCCTGCTAGTGAAAAGGTCCCTAGTGAAGGGGGCGAAGATGTTGCCGTGGATCGTATCTGTCAGGAGTTTGTTTCGGTTCGTATGACGTGGCGCTCACAAATACAGGATCCTATCTCAAGGCATTCACTTCTGATGTACAGTCAAACACCTGTCTATTATTGGATTGAATATTCGAAGACCTCCCTTCTTCGTGAGTTTGCTCTACGGATTTTGTGTTCGAGTCCGTCATCTTCAAGCGTTGAACGCAGTTTCAGCTTGCAGGGCAGAATAAGAACACCTTCTCGGAACCGACTACAGCAAGGAAAGGTGTCCAAACTTATATTTTGTGCGTTTAACCAATCCTTGTTTGATGCTCGAAAAAGGGTTGAGAAGAAACATGAGGAGATTGATTATACCAATTTGCGATTTGGTGCTGCGAAAGAAGCGATGAAGACAAACTTGACAGAAGCCGGGACGAATGGGCAGATGTATTCGCGCTTTCTCGATGACGAGAATATATCATGTGATATAGTTGATAATGGCGATTGTGAGCTGGAATTAGATGAGCTCGAGGATTGGGAAGCTGGCTTCATAGACACTTCCGAAGCTGTAGAGATGCTTTGATCTGGGTCTCTTGAGGAGAACGCAGCACGAGAATATGGTGACAAAGGTTTCACGTCGAGTTATAAAGGCGGAGAATCGTCACAACTCAAAAGAACTTGTGGATCGAAGAGCTCAGAAGTTGCAACTGCTGTTGAACAGAACGTAACCGTGGACGAAGTTCTTCACCGAAATGCCGCGCTTTAATCGTGCTTATACGGGCCTTTATGGAAATCGAATGATTCAGTTTGGAAACAAAGTGTCATTTGCTGAGAACAAACGGACGTGGAAACCGAATGTCCAGAAAGCTACCTTGTTCAGCGACACACTACAACGAAAACTGACATTTCGAGTGACTACGTATGCGATGCGATGTATTCGAAATGCTGGCGGAATAGATGAGTACCTGATAAAGACGAAGGACACAAGTACGACAAAGCTATAGCCATCAAGAAACTGATTATCGCCGCATGCAAGGCTCGTTATGGAGTCGTTAATCCCCCAAGTGTGCAGAAGCGGAGCGAGTATTCCCGATCACGTCATAAACCCCGACAAACAGCTCACGATCATAACGATAATCATCATGGAAGTGCCATACCATTACTAATGACATTGCAGCACTCGTTGGCTTTAGTAAAGCCAACGAGTGCTGCAATGTCTAGGTCTACCAGATTGAAAGAGTTGTTGGATTGAGTTCCGCCAGGTTGTACTTGGTTGACTTTCTTCACCCCTACTGTGGATCCAGATATCTCGAAGAGAAAGTTTCTCGTATCTCTCTACCCACCGAATGCCAGTCTTCCACAATCCAGATGTGAAGGCATAAATCACAAATGTCTCGGACACAATCGTACCAGCGGTGACGGATGAGTGAATTATTCACGAACGAAACGGGAACATCTGATATTACAGCTTTGAGTGAGATGGGTTCTCATCGAGAACGGGTGTGGTATGCACTGCAAGGGAGATCGAGAAACTGAGCTGTTTACTGTTGTACAAGATCGTCGAACTCTACGTCACGCCTGCGCCGTCTTTTAGCGCCTTCCGCGGGACGTAGAGTCGCTACTTTATGCAGTAAACACAGTCCTTGTGCTCGTGTCTCTACAGTTTAACAGTTATGAATATCATCAGAAAGTTGGCTGAGAGAATACTGGTTAACTCAAGTTATTCCAGAGCGATTCTCTGAACAGAAGCGTTCTGCAGTAAGTAGTACCTGAACAATTGCATTTGTAAACGAGAGAGAGAAAGAGAGAACTGTGTCCTGTTGTAGAGAATTCATGTGCAATTGTTCGAAACAAGAATTACCCATGGACCATAGAGCTACCGGTAGAGCACTGAGACGGATAGTAGGATACCCAAATAAAGAGAGAGAGAGACGGATAGTGAAAACAACGATTGTGCTTTCGTAGTTTGAGAACCTGTGATATTCACAGTAATTCCTCGAACGTGCGTTCGAAAGTCTGACGCCATGTCTTGTTCAATCGCGTCTTTACCTTCAAGGCGGCGAATAGCGGAGATACAGAACACATCAACATAGTAGTATTCACAACATTAACTGTCGAAGAAGACATTCCCTTGCTTTACTCATTGTTGTAGACACTCGCCCGCTGCATACTCATACCTTAGACACCATGCAACGCTCTCTATTGACCTCCGCGAAGGCGAAGCACGAGATGAAGGTTGAACTCCTTCTGGATATTGTAGTCAGAGAGAGTGCGGTCATCTTCATGCTGCTTGCCAGCGAAGATGAGACGCTGCTGGTCCAGAGGGCTTCCTTCCTTATCCTGTACCTTCGTCTTCACATTCTCGATCGTGTCCGAATACTCCACCTCAAGCGAAATCGTCTTTCCCGTAAGCGTCTTCACGACAATCTGCATTCCACCCCGCAGACGAAGCACTAGACAGAGTGTGGATTCATTCTGGATATTGTAGTCCGACAGGGTACGACCATCCTCGAGTTGCTTTCCGGCGAAGATAAGACGCTGCTGGTCGAGCGGGATACATTGTTTGTCTTGAATCTTGGTCTTCAAGTTCTCGATGGTGTTAGAGGACTCAACCTCAAGCTTGATAGTCTTATCAGTGAGGGTCTTAACAAAGATCTGCATTCCACCACGAAGTGGTAGTACAAGATGAAGAGTAGATTCCTTTTCGATGTCATAATCCGATAGGGTGCCACCGTCCTCCAACTACTTACTTGCAAAGATGGGACGCTGCTGGCCCGAGGGAATCACTTCCTTGTCCTGAATCTTCTTCGTGACGTTCTCAATAGTATCCAAGCTCTCAACTTCGAGGATGATAGTCTTTCCAGTGACCTCTTCACGGAAATCTGCATCCCCCCGCGAAGACGGAGCAGCAGGTGCAAAGTAGATTCGTTCCGGATATTGTAGTCGGAAAGATTGCGGCCAAATGAGGTGCTTTTCGGCAAGGATGAGGCGTTTCTGGTCCGGACTCCGGATAAATAGGTAATACACGGACTGCAGAACATCCGTTGTTCGTCATGGAGCGAACTATAGCTATAACCAGTCTGCTGAGCACCAGAGCGTGTTGGTCACACGTTATGAAGTCGCGCCTTCTGTGCCAAAGGTGTTGTAGCCGCATCCTTCTTCTGATTTCCAAAAAACGAGAGCTTCGATTCCAAGTCACTACGGAGCAATGGAAAATTAAAAGATGGACACTTCTGCGAAGACTGGGCTCTCTTCCTATGGAGATTAAAGCGAAAGTACCGATGGACATGTTGGATGTGAAAATTATGCTGAAGATAACTTCAAGGGCTAACCAAACCACTCATGAAAACTGTGCCAATGTTTCAAGAACACCTGCGATTCCAATAGTAGCACAACGCAAAGATCTAGATTTGCAGACATTGATTAAAGAATACGCTCATCAGTTCCTAGCACTCTCAGAACTGATGAGAGAAGTATCTGCAGGTACAGTAGTTCTCCTTTGACCATGCAATTGAAGGTCAATGTCTGTAATAAAGAAAGAAGAAGCGAGAGTCTTGTAATCATCGTGAATTGTAGATGACTAGATAGAACATGTTTGGTTTCGCTGACCGTTCACAAATGCCTGCCTTCGGCTTGGGACCATATCAGCACGAGTCACAGACGTGCATCGTAGTAAATGGGCGGATGTTTTTCAGATTTGTCTCGAAGGTGGTGAGGTCTAACCAAGGCCACATATGTGTCGTGGTTAGTCCGGCACCAGAGGGAGCCATATTTTCTCGGGGCAAGGCAGATTTCGAACTTCATCACTGGAATATCCATTCTGTTCGAATTCCGGACTCCGGAGAGATACCTTCTTTATCTTGGATATTCGTGTTCACATTCTCCTTCGTGTCCAAAGATTCCACCTCAAGCGTAATCGTCTTTCTCGTAAGCGTCTTCACGAAAATCGGCATTCGTTCACGAAGACGGAGCACCTGATGGAGTGTGGAATCCTTCTGGATGTTGTAGTCCGACAGGGTGCGACCGTCCTCTAGCTGCTTCTCGATGAAGATAAGACGCTGCTGGTCCAACGGGATACCGGATTTGTCTTAAATCTTGGTCTTCACATTCTCGATGATGTCAGAGGACTCGACTTCGAGGGTGATTGTCTTACGGGTGAGAGTCTTGACAAATATCTGCATGGGGCGCTGCTTATCCGACGGGATACGTCCCTTATCCTAGATCTTCGTCTTCACATTCACGCTGGTGTCCGAAGAATACAATTCAAGCGCAATCGTCTTCCCAGTAATCCTCATCACCAAAGTCTGCATTCCGGCGTAGAAAAGAGAGATATTATAGCCTACTTCCTTGTCCACCCCCGGCCACATATCTAGATCAAAAGTAGTGTTGGTCAGAACTTGTGAACGAATCGCATTCGAAAAGAAACAAACTGAATCAAAACCGACGTACAGAGTGAACAATGGTACCTTCCTTATTATAGAATCGGCCCCAACCTTCTGGACTGGTTATCGACATATTCCAAAGTCCAAATAAGTAGAGTCTTTTCAACTCCGTAGGCACCAAACCCTTATATATCTCTCGTGTTTTAGATGATAAAAGTGCCATCATTCTGTGGCAGAAACAACTTGAAAATTCGTAGTAGCAGTACCGTGTAAGTCTGTTACGAGCGCAAAATTGATCCAATAGTTCATTGCAAACAAAGCTGTTGCCTGCAATTGCCGTCACGGAAGCCAAGCTGATGTAATCCTCGATTGCAGACTGCATCATCTCGGCGAACACATTGTAAGTGACTTCAGAATAGAAAACGGTTAGTGTTCCGATATACACCTTGAACTCTTGTGGATTGTCTAACTTAATAAATAGATTTAGTAGCACTTTTCCTTCATACAAGAAGATACAATGAACGAAAACAGTGACAAACTCGCAAGCTGTGTTGGTTACTTCACGACGAATGTGTTTCACAAAGTTGTTGTACATTCGCTTCTGATACTCCTGAGCAATACTGACAATCTTAAGAGTGTTGAGATTGTGATCCATAAACCATCGGAACTTGTGGCTGATTTTCCTACAAATAGATACGTTGAGAGGATCGGTCACATCAAAAGGCAAAACATTAACCCACAGTAGCTTAGTTAGTAGGTTGATTAGATTATTATATGAAAACTCGGAGTACTCCTCAGAAGAGCCTTCAAGAAGCTCTACGAGCTTGTCTTTGAAAGTGTTGCTCTTCAGGAGATAGGAAGCAATACTGCTTAGTGGGACAGCACAATATTAGTTAGAAATGGAAGAATAGAATCGTTAATGGTGCATTTTGTACGTACAGTACGGGATCATCCATCGGTGATGTAAAAACACGAATCGTCCAAAACGGAAAAGAGGAGGTTGTAGCCAAAGTACGAAAGAGAAAGAGAAGATGTTGAGTGAGTCCTACTTTCGCTTGGTCCAGTCACTTCAAGTGGCACAAACTGCCGCTAATTGTATTTTACGCGCTAGTAGCGCATTCGGAAGTCCCCGAAGATAGCGCAACCGTCGTAGGCAGGGAGCAATTGAGCGCTAACAGATTTGAGAGTGCTTAAAGTAGGTATCGTTGGGACATTTGTGGTTGCATAAGAGATATTGTTGACATGTGCAAACGAGCAGTGCAACCGTTGTGTGCTTGGCCGTTCTGAGCTGGTGATATTGACTCAACGTAGATACTGGTTGCGTTGAAAGCAGTTGCGCAGCTCAACTTGAGCTTTGAATACGACGGTGGATAAGGTTAAGCGAGGTTTGAGTTTGAAATTATTGTGACAGTACAAGTACACGTACGCGATGTGCTTGTTTTTGCCAACTTGGCTTGGCGACCTGCTATTGGTATTACCACTCGCTTGCCACTGTGGTAAGCTACGTTTGTCAGGCTGGGATGTCTACCGTGGGCTTGCAAACTGTTGGGTAAGCTCGATATCTAAGTTGCATTTGAACGTGAGAGATGCATAATCATTGAAAGATGCTACAGCCTTTACATCTGTACTACTATTCAGAAAATTTGAGAATAGTCCTTGCCACGTAGACAGGTGTGAGAAGAAGGAGGAAGTTTCCTAGAAGGCGAGGAAAGTTTCGTTTTTCCGTTTTCTTGGGTGTAAAGAGGGCTACACGTACCAGCACAAGCTACCAAGGATAAAACTGTACCCTGATCCTATATAGTGTGCTCTTCTTTCTTCGTGGCCCCTGTAGAGCTACACCAAACCGTAGTTTCTGCAAGAAAAGAGTCAAAGCAAACAACGCTGCAACTTCGTTACACAAGGAGAGGGCGGACAAAACCACAATAAGGACTGCAAACTTCTCATCTTCTGCAGCCTGCTACAGTATGTGTCTAGCACCTCGTGTCTCGCTGCCGTGTCGGCGCACCAAATCGCGTCTACTCCCTCACTCAAGCAACGAGTCCTCCAAACACGTTGTATTGCTACTCGCCATTACTCCACCACATGATCAAAGAAAACACAAAGCCGTGCTGTACAACTATTTCCCCACCCATGTAGCCATCATCAAATCGTTCTTCTCTTTCTCTCTCAGCATTTCCACCATGCCAACTCTCTTGCACTTCCCAGGGGAAATCTTTTCACCTTACTAGTACAAAACCAAGTCAGCGGGCACCATTGCAAAATTGTACGTTTTGATGCCTTCTGCTCCCTTTTTCTTCTTCGTCCTTGTTGAAAACGATCATCATGCGTTGTTGATGTTCCGCAAGATGCTATTGTTTCGCTGTCATTTCTGCTCTTCTGTAGAAATAAATCTCATGCACAACCAACTATTCCGTACCGAAGCTGCGTTCCAACACCATTTAGCTCCTTAGACTCTACGTAAATGTTCATCTCCCCCGCCTCATCCACCGACCCTGTACGCCTCTTGGAAACCGAATCATCCATCAAACACTCGAGTCTAGAGTCAGTATCGCTCAGCCATGGCTCGTATAGGCTTTGCTTGTCGCGCCTCGCACAGCTATCTCAACTCCATGTCCGAAATTGCTCTCGAGCTCCAGCGCCGCGGACACCAAATCGTCTTCATCGGCATTCCAGACATCCGCCCAAAGTTGAAGCACTTTGACTTCGAACTGGTTCACATCGGAGAAGCTGATTTTCCACCCGGTTACGCCTCAACCTCCATGAAAATGTTAGGAGAACGTAAGGGCCATTCAGCGCTACGCTTTGTATCCGATCATGTTGCTGAGAATGGGAAGGTGTTCTTACGCGACGCGCCTGGTCTTGTTCGAGCCGCTAATCTGGATCTCTTGGTGATTGAACAAACTATGGTTTCAATGATGACTGTTGCTGATTTCCTTAACATTCCTTACATCACTGTTTGCGTATCTCTTATTACTAATCCTGACCCCCTTGTACCCCCGGTATTTTCTCACCACATCCCTCTTCACCCCTTTCTGTGTAAGCTTCAGACATATCTTGAACACCGGATAGAAAGGGTTCTTACTAATAACGTCTTCAAGGAAGTTCATCTCAAGCGAAAGGAATGGAATTTGCCTCCAATTCGTGACCCAAGAAACTATCATTCTCCGTATGCAACAATCGTTCAGTTCCCCAAATCCATTGATTTCCAAAGAAAGCACCTGCCCACAAACTATCACTATGTCGGACGATTCTCCGACCCCTCTGGCACGGAACCTCTGTGTAGGAACGTCTCGTTTCCCTTCCACAAACTTGATGGCCGACCCATAATCTACGCATGTCTCGGGACGATTCTAAACGAGATGCAAGATATGTACAAGAAGGTTGTTGAGGCAGCTAAAGGGCTGAATGCGCAGCTCGTTGTCTCACTCGGCAATCCTCAAGCCACTGTTGACGAGGATGAGGATATCAATGACGCAATTGTAGTACCTTTTGCACCTCAAGAGAAGCTTGTTTCAATGTCTGCCGTGGTCATTACGCATGGTGGGAATAATACCGCCACTATGGCTATGTCGTATGGTGTTCCAATGGTTGTCATTCCGGTTGCCAACGATCAACCAGGAGTAGCAGCTCGCGTCGCATCTGGTGGCGTGGGTGTTTCCATCCATCCAAAGAAGCTTAATGTCGATGTTCTTCGTTCTTCCATTAACGACGTCTTAATGGACAGCAGATATCGTAAGCAAGCAGAAAAGGTGCGCACGGAAATAGAAGAGGCCGGGGGCGTGAGAAAAGCAGCTGAGATTGTTGAGACGGTAGCCAGGACAAGGCAACCTGTCTTCACTGCATAAAATGGTAAGGCTGGACTGCTGAGAGTCTGCAGGTTGTCCATTTGCCCAACCTAGAAGCTTATTGATAACTGGTGAACTTCGGGGATCCTTAGCGGGATGCTCTGCTATCATTATTGTAATTAAAACCGCCTCCATGTATCGTAACCGTCCTCATCCCATCATCTATCGCTATGCAGGCCCTGAGTGAAACGAAAGACATCTTAGAGAGTCAAGGCGGATTGCTTCAAGTGGTGCTATTGGGCGACGCTTCGAGGAGCATCAATTATTGATGTGTGTGTACAGACTCCTTATAGCTAATAGAGCTCTGTTTCGTCTACAGTGTCTACGACGGTAAACGCTACCGTCGGTACACGGTACCAAGGATAAAACGCTAACGCTACAACTCATTGAGACACCAGACCGCCCGGAAGGGGTTTCTCAAAAACCGTACAATTGAATTTTCCCGCCAAACCTCAACAAACGCACCCTTGCAAAAAGCAAACCCTGCATGCCGGACCGGCCAGGCAGGATCTGTCTCGCCTAGAGACCATCCTGTTAACTCAAGTTGACGATATCTCCCCCACTCTTTACCAGCGCAACTTGAAACCATGGAGCACGCCAGATTGGATGCTCTCATCCACGGCAAGCAGCAATGTGTTTCTTTCCGTCACGTCTCAGCTCTTCTCTCCCTTCCCGCCCGCTCAGCCCAAAAGTTGTTACTGTCGTACGTCGACTCACAACCAGCAGGAAAGCTCTCTGTTCTGTGGATGGTTTCCCGGGCTGATGGACGTACAAAGGCAACGAAAACACTGCTCACAACCTCACCTTCTGCGACGGAAAGCAAGCAGATTTGGGCGGTTGGTCCGGCTACAGCTGCTACTGCACCCTCGTTACATGCCGCTTGGATTGCCAATGACGCCGCTAGAGAGAGAGAGTTGGTGAAAAAGCCCTCTCATGAGCCGAATGAATTGAGGGATGGTCGCTTCAATGTATTGAAATCCAGCACGAATGCTTATGATCAGCGCATTGATCCACGTCTAGGCGGTGATGCTCGCTTAATGAATAAGAACAGCGTGGAGAAAAAGAGCAATTCATCATCGTTTTTGTCGCGGGTCAAGTCGAAAACGAAGGGGAAGAAGAGCAAGCAATCTCCGTTTTCTTTCAAGAAACCCACAAGTAACACGAGCTCGACTTCGAGTCTGTTCAGTTCAAAGCCGCTTGGTGCAAATTCAGTCCGAAAGATCAAAGCTGAAGAACGTGCCACGGGAAAAGAACCGAACAACAAAAATAAGAAACCTTCTCCCACTCCGCCATCCGCTCGGAACGGTTCATCAGCAAGGACGGCTAAAGCGGGAGGCGAGGATCGTCGGAAGAAAAAGCCCGCGAAGAAAGCAAGAAAGATTATCGTACAGGAAGACAGTGACAGCGAAGACAAGGAATCTGACGAAGAGATAGACGCAGAACAGTTAAGGATAATGGAGCTTGAGCAAGAGGCCGCTGAAGAAGAACGCGCAGCGGCGGAACGCGCTGAGTTGGAAAGGGAGCTGATAGATCTTCAGGAAAAGGTGGATGACGAACCAGAGTCACCGGTATTGCAAGATATGGATACGGAGATGAAGGACGTTGAGAATGTCACACCCGAAAAGGAACGAAAGGTGGACGACAGTCCGAACAAAGGAAAGCGGTCGTATTGGGATACATTAAACCATACACCTGTGAGCGGACGACGCATTCGAAAAGAGGTACAAGAGCTTGTCGAGGAGAACGGATTCTTTGTCATGAGGAGAGTAATGAAGGTGTTTGACGAAGACGGAAATGAAGTAGCCGATGATGGTGAGACTGAAAAACAGAGGTTAGAGCAAGAAAAGAAAAAGAAAACGGAAGAAAGTAATGCGTCTCTACGCAACCTCTTCACGCCTGTCAAGAACAAGCCGAGCAGCCGTTCGAAGCTGGCGAGCACGAACGTCAAACCCGGAAAGGCTTCAGCCGCTACAACATTACCACAAAAGAAGGCGGGCAAGAGAAAAGGCAAGAGCATCAAATCATACTTCCAGAAGAGAGTGTATAAACACAGTGCACATGAATGAATAAAACCGCCGTCTCCGCCCCAAACTCTGAGCTCATACTGTACCAAGAGCGCAGCAGTTATATACAGTATGTCAAAAAGGTTATCATTTTACGCGAACCAAAAGCTTATTCTTCTTGCCAGCAGCCAACAAAGCGAGCTTTCCCCCTACAAGATCTTCGCTATCAAGCACGGCTCGTTCATCAGTAATCTTTTCGTTGTTAAGGTAACCGCCGCCATTTCTGATGAGACGTCGAGCCTCGCCCTTCGATTTCTGTAAACCGCCTTTGACCATGAGGTCGACGACGCCCACGCCGATAATCTCTTCCACGCCGAAGCTGGCGCTGGGCATGTCGGAAGCGATTGCCTCCAGCGCTTCGACGCTAAGCACGGCGCTGCTTCCCGGAGCGGCGGCTGCCGTGGCCGCTAGTGCGGATTTGACGCCTTCGTCGCCGTGCACGATTCGGGTGACCTCCTCTGCGAGTCGCTTCTGCGCGGTGTTGGGCACGTATTGAGGCGATTGCATGTGCTGCTCAATGGAATGAATCTCATCGAGCGGCAGGAAGGTAAGGCGTTTCAAAAGGGTAATGACATCCTGGTCCGTGGTACGTATCAAAAACTGGTAGAACTGATATGGCGACAGCTTGTCGCCTGAGAGCCACACCGCTCCATTCTCACTCTTGCCAAACTTCTTGCCATCAGCGGTAGTGAGCAACGGGAACGTGATGCCATTCAACGTCTTGGAGCGAATCTTGCGCGCAAGTTCGGTTCCAGCGGTGATGTTTCCCCATTGATCCGAGCCACCAAGCTGCACAACGCAATCCAAAGTATCGCTGAGATGCACGAAATCATACGCCTGCAACAGCTGGTAGGTAAACTCGGTGAAACTTATGCCGTCATCGCTGGCCAGCCTGGTCTTGACCGAGTCCTTGGCAATCATGGTGTTGACGCGCGCATGCTTGCCAACGTCGCGAAGAAAGTGCAGAAAGGACATCTGACCCAGCCAATCGTAGTTATTGGCGACAACAAAAGGGCGATTCGGCAGCGCGTCTCGCTCAAGCTGCGCCTGCGAGCGCTCCAACACCTGTCTGACATTGGCCTCGATGGCGCTCAAGTTGCGGCGAATAGCCTCTTCGTCCAGAACAGGGCGCTCCGCGCTCTTTCCGCTCGGGTCGCCCACGCGCGCTGTGGCGCCGCCCAACAGCGCGACGACGCGGTGCCCGCAGCGCTGGAACCACGCCAGCGCCAGAATGGCCAGCAAGTTGCCCAGGTGCAGCGAGTCTGCCGTGGGGTCGAAGCCCGAGTACACGGTGATGGGGCGCTCGCACAGCTGCCGCATCACGGCGGGCTCTGCCGTGCACGCGTCCAGCAGCCCGCGCTGCTGCAGCACGTCGATGACGTTGCCGGGCGCGCGTGCGCACGCGCTCACTCGCGCGCGGCGCGGCGCCAGCGCGCGGCGCGGCGCCAGCGGCGCCAGCGGCGCCAGTACGCGCACGGCCAGCAGCGGCGCGGAGCGCGCGAACGCCGGCGACGCGGTCATGGCGGAGCTCGTGCAGCCGGTGCGCCGATGCGGCGGCGGCGCGCGCTCAGATCACAATGTGATCCATCACCGTGATGATGATGAGCAGCGAGAGGGGGAGGGGGGGGGTGATGCAGCCCAACACGTGGCCAGGTCGCCCGCAGTGCCACGTCACGCACGTGCGCCATCGCGGCGCGTCGACGCGATGCTTACACCACGTCGCAGCGGGCACGGCGCGCGCTGTCGACGCCGACAGACAGCGGTGGAGGGGAGCGCAGCGGCGCGTGCGGGCGCGGGCGCTGCAGCGGCTCAGCGCCGTCGTCGCGCGCTGTCCCCCCCGTCGTCGCGCTCGTTGCCCGCCCCGCCGATCGGGCGCTCGCGTCGCGCACATCCCGCCACAGTCGTCGTCGCGCGTCATGCCCAACAACTTGGTGCTCCCCGGCGCGTCCGCGTCCAAGTCCAAGTCCAAGTCGTCGTCGCGCGCGTCGTCCGGCGGCGCGTCGTCGCGCACACGCGCGCCGGCACTGCCGTACGTGCCGGCGCTCGCGCTGTTCACGGCCGCCAAGGCGTGTCGTGTGTTCGCGGCCTTTGCGTCGTTTGCCTTTCTGCGCAGCGGCGTTTCGTTGTTTGTGTACTTGACGTGCGTTACGTTCGGTGCCAGCGTGTGTCTCTTGGCGCTGCAGCGCCCGTGGAAGGGGAAGCGTATAGGAGCGAAGCGCGCGCGGAGGACGTTGGGCGCGGGCTTCATTTCGGCCGTCACGCTTGCCACTTGGACGGCTGGGCTTAGGGCCGCCGGCCCGCTGAGGGCGTTGCTGGTGGATGGCGCCGAACTGCCGCTGCTGTACGTGTTTGCGTTGCTCAGACGCCGCGAACTGCCGGAGCGACGGAAGACAAGAGGCGCCGTGCTCATGCTTTTAGCGTACGTGCTGCTTCTGTGGGACGCGTCTGGCCATGTGCCCAATGTACAACAACTGGAACAATCTGCTCTTGGTCAAAGCGCAGAGCACACGCTCGACCGCTTCGCACATCTCACCCACCTCAAGGACGACGCGCCGCTGGGCGCCACGTCCGGCGGCGCGCGGCGGCGATTGCAGCGACTGGTGCAACGCTTCGACGTGGATGGGCATGCATCCGTCTCGCACGATTGGAAACGTACGCCCACCACATGGCGCTGTGAACTGGGCGTGCTGCTCGTACTGGCGGCGTCCATCATGATGCAGTCTTCGCGCGCATTCACGCGCCGTCTGGCCACCGAACTGGGCGGCGCCAAGCGATACTTTGCGCTCGGAACGACGGCGGCCAGCTGCTGGCTGGCGCTAGCGGCTCTCGCACTGTCGGCGTTGTGGGGCAATGGGTACGGCAGCGCCGACAGCGCCGGCGACACTGTGCGGTGGAGCGGCGTGGGCGTGCTTTGGTTGGTGGTGCCGTACTACGTGCGCGCAGTTGTGAGCACGGCCATCTCGACGCGCGTGGTGCTGCAGGGTGGCGTGGTGCTGCCGTTCGTGATGGCGGTGGTGGGATGCGCGGCCGTGGGCGCGGAGCGGTGCGCTGGCGGCGCGAGCTGGCTGCTTTGCGCGGCGTTTGTGCTCAACGCGTGCGGCGTGTCGCTGATGATGGCGGGCGGCGCGCGGAGGGCCATATCGGAACTGCCGCTGGACGGCGCCGGTGGAGGGAGCTCGGGCGGCTTAGACGGCGGCGCGCGCTAGCGCTGGAGGCTGCGCGAGTATCTGTGAGTGAGTGATTCAGCAGGTGGGAGCCGGGCATAAGCGCGCGCGCGCGCGCGGATGCGGCGCGGCGCTGGGGGAGACGACGAGACGACGAGACGACGGTCGACGTAGCGACGGGGACGCGCGCGGATCGGCGCGTGCACTTGCGCGGCTGCGCGCGGCGACGTGGCGTGGCACACGATGGCGCGCGTGGTTGGACGCGGCGCGCGTCGAAGCGTCCAGTCGCGCACGTTGCGAGGTTGGACACGTGGGCATGGCGCGGCTCGAGAGATGCGCTGCGCGCGCTGCTTGGCACCTTTTGCCTGCGCTCGCCTTTTTTTAGGCCTCTTTTGTACGCCTTCGCTTCGCTTTTCTTTCTTTTGCCCTGCAGCGCTTCCGCCGTCTCTGCGCGCTGCGCGTCTGGTGGTCCACCAAGGTACTTTCTCCCCTTCCGGAACCTCCCCCTCAGCCCCTTCCCCTCCGTGCAGCTCGTCGCCGTTGTTTGTTGCTGTTGCTAACTTTTTGTTTACCTTCGTCGGTAGCACGCCCCTTGTTTAACGTACAACCCTTTTTACTTGTCTCATTTGCCCTTGCGCTTCTCGTTCCTGTCGCGTCAAAAAGCTTGAGCCACCGCGCACGCGTCCCTTGCACCGCTCGAATCAACCATGGACGGTGCTACCACCGACGCGTTCGCCGATTGGGGGCTCATGCCCATTTGCCCCATCATGCCCGAGGCCGATGTCGCTCCCATCGATGCCGACCTCGACTGGTCGCAGTACCCTTCCCTCTCCGATGCTATGCACGTCAGTCTGGACGGCGAATTGGCAAACCCTCTGGAAACCGTCGCCCGACGAACCCCAGAGCTCAACTTGCCACATTCCCCGTCGCACCTCGCGCCCGCCACCCCCATCGACCAACATCACTCCCCCGTGTGCCCGCCCCCCACTCCCACTGTAGCTGCATCCGTGCTTCACACCCCCTCTCATACCTCACCGCGTCCGCAGCAGCAGCTGCCGCCGCAATCGCAACTACCACCGCAGGCGCGCCCGCAACCGCAGCCGCAACCACGGCCACAACCGCAGTCACAGCCGCAGCCGCAGTCGCAGTCGCAGCCGCAACCGCAGCCGCAGTCGCAGTCGCAGCCGCAGCCGCAACCGCAGCCGCAGCCGCAGCAGACACCGCAGCAACGGAGGGACAGCGGGAGCCAGAAAGCGCTTGACGCTCAGGTGCGCTCGTTGATCAGTCAGTCGCCCCCGGTAGGCGAAGCCCGCAGAGTGTCTTCCCCGGTTGTGGAGCGCGTGCCATCTCCGCCCGTGTCCGTCTCGGTGTGTCGGACGGAGGTTGTAATGTCGCCGCCGCCTCGCGACGAGAGGGGCGTTGCCTTGACGCCCGCCAGTTCTTCGTCGGGCTTGGGCGTGGTTAAAACCATCGTCAAGACCGAGCCTTCTATGAAGCGCGCTGTGTCCAAGCCGCGAACCCCGCTTGCGAAGGCAACCCTATCGCTCAAGGCGAAGAGGGAACGGGAGGCTGCCTTGTTCCCAAAGGAGATGCTTGTCGATTTGGAGGGGACCACGTCTGCTCAGGTCAGGAAGATGAACCAGAACCAGAGGGAGTTGGTTCTCTTCAAGAGAAAGCTGCGAAACAGAGAGTCTGCAAGACGGTCGAGGCAGAAGAGGCAGGCCGTCATGGGTGAGCTCCAGACTGAGGTCGACGAGCTTCGCAAGATTGCCATGGGCACGGCTGACGCTGCCCTTAACTTGAATCGGGAGAACCGGGAACTCAGGAGACTCTTGCATCAGCGTGAACAACGCATCGTGATGCTTGAGGAAGAGAACGATCGGTTGAAGAGACGTGTGACAAAAGAAGACCTACATTCGTCAGTTTCCATTGAACGCAAGCTTGGTGCGTGAGCTGGCGCTCTGGAGCCTGTCTTGCTGGAAGCACAGATGGAAAGCGTTTTGTGTAAATAGTCCTGCCCCCCCCTATCTATCTCAACTTAACAAGGCTACCGGTTTTGAAGTTTGAAGTTATTCTTGGCGTGCTCTCGCGTTGTGAATGTTTTGTTTTTGGTTGTACAACAGTTATTGTATTATTGCGTTAGTGATCTCTCTACTTGGGTTGCGTTTCTGTTCCGACAAGCTGGGGGACGGTGCTAGCTTTGCACCTGTCGTCCCATCTCACTTGTTGATGCATTGGTTCCATGTCTTTCAACTCCTTTGTTTATGTTATGTCAGAAGCCCGTCTGGATATTTGATTGTCCTCCGTTCTCTATTTCTGTCTTTAACCCATCGCCAGTTACAGGAAAACCGTCATCGTGATCAATGATAGGAAGAACACGGATGGATTGAGTACCATCATTTGGTTGAGATTTTTTTGCGGTGCGTCAAGTGTATGCTTGGCGTGCTCCTTATTGATCTTTCTGACCTCTTCGTAGGTCTTGCAGTGTTATTGATTGTTGCGTTGTTTGTTTTCTTTAGGCGTGATTGAGCACGGTGTGTTTCACTGGTTTTGTGTGTTGGTTGAGCTGTTTGTGTTTGAATACCTTTTGGTGCCTTGAAGTTTTGATTGCAATCTCACTTTTTCTCTCTATCCACTTGTCTCTCTGTACGTTGTCTGTACAACATTAAAACACTTCTTACACTGATTCTGCCTTTTTAGTGGTTGCTTCCGAAGTCTGTTGCGTGCTTCTCTAAAGATTCTGTGTTGTTCAAGATAATGCTGAACTTGAACGAGGACCGAATGTATTTGTCTCAATCTCTCTACTTGATTGCGGACGCCAAGTAGCTTGTCATGTATGGTATTTGCCAATGACTTCTACAACCCACCACACTTCTCTTAGTACCGCAGCCGTCACTACAAGTTCATAACCGTACTACACATAGTTTGACGAAAGCCTCAGGAACCTAAGGTGTTTTCACACGCAAGTGCATTTCAGAATGGGTTGTGTCGAAAATGGAGTCAGTGCTCATTTTACTGGTGTTGTGACAATGAGTAACAGTTATGGATCACGGGTGATTCCGACAGTAGTAAGCGTAAGCGTGGTGACATTATCGTTGGTCAACTCTCTCCCCGCCACCTGTGAAGGGAAAGAAAAAGTAGTGTGAACCCCAGCATCGTTTGTCTTGATGTGTTGCTGCAAGCATGAACGACGAGGATCTACAACGTTGTTCTTCACCTTGTACAGATTTGTGCACCTAACTCTACAACTCATAAATATGCGCTACAACACCGAAAGCTGCCTTCGTCTCGGAGCAACGTTCACACGCATAGGTGCAGCGCAGCACACATAGGCGACGTTAACTCAAGTTTGAGTGTGGAGCATGATTTGCGCGCATGGTTTGGTGTGAATTGGCATCTTTGGACGACATGGCGGCGTTCTCCGAGCCACGATTGGGGCCGTTTTCAGTGAGCTTAGCATGATTGGCAGCGGCCTCGTCATCCAATTTCTTCTTGAGCGCGGCAAACAAACTCAGTTTCTTCTGCCGTAATTCGTCCAATTCCTTCACGAGAGCGCGCACATGTTCGCTTGCTGGCTGTGCTTCTTGCACACCGGCGAGGATATTCTCGGCGTGTCTCTGAGCCTCAATTCGTTCTACAGCTCGAACGGCGGCTCGTGCGCTTAACCTCTCGAGACGTTCTCTTTCCAACAGCTTCCGAACGCCGCCTCGAAGACGTTGAAGACGCTCGGGGGTTATGCGACCCAGCACGTAGGAGCGAGGACGAAGGGCTTTTTTGGAGACTCTAGCCATTGTTGTTGGGGCGTTTGTGGTGGAAAGTTGGTGCATTCAGAAATACAAAAAGAGGAAAGAGGTTGGGTTTGTATGGTAGCCAAGTTGTAGGTATATACAACTCGACAGTGGCGGTGTGTAGACGGGGTAGCGGATCAAAAAGAAGAAGAGGAAAGCAAATGTGAGTGAATTGGCGGTTGGAACCAAAAAAGCAAACAGATATTGTATAGAAGAGAGCTGTGCTTGAGAGGTTGAAGCTATCGAACAAGAACAAAAAGACGAATCACGCGCAGAACAGCAAGCTCAAGTGCATGCATGAGATGATTTTGGTCGGGGGAAAACAAAAGAAAGCAACGGCGTTGCGGGAGAAGGTGTTGTTTGTGGTGCGTTCTTGTTTACGCGCCAGCAACGGCTGCGGTCGTAGATGGATAGTTTTGCATACGTTTCGCTACACACATGCGGGGGGGGTGCAGCCCAGACCTGTGCAACAGCAGTGCTGCGGGAGCCGCTTTTGGCGGCTGCCTTGTGTGGCCGGATCAATTCAAATTTCGGATTTTCGAGAAGCAGCTTTTTTCTTTTTTGGTTTTCGACCTTCCCTTTCTCCAAGCCAACTTTCAGCACACACATGACCCACCTCAGCAGTGCGTCACGCTGCACTTGCTTCGATGCCCTTTCTCTCTCGCGAACAACAGTTTACAGCACCCCAGTACAGTAGAACCATCTTGCTGGGTGTTTAGTATTCCCGTAAACAATTCTATAGATTTAACACTACCTCTTCTCGAGCAATGTTCTTGGCATTCTAATAAGAGAGCAAGTGATCTGCAGAAAGCTTTGCTTCAGCTAACGAATTTGAGACTGCTGCCAACTGGTTGATGTCTCTCTCTCTCTCTCTCCCTTTCCTCTATGAGAGCACTAGCTTAGTTATAACATGGTGCGGAACGTTTCTGGTCAAAGAAACGCTCTCTCACAAGGAAAGCCGACACTCTAGCGGGCCACAGTTGATGTCTAAATGATAAAATAAGAATGTTTGTTCTTTAAGCACGTATTTCGATGTGCTAACTGCTGCTCACCGCTGTGAACAACCAGCTGCGCAGGAAGGAACGAATAAGAGTTTTATACAGAACATGCAAAGTGCATGCCAGTTTGCCACGCACTCATTGTGTCCATCATTTAGGTTGCGCTGTCTCAAAAAGCAAAGCGGGCCGAGTGCAACGCCCAACCTACCATTGACGAGGAACAACAAACCAAACCCAAGTAAGATTGGGCACAGAAAAGGCCCGGTACCCTTGTACAACCTGCACAACCCGAGACAGCCAATGCTACCAGCAAAAGCGATGAGTGTCTCGGCTCTTGGTTTTATAGACACAGTTCTTTAAATTGATGCTGTCCATGCGGATGCTCGTAAAATGTGACAGACCGCCGAGGACGAGACCGCCATACCGGTACAAGTGTTTGGAGTATTATCGCTTGTAGAACGCAAATCGTACATTAATTCTCCTTTGTTTACGACCTCATTCACGTGTGGCTCCTTTGTGGTACCGTGCTCCCACGCGATTCTACTCTGATTGCGGTACTAACTCAACGTGCGCACCCCAGTGGTATATATAACGCGTCTAGCATATGGTACACATAATGCAATGACAAACAAACCAACAGAACGAACCCAACCTCGCTGTTGGCCTTCGTAAGCGCCGCTTGTGCGCGGCCAGAGTGCGCATTGACTTGAAGGTTCAAAATGGAACACTAGCAGTATCTCATGCTATAGTGGCCCACAAAACATCGCGCTCGATCTGAAGGTGGTGCTAACAGCACAGTGCATGCATGCTGGCTTCAAGTTTCCCGAGTGGAGACATGCGTGGAACTTGTTTGGCTGTCCCGCTTTAGTTCTTTTACTTAAAGGATGGGGACAACGTGAGCGCCAAAATGGTGCAGTGTGTTTGACGCTGCGTGGCTTCTTCTCTGTGCGTTGTACTTTTTGGTTGCATCTGACTGAGCTCGTTTGCAAGAGTTCACCCTGTTTCTAAAAGGGAACAAGAGGTAAGCATGAACTGTTTGCAAGCTGTTGTGTTGACAGTAGAGTCGTGGCTATGCGAAACGAGAAAGACACTAACGTAGTGCTGAATGCCTACTTTATATATATATGTGGACAGGGGGTGAGCAAAATAGATAAAAGCAGAAGAGGTATGCAAGGTAGGAATTGGTTTGAAAGTAGAGAGAATGAAGAAGGGGAAAGCAAGGAAGGAAGGAGAAACAGGGAATATCTACGACTAATATTCAACCATAGTGAAAAAGTGATAGACAAGACGTTGAGGCAATGCGGAGGTGTGTATTCATACGCGTATGATGAGTTGGTAAGAGTACACGGACATGGCACACCAGGGAGAAAACGAATTGGGGTTGATGGATATAGTAGCAGTACAGGAGGCGTACGTATTGGAAACGCGTGGGTGCCACCGATGGCGGGACTGCCTCCAGCGGGGGCGAAGCGATTGACAGAGGGTTCTCGCGCGATTGAACAGGAGACGGAATCAAACGAGAGCATGGTAGGCAGTTTGCACTGGAAGAGGGAGCGTTTACGTAAAGCGTGTGGACACATTGATCGTTTCAAGAAGTGGCAGGCAGCGCCGCACGAGTTTTGGAGCAAGGAATGGGGCGACACGTACGAGGGTTTCCTGAAAGCGCAGCGCGAGCTAGGCGTTCTACGTGACGAAATCTCGGACAGGAGGTGGTTTGGGGAGGAGGACGAATATCTATGCGACCGCGCTTTGACGGGGCTGAGAAAAACACTGAGCTTCATGGTGAAGAACAGCGCGCGCGAGTGGTACAGACGATGGGGAGAGCTGGACTTACACCGACTATCCGAGCGCGAGGCGCTGAAAAGCATGAGCGAAATCATGAAACAGCGGCCGTGGAGGGAGGTGAGAATCGTGGCAGGACAGAAACAACACGTCGGCGACGACCACAATTCAGAGGGCGTGCTGTACGAGCTCATCCACCGGCTGTTCGACGACGGCGCGCGCCGAGACGGCCGCGCCAGCGGCGCTGAATTGCGGCGCGACTGGGGCGCGGCCGGCGCGCAGCGCGGCGCGGCGGCCGACGCGGAGGACGCAAAGCTGGCGGAGGAAATCAGGCGCGCGGTGCAACGGTGCGCGGCGGAGGTGCGCTTCTACTCCAACGGCGCGGCGGTGCACCTGAGGAAGCGGCGGCGCGCGGCGCGCTCGCGACGCAGCCTCAGTCTGGAGCGTCGCGGCGGCGGCGGCGGTGGTGGAGGTGGTGTTGGGGCGCGGGACGACGACGACGGCGATGACGACGACGACGATGACGACGACGACGTGGCGCTGCTGCGACGCACGCGGTCGTGGCGGCAGCGCAGCTGGCGAAGGGGGGGGGGAGCGGCTGGCGTCGTAGACGATGCACATGCGCGATAAAACACACGGCGGCGCCTTGCGTGGGCTGCGCGCTTTTTTTAGTGGCTGTAAGCTACGCTGCACGCGGGGCGAGCAACGTGGACGCGACACGCGTCTTACACACACGGCCCCCGCGCGCTGTCAACAACGTTGAACGGCGGCGTGCGGCGCGACGCGGCGCAGCAGTTGACGACTGTCAGCAGGCGCGGGCGCTGGCGCGCGCGTGCATTCCCGCACCGCGGTGGCGCGCGCGCGCGTGGCACACACACGCAAGCGGCGACTTGCTTGCCGCTTTTTAAGGTTCTCTCTAGAGCCAGGTGCCAAGGGTACGACGGTATACCAACGGTACAGTACACAGTCGCTGCTGCGCGGGGCGTTATTGTTTGCGCTTCGGCTGCGTGCGTGCTTGCGCTTGAGAGAGAAGGGCGGCGTGCGTGACGGGCGCGGCCAGAGTCGAGAAGCGTTGACAAGTGGCTCCTTGGGCGCCGCGCGCGGTCTATCCCAACGGCTTTGCGCTTGCGCGCTATAAAGTTTGTATCCGCCGCCGCTTTCGACCGCGCTGCGCCGAGCCTTCCGTCGCCGCTCACACTCGCTCCGCTGCCTTTGGATGCGCGCCATGCTTCCGCCGCGCTCGCTTCACGAAAAGGCGCTTCTGCGTCGCGCGTCGCGCGCGCTCACAGTGCGCAATCATTCGCAGGCCGCCACGCCCACGGCTACCGTGCTCGAGCAGCCGCGCTCCACCGTGCTGTACACCGCAGGTCGCAAGCAGCCGCGCGGCTGCGGCCACGCGCCGTCCAAGCTGGTGGCGTGCAGCCAGTCCGTGCTGCCGCCTTCGTCTCCGGTTGATCGACCGCGCCTTCAACCGCGCCTCACCGACTGCGAGCTGCTCATCAGCGTGTTGGAAAGCTACATGACGCTGCATATTCGTCGCAACGACGCTGCGCACCCATGTGAACGCACGTCACCCACCGTCAGACACCCCGCGCCGCAGCGCCTGCCCGCGTCGCAACGTGCCGCCGAACCGTCCGTGTTTCATGCGTTGCAGCCGCCGTCCATCACGCCGGTGGAGTATCTTCGTCGTCTGGCTCGCTATGCGTTCTGTTCGCGTTCTGCTTTCATCCTCGCCTTCTACTACCTGCAGACGATTGCCAATCTGCAGCCGACCTGTCTCACCATCAACTCGCTCAGCATCCACCGCTTGCTGCTCACGGCCACGCTGCTGGCCACCAAGATGGTGGACGACATTCTGTACGACAACGCCCACTTTGCCAAAGTTGGCGGCCTGGACCTCAAGGAACTCAACATGCTGGAGCTGCAAATGCTCACCGTCTTGCGCTACCAGCTCTGCGTCAGTGCCGAGCAGTACGAGGCCTTTGAACGCTCCGTGCTCAACGACGTCTTTGCGTGCGAGGACTCGCAGTTCTCCATGCTACACGAGCGGCTGCGAAACATGGGCTACTCGCTCGATGAACAACTGCCGCCCTGTTCGCCTGTGTCGTCGCTGGATGACTTTGGCGCCTCCGACGCGTAACACCGTCGCACGCACCACCAACACCACCACCACCAACATCAACAACAACAACAACTGCTCCGTCGCGCGCCACTGCACGATTTTCGCACCCTCGTGCACGCGGCGCGTCGAGCCACACCACAAAACCTACTCACAAGCGCCATCCCCCCCCTCGCGCCCCGCCGCGCCCCGCCGCGCCCCGCCCCCCCGCTGTGCAGCACAGCTTTGTAAAGTGAAGCGTCCAACGCGCCGCCTTTGTTGTAAAAAGCGCCACACTCACACACGTGTAGCACGCACGCGCCCCGCGTGCCCCGATTTGCCCCCACGTTCCACTGCCGCTGCGCGCCACCGGCGCCAGCGCCAGCCGCAGGCGCGCGCGCTGCGCTCCACCTCAGCAAATCTACGCGCCAGTTAACGGACAGAAAAGGGGCGCACGCCGCTTACAGCCGCCGTCGCGCCACTTGTGTCACGTCACACAGCCCCTGTCACGCTGCGCTCGCCGCGCCCGACTTTTTACCGTCTCCGTTTGCCGCGTCGAGGCACACGCGTCACTCATCCCCCCGCCGGCATGCAACCGTCGGCGCCGCGTTGCGCAGCGCTGCAGCGTCATCGCGCGACGGGTCCCCATGTCCTCCTCCTCGTCGTCGTCGTCGTCGTCCGCGTCCTCCTCGCCGCCGTTGGGCCCTGCTCATCCTCCTCCGCCGCCGTCGCCACCGCCGCCCCGGAAGAAGGCTCGCGTTGAGCATGTTGCGCGCGCGCGGCATGGCGCTGCATCATCATCATCATTGCCTGTACACCTTCCGAATGGCCCGTTTTACCAGCGTTCATACATGATGCGCCACCCGGTCCGCAGCCTGTTTACATCGCCCACGTCCATCATCGTGGCGTCACTGGATGCCTCGCTCACGTTTTGGGCGCGATCGACCTCCCCGCCCGCCTCGCCCTCGCGCGCTCAGCCGCGCGCCGAGCGCAACGGCGAGCAACGCGCCGCCGCCAGCTCGGTCGCCGCCAAGCTGCACTTCGTGAAGAGATTGCTGGCTCATAGACCGCCTTTGCGCGCCACCGCGCTGTCGAGGCGCGCCGATCTGTTGCTCACCACTAGTGCCGTTGATGCAACGCTCAAGCTGTTCTCCACCCCCACTTTCGAACTGCTTCACGTGCATGCGCTGGCGTTTGATGCCGGCGCTGTGCTTTTGCACATCGAGGTGCAATCCACTCACGTTGCGCTTGTATCGCACGCCAAGTCGCCCAGCGTAGCGTGCTTCACTTTGCCGGAGCTCAACTTTCGAGGTGATGTAACGAGTCCGCATGCAAAACCGCTCGCGTTTGCCACTTATAACCATGCTTGCTCTACAGTAATCTCAATCGACGATTCCAATGTGATTGATTACTGGACTGTCAAGCGAGATGGCTCCTCTTATCGGCTTTCTGTTGACATTCCTCAGTTACAGTTTCGCTCAAAGTTACGCACGCATCTGTTCTATTTCGCCAGGAATGCGCTTGTGGCCACTGCGTTGAATGTGTCGCCTCGCGGCTCTCTGTTTGCTGTTGTTGACCAGCATTGCAGAATTCACATCTTCCAGTTCTCCACGGGCCGTAGGCAGTCTGTGATTGATCTATCGCTCACAACTATCCGCGCAGGTGTGAAGAGCAATCAATACGAAGCGTTTGGCTTCAACCGTCAACGTTTTGAGGACAGATTGGTCACTGAAAGTTTCCTTCAAAAACATGTGCAGCTGCGCGCGCAGAATAACGTTGTGTTCGACGAGACCGGTCAGTATGTGTTGTATGCTACGGTTTTAGGAATCCATATGATCCATGTATCATCCAACAACACCGTATTCATATTCGGATTAAATGAACATCGGTATCGATTTGTTAACGTTTGCGTATGCGCTGCGGATACCGTTGACCGTGAAAATGGCATTTCCACTTCACTGCAGCCTCTTGTTGTCGCGTCGGCGTTCAACAATCAGCGAATTTTCCTGTTCGGTGCGGCACAAGTACCGGCAAAGGGCAGAGACGTGATGAATGAACCGCTTTACACGGACTCACAGTCGCTATCGGTATCTCCTACAGAGCTTTCCAGCAAGAAACCACTACCGGAACAGCTTCCGAAGCGCGTCACGCTACATACGAGTCTGGGAGACATCATGTTGCAGTTGTTTGCACAACAAGCACCCAAGACAGTCCAGAACTTTACAACGCATGCACGAAATAGATACTACGATGGCGTGGTTTTTCATCGTGTGATTCAAGGATTCATGGTGCAAAGTGGTGACCCGGATGGTGATGGAACTGGTGGTGAGTCTATCTGGGGTGCTGAATTTGAAGACGAGATTGATGCTTCACTCAAGCATGAATTGGGCACTTTGTCCATGGCCAACGCAGGACCTAATACAAACGGATCAGTAAGTGTTGCTTTCCTTCCTTGTTTTCCCATGCCTGAATTGCTGCCTTGGTCTTGTCGATCAGGATGCTCTGATTGTTGCCACTTTGTTACTGACTCTGCTGCAACTGTGTGTGTCACGTCTTTCAGCAATTCTTCATAACGTGCGAGGCTGCTCCTCACTTGAATGGCAAGCACACCGTTTTTGGTAAGTTTATCGACGAAAAACAGACAGCACCTGGCATCATGCGGTGAGCGTTGTTTACTGGAGAAGAAAAAAAGAATCGATGAGTTTCTTTATAAGTATTGCTTATAGCAGTCTGCGTGGACACCCACAGGTACCTGGCAACAAGGCCTATCATGACACTGACCGACTCTTCCCATTTATTCTTACATTGGTGTCATTCTAACTCCTCTCCCAAAACAATCTGCGCAAACCTCCTATGCACGACGCATTATACTTTTGTGGGTTGGGGATTCCAGGCAAAGTTTTGAAGGGAATGACAGTGGTGAAACAGATTGAGTCCGTAAAAACGGACAAGCACGATAAGCCGGTGGAAGAAGTTCGAATTGAAAGCATTTCGGTGCACTCGGAATGATGGACTTTGTAGATTGCAAGCAAAAGAAAAGAAAGGGTTCAAAAGCTGTGAAGAGACAGATTATTACTGTAGACTTCGCAACTGGTCGATTGTGAAGGCAAAAGCAAGCCATGTTCAAACAGAGAACGCCAGCAAAGCACGCGGCACGACCATTGCAATCTCCTGCGTTGTTTGGTTGTTTGTTGTAAGCAATTATGATGAAGCGTATCGACGGCACCTCAGTTGTGCCTTTAGAGTATCAAGTGACGTGATCGAAGGGCCTCTCGGAAAAGAGAGCTTGATATGAAGATGAAAACATGTGTTGTAAAGCAGATCGACCGCAGCTCACTCAGTTTTGTGGTACATTGAGGAAAGTATGGTTCCAAATTTTGTTCATGGCACAAAAGGCTGTACACAGTTGGGGGAGATGTATGCAAGAAAACAAAAGCATGGTTCAAGTTGTATGCTGATCTGGTTGCGATGGCAGTGGTGGTGGTTGGACGCGCACTTCGTAGAACGCAGGTGGTATGTGAAGACTATGATCCACATGCAGTTCGTGTTCGGGTTGAAGATTGTGGGTTTGTTCATCACAGTCAGTTGCTCGCAAGGTGAGGTTATCCTGTACATCATGTTCATCATCATCGCCAAGCGGACCGACTTCGTAAACATCTCGATAATCCATGGCGGACAAAACGGCAGAAGCACCATCGAGCTGCAGATAAACCCTCCTTCCAAACGAATCCCTATAGTAATTTACATGGCTAATCTCCCATTCTGACAAGGGATGCACGTAGGTCTTGTCGGTGGGCGAAGGTTCGGCAAGGCCGTAATCAACGACGAGTTCCTTCTCAACATCCGGATACCACGCACGTTCAAAAGCATCGGAGATCCTCCTCAAAACGCGCGCGCCCAACTTGGTGACGCGCGCCAACAGAGACGACTCCACGCAAGAAGCGGCAAACGTCTCCAGCGCGTTGAGAAAGGCTCTGTTATCCATGGTGAAGATTGTTCTCCAAGAAGAGCGCGCGCCAGACCACTGCCAGTCACTACTGGCACTGGTATGCTTCTTGGCAACGCGCACGCGACGGGGGCGTATAGGAGGCCTCATCTCGGCAAAAACGCGCCGTCTACGGCCGGTAGCAGTGCATCGCGCGGCGTGAGCAGGTGCACACGGGCGGAGGGGAACGCTGGGCGTGAAAGCGAACATGAGGAACAAAAGGCGGCGACGCAGCACAGGAACGGAGCGGGGGGAGGGCGGAACAGTATCTACAACGCGTGGGGGGTGGGCGGCGCGTTGGGGGTGAAACGTGCTGGGGGGATGCACGGGGGGGGGATTGACCGCTCGGCTCGGCAGTTTCCACGCCGCGGCGCTGCCGATATTTTGGACGCGCGTTGAGGGCGGACAGGTGCATGTATTTGCAAACGGCCAATCAGCGCTCAACCGGCGCATGGTTCGCAGATGAGTCCTCTTCGCGCCGCTAAGTCGCGCCACCGCCGCCCGTCGTTCCGCGCCGCCGTCTCCATTCGCCACCTGCCACGCCATCAAAAATGTACTGCGACCACTTCGGCGATCGCCCATTCTGCCCACTTTGAACATTTGCTCATTGACGTGCGAACAATTCGCTACAATCTACTCGCTACATATGTACTACCACTACGTCCATCTTCAGCTCGCCGCAGTCCTCAGGTGGCCACACCAGCGCCGTCCACATCCTGCGTACCGCCTATCACATCCTGAACCGTCTCGCCGCCAATCTGCCCTATCAGTCTATCGTTCAACTCTCGATTAAGGTAAGCAATAACCTGCTGGTCACTCTGTAACACTGCGCGGTTCTCCTCCAACTTGCCAAGCGCCTCGCGCAATCGCTCATCAACGCCTTCCTTCTGCACCTGCAGCAACGCCGCTCGATCACGAACGCGCACCACTTCCCGCTGCAACTCAGCCATCTTCACATCCCTCTCTCCCAAAATTTGTTCCTGCTTGCCAATCAGCTTGCTTTTCACCCGGCTCCGTGCACGGCTCGTTCGTAGCTCTTTCTGCAGCGTCTCGATGATCACATTGCCCTTCTCAATCTCTTGACAAGCTTGCTGTCGTTGCAAGCTCACTGTCTGCACGCGTTGTTTCAGCGACTCGATCTCCGAGTCCTTCTGCGCATCGCCTTCAGTCAAGCTGTGCACCACAACTCTGAGCCGCTCGCACTCCGCGCCAACATCACCATAGCTTTCAGCAGAAGCTTCAAGTTCCTTCACTCGCTCATCACTACGGTCAAGCTGTTGCTGCAGCTGCTGACATCGCTGCGCATCGCGCTCGCCGACTCGCACTTTCTCCTCTGCCTCAGTTAACAGGCGCTGCATACGATCGGCCCGCACGTTCGCCTCATGTAGCTGCGATTTTGTTTGCTCCAAAGTGGCGTCCAATTGGCGCTCGCGCTGCGCACTCGCAGTGGCACCCCTCGCCAACGTCGCCAGCGTGGAGACCAATAGCTGATTAGACGCATGGTGCATCACAAGCTCCATGTGCGTAATAAGCTTGAAGGGGGCAATCTCCACAATACGCAGCAGCGCCGTAGACGGAACGGCGTCATCGCGAATGCGTTCACTGGGCGTATGGAACTCAACTTCGCCGCCATCCGCAGCGTCAGCAGCCGCGCTATCCGCAGCAGCGCCCAGACGAAGCTCGGCGACGTACGAGTCATCGCTGACCACCCTTCTGAGCAGGGCGACCAGATGGGCGGCAAACTGCGAGAAGTCCACCCGCAACGACTGCGCCGCCCTGAATGGCGGGTAGGTGGAGGCGGTCTGCACGTGGCGCAGCAGCAGCAGATCGGCGGACAGATCGAACAGCGTGAGCGTCAACGCCGAGTCGCCCTCACTCCACACCACGCTGGCGCTGAGCGAGCTGCGCGTGGGCGGCGGGCCCGGCGCGGCGGCGCGGTGTACCACCAGCGGCAGCGACTCGTCCAGCAGCGCGTCGGGCGCCATCAGCGCGCATGGGCGGCGCGCGCGTCGCGACAGCCGTCTGTATGTTGGCTGCGAACGGCTTGGCGCGGGTGCGGAATTGGCGCTGGCACCAACGGTGCCGACGGCAGCGACGGTATCTAGATATCGAAGGTATCTAACCTTGCCGTTGCTATGTAAAAGTTTGCAAGCGAACGTCCGCAGCTGGCGATGGTGATGGTGGCGCGGCGCCACTGGAGCGCGTTTGGCGCGCGTTTTGGCGCCAAACGAACGGCGCGCGACGTGGCCACGCGCGACGGCGGCAGCGTGTGCTCGCGCCGCCACTCACTGGCTCGCGCCGCCACTGGCGCTGCGCGGCGCGCCGTTGCGCGCCGCGCGAGCATCTGTGCGTGTGAGCGGCTCGGGCGGCGAACGGCGCCCGTGCTCGCGTCGCGCGCAGCGCGCCCGTCCGCCTCGACCGCGCCCCATGCCGTCCCGATGTCGGACGCCGTGTTGATCGACCTGCACCGCCCGCTCACGCAGTACGCGTCGCCGTCGCCTCCGTCGCCCCCCCCGCGCCCCCATCCGTTCCGCCAGCACGCGCTCTGGGCCGCCGCCGCGCTCTTCTTCTCCGCGTACCTGGCGCTCGTGCTGTACCTGTTTCTCACCAACGGCGCCTTTCGCCACTTCGTTGTCGCCAGAGCCAACGCTTTGTTTGCGTTACCGTATGTGCTTTCGTTGCTTGTTGTTCTGTTGTGTCTGGCTCCCTGCGCGCCAGCGCCGCCGCGCGCGCAGCTCGATGCCGTGATTACCACCCCGGCTGACTGTTGTTTAGTGTTGCTTGTGCTGTTGGAGTGGGCCACTTGTCTGGCGCTCGTCTTGGTCACCCTCATAGCCGTTCACGACCGCTTGAGCTACGTGAGTCCGGACGGGCTCATAGTGCCAGTCGTGCAGGATGTGCCGCCAGACGCCAAGCCGGCCGACGGTATCTCTAGAAACGCCCTAATCGTGTTGCTCATTCCTCTGCTTCTCATGTACACTCTGTTCAACTTTCTGCTTCACTTCTTCTCCTGTGCTCAGGCTGCGTGGCGCTCGCGAATGGGTTTAGACGATTCCGATGTATGACTATCATCGTCGCCGCTGCATTACTCTGCTTTGATTGCCGCTCCGTTTTCACTCTTTCGCTTAGTGTCTACCTCCGTTCTTTGCTGTTTTAACTCTTCAACTTTTTTTTGTTTTTTCCGCCACCCCTGTTCCGAGCTGCCGAACCTTGTCGAACCCGCTCCCTTCATCTCGTCTCTACCCCGCGTATACATCTGTGGCCATTGCTACTGCGCACTTTCCCGTTCAGCACATCAGCCGAACCACACGCACGCAGACAAATTTGTTCATACAGGCTGCTCATTCGTGATACCCTTTCCGTTCTCGTCTGTTGGGCAAGAGCAGAAAACTCAAGTGAAAACAACGCGCTGCGTCATGCATATCAACGTTTTATCACCTAAAAGAGACGAGCAATATCATACTGCAATCTGTCGTCATCAAAGCTGCGCTTTTCTAACTACACCAACAGTGTCGACAACACACTTGCGTTGTATAGTCCACCACTTTCGAACAACACCGCGACGCGCTAGCGTACCAGTACTCGTTCTGTTCACCATTCAACTTCAACCATGCTCAACGCCTTCTGTACTTTTTTTTAGTCAAACCTTATTTAACTACAACAGATAACTCGCTACTCATTCATTAAGTGCGCATTTTCGTATTCCTCCATTGTTGTCAACCCCAGACTCCTACCTCAGTAACACCGCTTCCAGCCTCCGCTTTGCTCCGAGCATTTTCTCTGAACAAACTGCTCCATTGCGTATGCAGTTCGCTTCAATGCCTCGCGAGTTATGTTCCTAATCGCGGTTTCTGGATAGGATTGCCAGGATGTACAAAAATAGATTCAACAGATCCAAGTATAGCATAATCGCGCCCATGATGGCGTCGTCGGGACCAAGGTGATGCATGATCATCGAAGCTGTTCGATACAACACAGGTAGAAATACGGGTTAGAAATACTGTGCTCGAAAAAACAACGCTCGCTTTGCTTCGTTCTGAACGCGGTTGAACTTACTGTCGTAGAGGATGTAAAGACTGAACAAAAGAGCTCCTCCGTATGAAATCAACATTGCCAAGAGGGGGCTCTTGTTGCCAGTGAAACCAATGAAGAGGTTGACGATAGAGGCGACCAGAAGGCCAATCAGCGCAGCATATAAAGCTCCTCCCATGAAAGAAAAGTCTTTCTTGGAAGCAAAAGCATACAACGTAATACCCGAGAATATGGCTAGCGTAATCACCAGCGCCTCAAGCACCAAACCACCCAGACCAGATTGTACATATTGGGCGCAAACTGAGCCCACCAAAAACGATTCAAACACGGTAAAAGCGGCTAACAGCTGGATATTGGTCGGATGTGAGTCTTTGAAAGCAAGAAGCGCGAACAGTGTACCAAAAGTACCTATCATGGAAACAATTGCAAGAAAACCATTAGCGTTAATTGCAAACATACGCAACGGCTTAATGTACATAAACAAGGAACATATCAAGACGGTGAGAGCAAGCTGAGCGGCTAGAATGCCGTAAACCTTGCGAATAAAGCCTAGGCGAATGATAGGTTCGCATGTAGCCACACTGGTACCGTACGCAAAGTCATTCGCGTAGTCTTCTCCGAAACCAGTTTTGTTCGAAGCAGGAAGCGCAGATTTAGCTTCCCTGTTGACACTTCGCGACGCGTCGGCGGCACCGCGTGGCATGGCTCGAAGAGGTTCCATGTCGATGGAGTCGCGCATGGCAGACATCGTGAACTAGCGGCCGCGGAAAGCGCTGACAATAGGAAATTTCAAACACTGAAGGAGGCGTGAGGAGGAGAACAGAAGGGTTCCTAGACTCGGGACGGGGTACAAACGTATGGGAGGAGATGGGAAGTCGGATAAGCACGAAGTGTGCCAGAGCTACCAAGGGTAACGTTCGCGTTTCCTTCGGTAGTACATGTGTAAAGTTGGGACGGTAGTCAGACGCACGGCCTCAGCTTGCAACCACATGTACGCAAATGAGCCGTTTTCTGGGCGGTGGCGTTGCAATTCAAGTGCGCAATTCCAACAGAAGGGAAATGGGTCTTTTGTGCCAGCAGTGACAAGTCCTGCATAGTTTCTACGAGAATGACTTTATTTTTATGGCATTAGTTTTTAGAGAACATGCCAAAAGACCTGTTTCAGTTCAATTGCTGGCACGAAGGTGCGGTGGCATTACCGTTGTAGATACATACGATACCCTTGATAATGCCTAGAGCTCTAGGGGCCATGTAGCTAGGCCATGTTGGTTACTCCTTTCGTGAAAGGGCGAACGCAAAGAAGAGCAACCTCCACCATCCCTTTCTCGGTCAAACTCGAACGTGCGAAAGTGGGCCATCCATGGGAAAAGACCCTACGAGTTTTCCGTCCACGCGACGTTCTTTCCGTTGGTTCGTGCAACAACTCGGGTGAAATTGAACAGTGGCCCTCGTCCTTCAACCGGACAGATATCACCCGATTCAACGGGGTCAAGGAATACTGCGTTTGTATGATTCCAAGGAAGCACCTGGTTTTGACGAGATAATGCGAAACTACTGTGTGTCCATGAAGAACTAATCGGTCGGAGCGAATTGCATGTGGAGGATGTTTCTCAGCAAGGTTACGAAACCTCGTAAGGGTCATTCGCATAAAAAAGTCTTCGAACGAACCGATTGTGTCCCGAGTGTGGAAGCTTTCGATCAACTGCACAACTGCATCGTTTTCATAATTAGAAGTTTAGCTTTTAACAAGAAGATAAGTTAAGACCTCGTCCGCCTACCACACTATCATCCGCCAGGCAGGATTGCAACCAGTTGTACTCAGGTCTCCCATGTGGGAACATCCTTTCACAACCTTAGGGCGCTTCCCCAAGACTCCCGCAATTCACAATTTGCGACTCATCACAACCAGGAGGTCTTCTCACGGATGCTCACCGCGACCGCCTCGATTGACACGGCTACCTCGACCAGCTCTTCTCGCACGTCCACCTCGGCTTCCTCGCCCACGAGCTCCCCGCCGTCCATCCTCGCCGATACTGCGGAGCTCTATCTCCGGCTCCTCCCTTCTAAAGGTATATGGACACCTTCCAACCATGTGCCCTACATCATCAACCACATCTTGCATGGCTGGCGTTGCAATCTGATGGTTGTCCCCGTACATCTCCCGTATATCCCGCTGCATTTCCGAAAGCCGTTTGAGACCTGCGTAGTAGTTCCCCCTCCATTCCTGGCTTTCTCCACGCATTTTCTGCACGTTTGACTCCAGGGACACCGCGTACTCCTTGCGACGACGGCGACTCTTCTCGGCCGATTGTCTGTTTCGCATTGCTCGGATGCGCTTCTTTTCCTGTCTTTCCTCGGCCGTTAGTTCAAGCTACGTTTCAACAAATGTCAATCAACACAAAGAAGGGAATGGAAAACAAGAGTCAGACTTCTAATCACATCACAGAGGTATCATAGCAAGCGACAACAAAGGCTTCCAACACATACCTTTCTCTTAACGGACTTACGCGCCGTAGGTGATGACGCCATTGAGTTAGCAGCCACAGTCTCCGCACCCAATTCTTGTGACTCTGGGTCACGCCCCGGGCATTCATTCCCACCTATCGTTGTGTTTGCATCTCCACTTGTGGGGATGGCCGAGCTGACAGCTGCGTCGGCTCGATATCCGTCCGTGGCAGATGCCACCGCCCGAAGCTTCTCATCGCCGTTCGCAGGTCGGGGCGGCAGATTGCCGAGGGTGTCCAAAAGCTTAAGAAGCTCTGCGTGGCCTTCAGCAGAGCCCGGGTGGCTCCTCTTCACGACCTTCTCTCTTTGAATATTTTCCAGACCCTGAGATACCGATAGGGGTTCTGGAGTCGGCTTTACGGTGGAGGGGAGAGGTGTAGGGTAGCGCGGGGGTCGAGGTGGACAAACGGTCGAAGCCGGTCGCGGAAGCTTGACGACTCGCACCCGGCGACCATTCTGCACGAGCACTGGCTTTTCACCAGTGGCTTGTGTGATCCCATGGGCGACAGTGTCGAATGTCTTTCGTGCCCTTTCCTTTGAAGCTCTGCCCTTCATCATCGGTTTTTGAACTGCGAGATCCTTCCCGCTGATGGGCTTTGGGGCTCCTTTGTGGTTCGGAGCAGACTGCTGCTGACTGTGGAGGAGCTCGGGTGTGCTCGGCTTTGTGATGGCGGCAGGATTCCGCGGGACATGTGGAAGCGGGGCCTGGGGAAGCACCGAGTCTGCTTGTGGAGGTCCCAGGCTCTTTGGGGAAGGAGAGGGGAAGAGCTCAGCGCGTTGCTGCGAAGAAGTTAAGTGCGTTGCAAACGGCCGGCTTGTGGGGCGTGAAGGAGTCTTGGCGGGCTTCGGAGGTGATGAGATGAAGAAGTCATCAACCTCGAACTTTGCCCTTCTTTCCCAAGGACTTGATGGCGGTGCTTCCAGTATATCCTCGGCGGCGTTACTTGGGTGGCATTGCGTTGGGTACTGGGATACGCCCACATTATCCACTGCCATCTCATCGTCGCCTGACAACCTGGGCAGCGCTACAGGTTGGTCAACCACCTGAACTGCACCAAGCTCAGCTTTGTTGGCCTGTTGGACTTTCAGTGCCCTCCTGGTAGCTGCAGTTAAGTTGCCGTCCAGATCCACCTGTACAGCCACACCCTCTTCACCCTCACACTTGAAGACGCGTTGTGGGTGTCGATGATGCTCACTTTCGTGTGAGGGAATGGGCATACCTTTCTCATCCTCCTCGCAGCTTCTATGAGCAGTGATTGCACGTTGGCTCTCTTCCATCTCCTCTCTCTTCATCGCCTCCCCTCCCTTAGTAAGACGATCAAACTCATCGAAGCTACCCGATGTGTGATTTTGGGCATTTAGAACTTCTTTGTTGTTGGGAGGGGAGGGTTGAGGCGAAGCTTCCACGCCCTCGCCTTCTTCTGCGTCAGCCCCGCTGCCGTTGCCACTGTCAGAAGGGCATTCGCCTTCCTCGACCGCTTCCTGCAAACTCGGACGACTCGAACCAGCTTCGGTATTACCTTCAGCTTCTTCTTCGCCCGTTGCCATTTTGTTTTCTTCTTCCCTGTTCCCTTTTTCTGCATCATTGCCCTCTTGACCCGTACAGCGCTTATCGGCGATGGCGTTGTAGTTTGCTTCGCCCTGGTGTTCATCCCCAAGACGAAGAGGTTGAGGCACCTGCTGCAGCTCCTCCTCTGTTATAGGTTGGTGCGGACTGGTAGGCAATGAGTCGAAATCCGGTTGCCCAATTGCGTGTCGCAAGCGCTCGTACTCCGCGGCAGTATCATTCTCAAGAAAGTTTGTCATTTTGCCCTTTGGATTCGGTTCCACTGGAGAAAGGAAAGAAAGATTGAGTTTTCCTATCTGCTTCTTAACTTCTTGTCGCTGAAGCTTCTTCGTTGACTGGTGGGTGCGGCGAAGATGTGAAGACTGCGAAGCAAGTCGCGGCTTAAGTACCCCACAGAAGCCCGAGTTATGATGCCGAAGTTCATTGTATAGAACGACTCTCCTGGGAGTTGTTACTCTGAAGTTAATGCAATTTTTGCCCTCAAGCGTTCGAGAGAGTTTCACCCGTCCAGATCGTCGAAAACATTTCGTACTCTGTGGAGAAGACATACGATAACGGGTCTTGTCAGTCACCAAATGGGAACGCTTTGTGCAGAGTATCTAAATCATTAGCGACGAAGGTCTCAATGGGAATGCACATCTGAAGGAAATACTGACGTGTTCGGACAGTGGAGGTCAAGTACGAAACCCATGTGCGAAGTGCATTAGTGACAACTACGATGGACGGTCGAGATGTAACAGAAGAAGACTCGATTTCAAAGCATTTTAAAGAACACAGGAAGAGAGGGGTGTGCATAACGGTTCATGTCTGAGAAACAACTAGATGGTATCAACACCACTCTCCAGAGAACTTCGCATAAGAACATACTACGATTTTGGGATGACAGTCTTACTTTAAGCCTGAACGGACTTTCTGGCACCTTATTTGAGCTTTCGATTTTAAATATCCAAACCAGCTTCCTGCCTTCTGGCATCCTCTAAACAATTTTGAACATGTGAAAGGTGAGCTAATGACTATTTCGAAGAAGTGTAAACTGCTGTCTGCGCTGAGTATGTTCTGTTCTTCTCACCTTCTTTAGCAACATTAGGGAAGCAGGAATAAACCCTAGATCGTCTCGGCCAAATGGAAACGCAGGAATCTGTGCTCGACATGGAAAGCATCCACTTCTCTAAGAGATGTTGATGTTCAACAAGCTACCGAGACGTGAAGCTTTGAACAAGAAGCGTGGTTCGTGTGAAAGCCATGTATTTTGTCCGGCCGGAGCACGAATTAATAGGGGACCCAATGGAAACGTGAGTTTGGACCATCGAAACTGATCTCGTTAGTGTTCTGCAGGCTGAAGTCATGCTGAATGCTTTGCTCCATACTGATTTATGACACCCTTCACCAAGCGGTGAACTAAAGTTGCTTAACTACATCTTCAAGTGCTGCACCTTTTTTCAAAGTTAACCGCTCGACCCACTCCACGAAGTTTAGAATCTGAACTTCAGACATCTTGCAAATCAATGGCTCTAGCAAAAGAAGATTTAACCTCGTACTCGATTTACAGTTCCTCTCTCTCTCGCTTCAAAGCCCATGTGACTGCTATTGCATCTATACAATGAAAATCGAGTCATCAGCAATGACTACCACATCTCGTTCTTGGAGCTCGTTCAGTGCTCGACGGACAGCCTCCTCTGTCAAAGGAGTTCCAAGCTCGCCAGATGTCAATAAACTAATCAACGATGGTAGCTTCACGGTACTATCACGCCCTCGAAGTCTGTTTAGACCAATTTTAACGCGACCGACGTCATCCGTAGCTCCATTCACACTATGATCACCGATTTGAGAACCCCCTTCTGCTTGAGCTGATTCAGGGAGACTCGGGCCCGTTCCAGTACCTTGTTTGCCGGAAGCGCTATTTGCTGCTCCACTATGACGACTGCGTCGTGAGTTTCGGCGACTACTGGGGGCCGGTGTGATTTCATCCTCTTCTTCGGCATTGGTGTCCATTGTTTCCGGATTTTCACTTGTATCGTTTGCATCATTTCTGTTGGACGCACCTTCCTCTCTGCCGTTTTCATCATCATTATCCGAGTCGTCACTGTCAGAGTCTTCGCTATCTCCATCACGCTCGTTGTTTCGTTTTGAACGTCTCGATCGTTGACTCCGACGGAACACTCGCTCCGATTTATCTGGTTCAGCTTGATTGAACAGAGCAAAGCGCAGGACTTCGGCAGCTGCTCTCACGTCTTCTGTACCCACTTTTTGTTTCTCGAGGCGCAACTTAGCGTGTGCCGTTGCCAGTCGGATTAGTGTTTCAAGGCTACGCGCGGTTATATGTTGGGTCTTAGAATACTCATCTTGCCGGAGTGACTGATACATCTTTGCTATCAGCTCCGCTGCATCCTCAGTTAGCACAGGATTCATTCGATGCTTGACGTAGCTGATGTAAAGCTTGAGAAACTTGGACGACAGAATTCTGTTCTCGCTCCTATTTGCTTGTCTTCTCGATCTTCTTCTACCGGATCCATTCGACGATGCATACAATGCAGACGCAGCTGATTCATAAACAGGAGTAGGTTCAGAGCTATGATCAGCTAGGTTAGCACCGGTATTTCGTCCACGAACGGGTCCATCGGTAATATCGTCCAGGGTTTCAGTGGTCTTTCGGAAGCGATGGCCTCGAAGGACATGGTCAGCAATCTGACGATCCCTTTCCTTGTCCGTAACATCTAACACAATGAACAGGAGATCAAAACGAGAAAGTAATGAGTCGGGTAAGGCGATGTTCTCGTTCGGCATGCGAGTCTTGTCGTATGAACCATAGACTGGATTTGCAGCGGCTACCACCGAACATCTTGCGTTCAAACTTGCATGGATACCAGCCTTTGCAATAGTAACAGTCTGCTGTTCCATAACTTCATGAATGGCCACACGATCTTCATCGGACATTTTGTCGAACTCATCAATACATACAACCCCACGATCCGCCAACACCATGGCCCCAGCTTCGAGGTGGCGATCACCTGTGTCCTTATCACTGGTAACAGCAGCTGTGAGGCCAACTCCTGAGGATCCTCTTCCCGTTGTTGACACAGCAAGAGGAGCAGTATTCATTATAAAACGGAGCAATTGCGACTTCGCGGTTGAGGGATCACCAACCATTAGAATGTTTAGGTCCCCACGCAAGTGAGTACCGTTTTCCAAGTTTCGTTCCTTACCACCAATCAAGAGCAGAAGCAAAGCTTTCTTGATATAGTCGTGGCCGCAAATACTTGGAGCTATGGACTTGGACATCCTGTTCAGAACATTGCCTTTCTTTGCATAGTCACGGAAATTCATAATGTCTTCTTCACCAATTGAAGCATCGACCGTGACTCTTCCTTCGGCCCCAGATAGAAGAGTGATGTGGTTTGCCACTACAAACGTTGAAAACAGGCCACTGGAACCTGCTGCAACGGCACCACCTACAGCACGGAATATACCAGAAATGCTAACTCGGTCACCGGGCTTGCAGATGTCACACAAGTCTCCCTCAATAAGAACATCAACGCTCCTAGGTAGTTGACCCGGAGGACTTCTCTCAGGCAGTTCCTGTATGGTGATTCTCTGTGAATCCCTGTACCAGCACTTGCCGAACTCAGTCTCCAGGGGATTTCCCTCTTCGTCTTTCGTTGGGTAGGAGCTGCCAGGCATTCCAGAATTCTGAGTGAACACGGCTAAAGAGCTCACACTGGCATTATCGCGATATGTCTTCTCATGGAACTTTTTGGTAATCGGGCAGTAGTGCACGGACAACACTAATCGAGGACGGACAACGGAGGCCCTAGTTACAATTCCTTCCACATTCGCCACACCACCGACGAGATTGGCCTTAAGACCTCGTGGAGACACTCTCCGCGAACCGAAAGAACCCTGAAGTCCAATACGATAATCTGCCAGCTTACGTTTGTCCAGAGTGAGCTCCTGACGTATACCAGTTATTAGATCCTGCATTGCTCGTTCGAAAACAGGGAGGAGTTCTACAGGCCTAACAAGAAGTTGGGCAGTAAGCTCGGGGTCAAAGTCCCGCAAGTCATCAATTGAGACAACGAGTCTCTTTGGCATTTGGTCGGCTCTAAGTGTCTCCAGATCCGGTGGCTGAACCATTTCCTTGATACGGTCAGCGAGGATTCCATGCCCGTTATCCGCATCGAGAAAATCGGTAAAGCGACGCATAAGCTCCGCTTGGCGGGTGCCGGCAGGCGTGGTTGGGTCAATTCCTGTAGCCATGATGTAGGTTCGAAAGAAAGGAGGGGAGAAGGGAGGCAAAAGCCGGAAGTTCTTCGACGAAGCTGTGAACCAGAAGAAATATGTAGAAGGGTAGTTGGAAGAACGTAGGCGTGTTGCAGGCAGAGGCACGGAGGCCGCCTTCGAGGGAGCTGATATCGCCTCGTGGTAAATGGCGGGAGACGTAGTTCTCAAAGAGCTGACTTGTATTAGCAACACAAATGTGTTTCCCGCGAAATTTCGTTACACGTTGACAACGGAGAAAGGTCTCTGGAAGTTACGCCAGTCATATGACGCCACGTGGACAGTTGGATGTTTTGGAGACCTAGGTCCCAGGACAAAGAGATCTTCCCGCCAATTCTCTGCTAACACCCAGAGCATGGCCCGAAAAAGGAGCACGAATTTCTCGTCCTGGCTTGGCATAGCGTTTCAATCCGCGTTTCAATAGTCCCGTTACTGAGCAACCGCAACTTCTCGCCCGAAGCCGTCTACCATCCTACAAAGGTTGAGCATTGGATAGCTACGGCAGGCCCTTCTTATCATCTACTACAACTTCATCTGCTGATGCTGTACGTCCCTGCTTGCAAAAGTTTCTTCCACAAACCCCGTGAACACTTACTAGCACCACCGTTAGAAACAGTCAAGCTCCGAAGTCCGCAATGGTCGGCATTCAGACAAATTTCACAAAGGACCCTGTAGCTGTCGCGCACGCTCTCGTCAAACAGCCTGGGACCCAAGTCGATAACGTTCTTTCCAGTCTCGTCCCACCTCCGTTGGAACACATCCCATTCGTGGATGACCCGCGTGCAAAGGTGGGAACATGGGTGCGTTTCGATGCTATGGTTCAAGATATCTGGGATTCAGAACTGTTCGTCAAGTCCTCACCTGATGGACACTCAGGTTTGCTTGTCGAGAACGCGGCGGCCTCCGAACACCCAGCTGCACAACTGTGTGAAAGACTCCCGGTGTACCTTGTTTCGCTCCCTGGCCAGACAAAATGGACTAAGCCAGACCGCTTCCGTTCAATTCCATCGCCGTATATTCCCAATACGGCTGGAGGCCAGAAGCGACCTCGAGAATGTGATGCGCAAATGTCTGATGTGCCTCAGCAAGAGACCAGGCCTATGCCATCCGCTGCGTCAACCCCAGCTTCAGGTGCACAAGTAGCGTCCAAACGACAGTGTATTGATGGTGTTCCGGCGTCTATTCCATTTCCATCCATGGGTCTCAACTTGCCTGTTCTCAATCAGACTGGTGCAACCGCAATCGTTGCAAAACTTTATGACGCGAATAAGGCCCGTGACCTAAGGATTAACACGATGGTACAAGTTGTCGGCATACTACATGATGGGTTGGAATTCGCGATGAATGAAAATGATCGAAGTGATCCCCTTCAAGCTGAAGTTCTCGCGCGCAACCCTGGCAATGTCAAGCGTCTTCACGTAGTTCAATGGAGAGAAATGGAACCCTGGGAACTAAATCCCCTCACCAAAGCACTCGGTACGAATGGAATTGTCGAGGCCAAGAAGGAGGCCAAGAGTCTGGCGGGCGGTCTTCGAGAAATTCTCGTGCGTTATTTCGCCTCTGCTCTTTATAATGATACAGTCGCTGCTGAGTATCTGCTAATGTGCCTCTTGTCGAGACCTATACGTACGAATGGTGGAAATATACTAGGCAAGATATCGGTCAATCTGGTGTTGCCAAGTGATGCTTCCTACGAAAAGAGCCAAGAGCTTAGTGCTGCTATAAGGAACTTGTGCCCTGCTGTTGTTGATGTTGACATCAACATATCTTCTTTGAACGCAACAGAGGTTTACCCAAGAAAGGACTACGATATGAATAGACTGAAAGCTGGTGCGCTTCAAGTGGCCCCAGGAACTTGCCTAATTGTTAATGAAAGCAAGATGACTAATGGCCAATTGGCGGAAAGAGGAGTGAAAAACATTAGAGCATTAACCTCTGCGTCTCAAAGATGTAGTATGCCGATTGATTTTGTGTACTACGAATCCGAAGTTGGGATTGATTGCCGCTCTGTCCTGGTGTCCGTGGGCGGCAAATCAGTTGTCTCAGCGGATGTAATCGTGAGGGTAAAACCGGACACTGGACTCGAGCTCCAAGGATGGAAGACGTATTCTTCAGACTTATTAAGAAAGTTGAGACTCGCAATGGCCCTGTTTTCTGAAGATGGGGAATTTGATATATCAAGTGAAGCAACCAATGATGTAGAGAAGGTTTATGTGGAGGCGAGGCGACGAGGTGAGGCCAAGGATGGACAAGAAACGCTACAGAAGTGGTTGAGTGTGGCGCGGTGTTGCGCTCGGACGTTTGGGGAGAGCGTGTTGAGTATTGATAGATGGCGGTATGCGGTTGACCTGGAGCGCCGACGGGAAAAACGTTAGGTATGATGGCGTGAGTTCTAAATAACAGAATTCGCACCGGAATCGTTCATGAATCTGAACAGAGCGATGGGTGAATATAGCCCTGGTAGCTTAGGACAGGGTAGTAGAACTTCAGCCCTTTTCCCCGACCCTACATTATCTCTGCCTCACAAAGAGAACTATAAACCGGGATGATTCGAGCCTGTAACAGCCCGAGTCCTGAGTGCGGGAAAGTCCGCCAAGGCCATGCTACATTTTCTATTACCCAAGACCTAGCGAGCAGAGCTGCACCGCTCCTCTCAAGTAAAAGGTTAAAAAGGTGAACGCCTCACAGAACTGGAAGATGAGCAAGCTGAAGAGCAAGCAAGAAGGAAGTCAAGATGAATACAACGTCCACAATGATCGAACCCAACTGTAAGCAGGAAGTTCCTTTCAAGATCCAAGGCGGGATCGACCACTCAACCAATCAAACCGATCCGGACCCCATCGGCGAAACGCACGCGCTGCCGACCCATGTGAGGCTCTCACATTGTGAGCTGCACATTTGAGCTCAGCGGACGTCCAACATGATGCAATGTCGAGCACGAGCACAAGCACGCGCCGCCTCCGGCTCGCTAAACAGCCAAGTCGTGCAAAGTCTTTCCGCAAATCCACGCGCGCATCTTCGACGCCTTATATCCCCATTCATGTGGCCCAATTGTCAGACGGGCTTCGTCACGCCGTCCTTGTGGAGCTCCAGGTGGGCATCACAGACTTCTATCTCGTCTGCAGTTAAGTCCTCCCTAAGGAGCACTTCGTTCACCCAGTCAAATCGGTTCAGAGCGCGTGGTCTATTCTCCCCACCCGAACGCCTCGTTCCTTTCCGCTGCTGTGTATCATCAAATGGAGTACCGCCGTCGTCGTATACGTCAGCCCAGTCTGAACCCTCTGTAGGCTACGACTTCCGTTCTTTCGAACCGAAGTGGCAAGCGAGATGGACAGAGCGTGGAGATTTTTCGGTTCCAAATCCTCCAGAACTCGATACATCTAAGCCCAAGTACTATGTACTTGACATGTTTCCATATCCTTCGGGTTCCGGGCTGCATGTCGGTCATCCAGAGGGTTATACAGCCACTGATATCCTGGCTCGCTTTAAGCGAAAACAAGGCTATAATGTTCTACACCCAATGGGTTGGGATGCGTTTGGACTACCAGCGGAGCAGTATGCACTTGCGACCGGAACGCACCCGGCAATGACTACTGAGAAAAACATTACGCGATTTAGACAGCAGCTCCAGTCTCTTGGATTTAGCTATGACTGGGGTCGCGAGCTAAGCACCACAGATCCAAAGTACTACAAATGGACACAGTGGATATTTTTGAAACTATGGGAGAAGGGTCTTGCATACCAAGACAACAAGCCGGTGAATTGGTGTCCAGCCTTGGGCACTGTACTTGCGAACGAAGAAGTTATTGACGGTTTGTCTGAAAGAGGAAATCACCCCGTGGAGCGACGGCAAATGAAACAATGGGTCCTGAAGATCACTGAATATGCGGATCGTCTTCTCGAAGATTTGGATTTGCTTGATTGGCCAGAGAACGTGAAAGATATGCAGCGGAACTGGATTGGGAAAAGCACCGGAGCTGAACTTACTTTTCGTGCCGTGAATCCTGAGAACCCAGACATGAAGAAAGAAATATCAGTGTACACCACGAGGCCGGAAACAGTTTGCGGGGCGTCTTATGTAGTTGTTGCACCTGAGTGGGATGGTATCGATGATCTTATATCCAGCTCACAGCGAACACAAGTAGAAGGTTATGTCGAAAAAGCGAAGCGGAAAAGTGATCGGGAGCGAACAGGGGAAGGTCTTTCCAAAGAAAAGACCGGCGTTTGGACGGGATCTTTCGCGAAAAACCCTATCAATGGTGAAGATGTACCAGTATGGGTCGGAGACTACGTCCTTGGAAGCTACGGCACAGGAGCCGTGATGGCTGTTCCTGCTCATGATGCACGGGATTACGAGTTTGCTAAAACGTTTTCACTGCCTGTGAAACAAGTTATTGAAGGTGACATATCCAACGCGGCCTTCACGGGAGAAGGAAAAGTCATGAACTGGGGAGGAGCAGCTGGAATAGACCTTGACGGAGTCACATCTTCTGAAGCCAAAGAGCGCCTCGTTCAGCATCTTGAGGACAACCAACTTGGGAAGAAGCGAGTGAATTACAAACTAAGAGACTGGCTATTCTCGAGACAGCGCTATTGGGGTGAGCCTTTTCCAATAGTCTTTGTGGACGGGGAACCCCAAGGTGTTGACGAGTCTGAACTCCCTGTGGCACTTCCGGATGTCGATTCGTATACCCCGTCCGGTACAGGCGATTCGCCCTTGTCCGATGTTGAGGACTGGGTCAATACCGTTGACAAGAGCACGGGGGCTGCAGCCGTGCGAGAAACGAACACTATGCCCCAATGGGCTGGTTCTTGTTGGTACTACCTGCGCTTCATAGACCCTGATAATCCTGGCGCCCCCGTTGATCCCAATCTTGAACAGTACTGGATGCCGGTTGATCTGTACGTTGGTGGTGTTGAGCATGCCGTGTTACATCTCCTCTACGCTCGATTCTGGCACAAGGTTCTCTATGATATTGGCGTCGTATCCACCAAGGAACCATTTCAGCGACTTGTGAACCAAGGCATGATTCTAGGTGAGCTCGAACATACTGGGTACAAGACCGAAGCAGGTCAATGGGTTTCGGCAAAGTTTGTTGATACCGCTGGAAATGTTCATATCAAGACCGGTGACTGTCTCAAACCAGTGCAAGTAGCTGCCGACGATTTAGAGAAGAAAGGAGAGTTCATGGTTTTGAAGGAAAATCCCTCCATCCGAGTCCTATCTCGAGCTCATAAAATGTCGAAGAGCAGGGGAAACGTCGTTAATCCGGATTCGATCATCAATGCATTTGGTGCAGATGCCCTAAGGTGTTATCTCATGTTCATGGGTCCACTTGAACAAGTAAAACCATGGGGAACAAAGGGTGTACAGGGAATGTCAAGGTTCTTAGCTCGAGCTTGGAGACTCTTGGTCGATCCAGAAACCAACAACCTCTGTGAAGCAATCAATGACAGAGAAGCAACAGCAGAGCAGCGTAAAATTTTGCATCAAACTATCAAGAAAGTTACGGAAGATACAGAAGGATTACGATTCAATACCGCCATTGCGGCAATGATGGAATTTGTCAACGCTGCCACAAAGTGGGAATCGAGGCCAAAGGAGATTGTGATACCCTTCATTTCCATGTTATCGGCGTATGCACCTCATATCTCAGAAGAAATGTGGGAGAAGATTGGGGAAAACAGCGTTTTGTCTCATGCGGAGTGGCCACTATACAATGAAGAGTATGACATGGAGGAAAACAAGACTATCGTCGTTCAAGTGAACGGAAAAGTAAGAAGTCGAATCGAAGTACCATCTTCTGCGACAAAAGCGTTCATCCTGGGCGCTGCAATGGATGTCCAACAGGTACAAAAGCACCTTGAAGGGCTGACCATAAGAAAACAAATTTACGTTCCTGACAAGCTAGTTAATCTTGTCGCCTCGAGGTAGCATGGGGCGCCTACGCTAACACCAACAAGAGAGCAACTTTCGTACAGAAGGAGGATACTTTCGACTTTTGAATATACATAAAGAGGGAAACCAAAGTCGGATGCCTCATGAAGGACGTTTCGCCCATTTAAACGACATTCCTGTCGAATACAGGCTTTGAGTGCATTCACATCTTTAAGCGAAACTGCTTTGTTTTAACCCAGCTGCGGTAGCGACTCGTGCGGGACATAGCACTCTCATATGCGTTGCCATTAAGACTTCCTCGGCGGTGGTTGACATCAATTCTCTGCGAAAGCTGTCGGCATTGCGTTGTCATCCAGTCTTAATAGACTGCGCAAGCGTGTGGGGCACTGAGGAGACACGAAAGGCGTTAATAGGCACAATCGATTTCAACTTCAGCGCTTTGTAGCGGTATGAGCGATAATACCTTCGGCTTCCAGACTTGAAACCCAAGAATGGCATCCGGGCGTCCTCGAGAAGAATTGGAGAACGCTTCTACCTCACACGCATCATGTGAAGAAGAACGGATAGAAGCTATTCAGTTTGATCATCTGGTGGTAGAAAGTAAATCTCTTCGTTCGAATGACGCAGGGCTACAGCTTGAGTGAAACTGATACTGCTGTAAGTTTGATGAGCATTTGACGTTGGTGCGCTTTCTCCTCTAACTTGTTCGCGGACGAGTTGATGGTGTTACCGGACTTCCGAGCTCTTCCCGTGGTCTCTTGCCAAGCACGTGGTCTCTTGCAGATATTCTATCGCTTCTCCTTTCCTTCCACCTTCTTGTGGCGATCGCCATGGCGTGCGCCTCCTGAAAAAGTTCACATTCAAGCCAATCAAGCCCTTTCATTGCCAGAGCCCCTTTGCTTCCCGAGAAGGCCGCAGAGTCGGCAGTTCCCCAACAGCGAGCTGCAAAAGCTCGGACGAGCGCACCTGGCAACGCCACATCAACAACCAGCTTAGCGAGGCGAACGCCGAGAGCGAAATAGGAACTGCATTTTGCGGACAGATCCACTGAACGTGCATCGGCGCGCAGCGCTTGTCTCGCTTGCTTCCCATAGCATCTTGGGAGTTCGAGCTTAACGAAGTTCCTTGTCAGAAGACCTTCAGCCAGCCAGAAAGGCAACGCTACTCGCATACCTTCCGGCATGTCCTTGTCAATATTGTGGTTGCTCTCCAGTTCTTCCGGCGCTCGATGGGAAGCGTTCCATTCCGAAACACCCATGGGGTCAAGGAAGCCGATATTATACCCTTGGTGACGGAAGGTTGTGAAGATGCGATGGTCACCTGCGAGAATGTCATCGATTGAAAAGTAGTCTTCCATGGCGCGATACTAATCGATTCGGGAGAAGCACCGATATGTTGAAGACGTACTGCTTGTGTTCGACTATTCTACGAGCACAGTAAGCGGCGGAGGGGAGAGCGAAGGTGCGCGTCGGGAAGAGGCAGCGGAGAAGTGAGCAATGGGAGGAGAGGCAGCACCTAAATGGCACTTTGTGTTCTCGGATGCCAAAGCATTTCGTATGCGCCAAAACAGTTCTTTTCGGCGCGCCATTTCTGGCATTTAAAAATTTGGCGCGTCCGCCCCAGGGTCCCGGAAACGACAACTTCTGAATGGCGCCAAACGGAGTGCATCTTCAACTACAGCCGTCCGCGTCATCGCAACCTGTGCGATGTTATGTAGACACACCTCTCAACGCGGCAACCTCCTTACCCTTGTAGATACCCCCCCCCCGTCATGCGCTTTGGGAATGTGAACCACATCACACACCGGACTGTGGCCCATTTAGCTTCGCACTGATATTCTCCAACATTAGGTTCATCTTCGCTAGAATGTTGTTCGTGACAAGCATGCTCTCGCGGACTTCTCGTTTCACAATTTCATTGATATCTTCTTTAGACAAATGCGTTGCATGTTTATCACAACTTTTGGACATTTCCGCGGTGAGTGACTTGGCGATTGTGCCAATGTGTCTGCTCATCTGCCCGACGTAGTTGATCATCAGCTCCTCACTTGTCAATTTCACAGGGGCTCCGTGTGCCCCCTTCTTCCGTTTTCTCGCGCGTGTCACTAGCACTTCAGCATCTTCTATGTCTGAGTCAGGCTTTTCTGCATCGCCTCTGCTATCATGTTTGGGTTTCAAGCGGTGGTTCTGTTCGTCTTCTTCAGCGCCCTGCTCCATCATCATAGACGCATATTTGTTATGAATGACGCGCGCAATACCCTTCGCGCGACGAACAATTTCCGGGCAAGCCGGATCACACGCTTTAATCTTTGTATTTGCCAACTTGTCGAACTTATTGCGCAATGAAATCTGCTCCCTATGTGGCCGTTCGTTCTCCAAAGCCCATTCAGAAAACCTAAGAGCAACAAATGCCCAATTGCCAGCTCCTGTCGGCTCCACCTCTTCGACTATACTGAGTAGCGCGCTTACATCTTCCGCCGAATAGTTGGGCGCACCAGCACGGGATTTTCTCTCTTTGTTATCCTTTGACTTTGGACTGATATCCTTGGATGGAAGAACGGGGTGAGCGTGTGCGGCGTCCGGGTACGTAAGGGGAATGAGAGTAAGTGGTGGGATGGGGCGGCACGCTATGGGGCGACATGTGCGCTGTGGAGGACTGGGTGCTTGTTCAGGGGGTTGGTTCGGGCTCTTGACGGTTGGGATATGAGGAGCATCCATGGACCGCTACTATTCAGCAAGCGCGGGGCGGGCGTCGCGAGGCGGAATCAGTGGTGAATGAAGTGCGGAAGTGGTCGGATGACGGTGGACTTGGAATGTGGCAAAGCTTTGTGGCGGTTTGACGATTTGGCTCGTGTGAGACGACGTTCTCGGGACGGTGATTCTGCAGCTGTCTGGCATTAAACAAATTTTGTGCTGGCTGCCCGACTGCACGTGTACAACGGTACACAAACGAAACCATTGCACATGCCTTATTTTTGGGGCAAGTTTTGGCAAACATCTTTTCTTTGTTTTCGCCAAAGCTTGGTTTTTGTTCACTGCCCAGTCGCGCTCGCAAGTTCCGGGAACGAGGTGCCGCAGCTTTTGCCATCTTGTTCACATTTCGCGTTCTTCTAGAACAGTTCAGCTTCGTATCCGCAATGGTGAAATGATTGGAATCTCACCAAAGCCGCACCGGCCTGTGCACCCTCTCTGGGGAATGAGCGCGTCTGTCGAAAAGGCTGCTCCTCGTCCACCTCACGCAAGAAAACCACGAAACACGTGGAGGTGTCCTCACCAGCCTGCCATTGGCGTGACCGCCGTTGTTTATTCTAATGTAATGCAATTGCATTAATTGATTCGCCCCGAAGTCGTTAAACTTTACTCTAACTCCAACAACTCCCGCCCGGCTCCGGTGCCACGCACCCAAATGTTGGTGAAGTTCTTCATTATCACGTCCTTCACGTGCACCTTTGAGCTGCAATCTTGTTCTGTGCCGAACGGAACGAATGCGGATTGGATGTCGGGGTACACAAAAAACGGCATCGAAACCCTCGCTTTGTTGCCCGTGTGTTGCACCTTGTGAATAGTGCTCACGAATTGTCCATTTGACCACAGCTGCAATGTGTCTCCGAGGTTCACCACCACCTCATGCTTCCTTCCTGGCACGTCGATCCACTTACCACCAGTGTGCACCTTCAAAGACCCCTCTTCACCGTTGCTGGTCTCATCTTGAAACAGCACTGTGAACATTCCACTGTCCGTGTGAGCACCAGCAGTGGCGTTGTGAGGGTAGTAGATTACGCGTTGGATTAGAGTCATGTCACGAACATAATCGTCAAAGAAACCAGAGTTCTTGCCCAATGCAAGCGCAAGAGCGTGGCTTATCACCGGGACCAGACTACTTAACACCACCTGCTGCAACTCAAGCAGTGAAGACGAGAATCTGGGTGCGTCCTCTTCTGTGGGCAAAACAGTGGGACCAGAAAATGGTACGCCAGGTGTGAGGGGCCGCTTCTCCACGCCCAAGTCAAAGAGTTCCTTTCCATTGTCGCGATCATCTTTGTTGAGCACCTCTTGTCGAGTGTATCCGCGACAGTTTGGAGGTGTAACAAGCTGTTTCTCATGCCCGTAGCGCTCCTTGACTTCGTACGGAAGTTCGAAGAAGCTTATAGAAGCGGACCGAGCGTTCTCAAGAACTGTGGCCGGAACAGGGTGGCTACTGATTGTGAAGAATCCAAACGACACACAGATGTGGCGGAGACGCTCTATTGTATCGGCTGTGGGATAGAGCAAATCAGAGAATTCAATTGAGGGTAGCTGTTCGACCATGTTGACTGTGCGATGGTCGCTGAGGCTGGTAGCAGCGCGATGGGCGGACAAGGCAAGTCCCCGGTGAATTATCTAGGGCCGCTCGGACGTTTTTGTGAACGAGTTCCGCTCCCGCACAAATGGCGATCATCTCTCGAGGCGGTGGACACGTAAGATTCAGCAGAAGCGTGAGCAATTATCAGAATGTCATACGCATTTGCTGCCTGTGCATACACCACGGTAGGCACGCCGAAGTGTTTGATGGCATGACGCGCCGTCTGATGACTGCGCTCGTTGGTGGCGGAACACTTTATGAAGTCTGCAACTTGACGAGAGCCTCACTGCCATAGATGCAGTAAACTTCACTGTTTGGCACGAGACGGGAGTCGTCCCGCGAGCGCACGCTTTCGCCGTCGAGTGCCCAATCAGAGGCGCATAGCACGAGTTTGTCCCGATAACTCGTACAGTACACACATTCATGCACAACACATTACCGTAGCTTGCTCGTGTTGTGGGGATGAACAACGGACAACGTTAACGTTACCCGTTCGTATAATACCAACGGTACAGCAGCTTTGCTGAGAGTCGTACAGCGTTGTCTATGAAAACTATTTACGCAATTCAGCCCTTTCAAACATTGATGAACCAACGGTAAAAGCTACCGTTGGTAGGGTTACCTGTAGATATCTAGTCTAGATTCTAGCCACACACTGCAAACCCAGCTCAAGACCCATTTCACAGCATTCATTCCCACTAGTTCGCAGCTCTAATTGCCGGTAGTGTGGCCTGCCTTATCCTGTGCCTTCCTCAGCACCATGTACACTGCCTCAACCGGACCCAGGTACGCACAAACACTCTGCTCTATAACTGTACATCGCGTCTCGCCTATAACCCCCAAGAACTGATCCTTGAGAGTGCTAAAGTGCTTTTGGCGGATAGAGATCACAGCGTAACCTCCCGCAGCCAGACAAACAAGAATATTTCCGAGCGCTTTGGGACCGCAATGGCCCTCCAGAAATACTCCAATTGACATACACAAATGCTGTGTGCCGGCTGCCACAGGCAGAGGGTAGTTCATATCTGCACAGTAGAGCTCACCATACACTTTTCTATGGGATGCTTTCTGTAGCATTTCTTCGCTGAAGTCCACCCCAGTCAGACGAAACGGTAGCTGAAACTCTTCCGCTACCTTCTTGAAAGGAACTGCACAGAGACCAGTCCCGCAACCCGCGTCCAGCATGTGAACCATGTCCAGCATTCTGAGACCACTGTCATTACGAATCACCCTGGATAGCTTCTCGGCTGCAATATCAAACGCTACGTATTCAGAGCCTAAAACATCGACATCATAGCTTTTTGCCCACTGACGATACGCACCGACCTTCTGCTCCTTGGGGGCGGATGACATGGTGATTGTGTGAATTTCGGACATGCTCCAGGTGTGAGACGATTGGGAGGCGGTGTGAAGCTTCTGAGATGTCATTTCTGGTATGAAAGCCAGTTGGATTGTGAGGAAGGTGTTGATTTGGGGGAGCAATGAATCTCCTGGGAAAGGAGCAGGGGGGTGAATGCTCTCTTTCTCTCTCTTTTGTTCTGGGACGAGAGGTGAATAGCACGTTTTGTATAAAATAATTGTTACTTGTATGAGATATTTCGTGTACTATATAACACGCATTGAAAGGCATTACATGTGTGGTGCTTTTACTTGGTTTGCAATACTACGTGGAAAGTGGTCATGGTCACGGTGAGCACAGGTGTTGGGATGGATTTTGGCTCCGTTAATCCTTTACGTCCATCCATTCATCCCCTAGTAAGAAATCCCCATCTACTATCTACACACGCAACTTGTGCGCATCTGTTGTCAAGCGGCCGATTGGCGTCTACGATCTCCGCCTGCTCATCCGTGAGGGCGAGAATGGCTGCGGCTCGACAGACATGAAGCGCGTCGATTGCGACGTTGTCACGAACCACTCCGACAATGGCTGCCAATCTTTCGGCATTCTTTTTTCCCACTGGAGCGCATGCAAGCGCTTTTCTATGCCCATGCGTTCACACCACGCACCTACAACTGCCTCCGACCTGTCCCTGAGATCACGAGCCTCCATCAGTACTACGTCCTTTCAGTGAGCCTTTGAACGAAAGTACCGCTCCCTTGTCATTCAGCAGTGGTCCTATCTGACACGGTAGTTCCTTAACAAAGAGGGCGTTTCTCACCGTACCGACTGAACACCGTTCTGGGCGCAGATAAAACGGATCTGAAAGGAAACAAACCATGAGCAACAAAGTTGGATATGATTGTTGCTCCATCGCTTCTGCAGCATAGGAAAAGACGTACAGTAGATACCAAGTTCATTAGTCGGACGAGAGAGCACGTGAGCACAAATTGCGAACAGGACAATTGAGCTTGCGCTGTGATGTATCCTACTGTATTTCATTTGATCAGATGCACTCAGGAGGCAGGACAAATGTCCATACATGGACGCAAATTGGAATGGGTTCCACGGTAGATACACACACGTATGTACGTGTAGACAGCGTTATCCTTATTGAACAAATCCGTCTGGACAGAACTGCCACCATGTCACCAGTGGTGAGTCTACTTGCGGCGTAGCATTTTGGCGTAGCCATTGGGTCCCCCCCGATAAGCGTCAACTGTGTGAGACTAGTAAGTTATTCATCAAGTCTTCAAGCTGCGTCGCAGCAACGCAGTCTAGGCCACAAAGAACAGATAGATTACACAATAAAGCCCCTCGTTCCATCGCTCACCTTCTTAACACTGTCAAATTTGGAACATTTCCCTCCTCACCTCAATAAAAGACTTTGACCTCCCTACAATCTTCATCACGGCCAGGAGCCGTGGCCCCGAAATAGGCCACACAGCTGTACAACAATATGCACCGGCGAACCCGCACACATGCCCGTGCTGGCGCGCGGTGCCGGGCTGGCGCGCGGTGCCAGGAACACATAAGCGCCGGCGCCGGCGTCGGCGCGCCGGCGCTCCCGTCTCATCTCAGCCCGCCCACAGCCCGCCCACAGCCCGCCCACAGCCCGCCCACAGCCCGCCCACATCCCTGTGTGGCCTATTTCGGGGCCACGGCTACTGGCCGTGACGAAGATTGTAGGGAGGTTAGAAGTCTTTTCACCTCAATGGCCTTGTGATCATGAACATCTACCTCCGAAGATACCAAACAGGTTGTGGCAAAGCTACAGTACCTTCGGAAAATGCCCACCGTGTCCACCGTATCTATGTCAACTCACGAGAGCATGTCGTCTTACTCCCGAGTGGGCTTTATCGGCTGCGGAAACATTGGAGAACCCATGATCCTTGGGTTGCTTCAGAATGGGTTCAAAGTTGGCGTGTACGACATTCGCAAGTTAGCAACTGACAAAGCGGTAGCCGCTGGCGCCGAGTGGTGTCCTTCACCGCGACAAGCTGCACAACACTGTGATATCCTGTGCACCTGCCTGCCTTTGCCGATTCACGTGCGACAGGTCATGCTTGGTGACAATGGCGGTCTGGAAGCGATGAGGTCAAACTCTATATGGATCGACTGTTCAACCACCGACTACCACAACACGCTACACATCGCGGAGCAAGCCGAGCGAAAGCAGGTGATGTGTCTTGAAGCGCCAGTATCGGACCTCAGTCACATGGGCGTAGATTTCTGTAATATCGCCTTCTATGTGGGCGGCGAAAAGAAACCATTTGATTTGTGCCAAAAGTTCTTCTCAAGCACTGGTAAGAAAACCTTCCACGTAGGAAGGATCGGGATGGCTCAAAATGCAAAGCTGCTGACCAACCTGTTGTTCTACGGTGCGCTGGTGAACTTTGGCGAGGCTACTGCTGTGGTTCAGGCTGCTGGCATTCCCATGCACTGGTGGTGGCAGTGCTTGCAGAACAGTCATGGACGTAGTCAGATGGCGGTGGAATACGCACCCTTGGTATTCGACGGAAGCTATGACTCGTCATGCAGCTTGTTAATCGGTGAGAAGGATATGATGCTTACTGTGAAGTTGGGTAAGGAACTAGCTGTTGATGTGCCATTTGCCGAAGTGATAAACGCAGCGTACAGGGAGGGTGTGAAGCGATACGACAGGAACGAAGGAGAATTGATTATCGTGCGCGTCACTGAAGATGATAACAAGGTTGAATTCAGAATCCCAAACTTCTACGCCCCCTCACCGTATGGATCGAACAAAGCGTATAAACACGCGGAAGAAATGGAAGTGGACGACTTCGGACGCGAGACACCGGCTCCACCGAAGTGGGTTAAGGCACCGCCGTTTGAAGGCAGTGACGAGCAGAGGGAGGTGATTAACACGGCGTGCGAGTACCTGGCGTTGGTGAATGAGGCTCTGTACGACGAAGCGTTTCGACTCGGAAAGGGGATGGATCTAGACGACGAACAGCTGCGGCACATGATGGTGTGGAGCTGTGGCGCGAGCTGGATTTCCGATTACGGGCAACAATTTCGGGCGGAGTACCAGGTGCTGGACAAGATGAGTGCATTTGTGAAGGCACATGGCGTGAAATTGCGATCGTTCGCGGCGGTGGAGCGCGCCTTGCGTACGCGCCACGGATGGCGCTGAATTTTGGCGGGGCGGCTGCATGCTCCCACTGGGGTTGGCAAGGCCATTTGCTCATCTTTTTCAAAGTTTGCAGACTTGTACTCTTGAATGCCAAGAAGCCTTCGCCGTTCTTCATCGCTTCACTTCTTCATCTTGCTTTTTCTCCATCGGTCCATCTGTAGGGCTACATCATGCAGTAAACAGTCTTTTGTTCCAGTCTTTACATTTACGAGGGAGGAAAAAAATTGATTTAGGGTCATGCAAGCTTTGCCGAATCTTCTTAGTATGGCTAGATACCTGACGTAACTCAAATAACGGTACACGAACTTCGTATATTTCATTGGTACCGTTGGTACCAACGGTACCAACGGTATACGAACCTCGTGTATAATCATTTAATTGATAGTACGTCCAATTTGGAAGTCAAAAGCTAAGGGTTACCTCCTTGGCCTAGAGTCCTTTTCCTTCTTTCCGAGTTGGCATGTTGGGTGATTTCGACTGAACGTAAATTTGGATGTTGTCGTATGAATTTCCGAGTTGTCTTAAACTCTTCCTCTTATTAGATTGCGTTCTATGGAGTGATTGCGATTAGATCTCCTAGAAAAAATAGCTCGCTCACGTTTGACATGGCTGTTTGCCAGGGGGGAGAGTTTTTCTCTCTGGTATAAAACAGAAGGCTCACAATGAACTCCGACCATCTCCTGGTACTTAATGGAGGAAAGCGTCCAAGGAACTCAGACGACAACTCGAGAAGTTTGACAGATTCTTTTCGGGGCCTGCTTATCTTCTCTTGTCGGCGTCAAAGTAGCATCGGCATTTGCCCTTTTCCGATTTTTTCTACAACATGGTCAAGTACGCAGCTCAAGTCCTGGAGGATCGAAACGAGAACCTTCTTCACCTGCTCAGTGAAATTAAAGACGGGGCGCGCTCTGTCACTGGATTCGTACAGAGTAAACATGGCGTACAGACAGTCGATGAAGGAGCAAAGCATCTTGAACAACCACTGAGACACAAGTATACTGGTTTGTTTAATGGAAATTCAACAACATATATACGAGAAGTTGATGCCAACGCAAGGAAAACTACTGACAATAAGAAGATGTTAAGAATGAGTGGCGTTCGAAACTTCAAGAGGGTCTTGGAGCAGCGATACCGATGATTTCGTCTGCAATTGCTGGATATAAGCTCCATGACGTATGGAACCAATGCATTGCGGATGGCATCGTGGACTCAAATGACTTCTTAGAACTTGGCCTGACCATGGCTAGTTCAGTTGGTCCTCTTCCCCAGCGTATTGTGGCTTCTCAAATGGCTTCTGTCATAGACGCAGAGAATGGCGAAGAACTTTGCGAAGCAGAATCCATCGTAGAAAATGCTCAAAGTATGGGTGGCGAGGAAGGTGGATTGATAGAAGTAGTGAACGGTGTCTTCTCTTCCATTTCTGACATCTTTTCCGGTTTTTGATTGAGTATAGGACTTCAGCAAACACCTTTAGTTGCAACAGACACAGCCGACAGTTTGTTGTTAAACTAATACTATTATTGTGATACATGTATACCAGCCCGATGAATGTGGAGCGGCTGTTGATATGGAGGTGCGGAAGAACACGTACGTTCAATGGAGAAAAATAGAGAAGGCTTTCGTCCGACAGCTGAGACGGAGATTCTTCAAAGCCATTAAGCATCTGGTGATTTCCTCTTCTTCAATACGGACATCAACCGCCACTCTCTACGTTGAAGTAAAACTTTCTCTACGGGAATTGAACTTCCGTGTTTTTCCTCATGAAGAAGACTAACAGCCTATGTTGTTTGTACCTTTGCTGCCAGTGACTTGGGTTTCTTGAGGACGCATTATGGGTAATTGGGGGACGTGGGCAAGCCTCTGGCGTCATATGTGCAACCTGCGCGCTCATAATAAAGAAGAAGATGAACAGTATGCGGAAATTGTCTAATCAGGTCTTTTTTTCTTCTCTAATGCGGACATCAACCTTCAATATCTACCTAGGTTGAAGAAAAAAGTTTTCTGCAGAAAGTTTTCTCTCATTAATAAGGCTAACAGCAGGTCTTGAAGAGTGAAATGGCCCCGCTTTTCTGACGGCCGGTGATTTCTTCTCTGCCTTTTTTTTCAAGAAGACCTGATGTTTTTTTCAAACCATGTGTACTTGCCCCTTGTAAGTGGCACGGCTACAGATTTTTGGTTGGTGATTACTACGTAGAAGGAAGTGTAGCCGTTGTTCTTATTGTTTGCCTTGTACGAGACAAGTTTACTATGGGAAAGGACGGAGCAATTTCTTTGTTTATTGTGAGAGCGCAGGTTTATTCCTCGTAACGTATGGTTTTTTTTTTTCACACGTCAGACGTGCACAAAGTTTTTGGGGATAAACGAAGGTCCATAAAGGAGTGTCTGCCTGTAACGTTTCCTGTTGGCTATGAACCACAAATCTGCCTGCAGTCCCTTTGAGCTCTGGCGTGATTTCTAGTTTTGAAAGGAAAAAGCAAAAAGTCAAAGCTGTTCTCCTCTGCTTGAGCACTTCCCTACTAGATAGCAATAGTTTTTGCCTCTTCATCCCTTGCTCCATTCGTTGAACCTCATCATCTATCCTCTTCAACTCACAGGCAGGAGGGCACACCACGACACCACGACAAGGCGCTCTCCACATAGATACTGGATGAGTTTGAGAATATTCTTTCTCTAAGAGAAGCAGAAACGGCTTTGGCACAGATTTATGTGGGACATACGCCAAGTTTGCACCCTCTTGGATCTCATTTATTTGGGAAGAAGCTGGTTTGTAACTGTAGGCCTGGTGTTCTGAATGATGTAGACCACTACCTTCTCAGATGCCCTAAGAGAAACTTGTCAAGACGCTTATGTCTACCTCCTAGTCGTGAACGCCAGGAAAAATCCGTTCCTAGTATTGTTAGAAAATGGCCCGTAAGAGTGTTGGCCTTTCTGGTGAGAGAGCGTTTCTTTGAGCAGAAACGTTCTGCACCAAGCCATAATTGAGCTAGTGCACTCATAAACAGAGAGAGATATATATATACTGCGTTGTGCCGCCAGAGATATCTTCTTCTTCTTCTTCTTTGTAATTGTGAGCGAGATACGCCTATTTACTCGTATCGCATGGGGTTCGTGAAAGGAACGCCCCAATACTTATAACGCGTCTTTGATAAGCTACTGTAGCTACAAACTAAAACTCTTCAGCCGTGTTACGCTCACTGAGCTATGTTTTGTTACGCAAACCAGCGTTAGGTCTTAAAGGTACTCTCGTCTGCGTGAGCATTTCGCTACCGACAATCATCGCCGTCGTATCCCATGTTCCTATTCATGTTCGTCATACCTCTTCATTCACCCTCGTTATGGGTCAGCGACAGAGGGGCGCCACAGATATGTTGGCAACATTCCTGTCGTCCAATGCTCACTTCATCGGCGACGTCAGACAAAAAAAGAACCAGTGTTACAGGTCGTTGGGATCTGGCAAACCCCCTCGTGACGAGCTGGTTTGCGTTCGCGTTCGTAAACAGAGAGAAACAGAGGAGAGACCAGAACACTGGTTTGACTCGTCGGCGGTGCATGTGATACTAATGACGTCGACATCTCTTCAATCCTTTGTACCAAAGGTACCAACGATACCAGGGGTAACGATAGCCCTCTTATACCGTCTTACTGAGCTACCCTTGGTAAGAGGGAGTGGACTGCAGATTAGCGACCACAAATCGAATGTAGGCCAAAATCGACAAGCAGAAAAGGAAGCTTGACGACCTCAGCGGCATACCGAAGGTAGATGTACAGTAATCACGACGCACATCAAACTAATTTATGGTGCGGCTCTACTAAACTTATGCTGGTTGCACGTACATTGTCAAAGTTAGTCATGTCTGTTTACAAACTGGAGGAGTTTCGAAGCCTCCATGAGCAAGTTGTACATGGAGAAAATAGGGGTTGCTCAATGTTATGGTAGGCCATTGTCTATGCATGAACAGCGGTTACTGCGTTCTTCAGTTCTCAGTTATCACCGTGATAATATCACGATATCGGATAAGAAAGACTTCTTAATCGTTATAAATTCTTTTCCCTTCCATATCTGATACCTGTATATCGGTCGTGAGCTTTGACCCATCATCTACCAAGAGTACACTGCATTGGACTGCATCATGATCCTTCCACGTTCATCTTTGCACGTACATTTTGAGCCCATCTACTTCTTTCGTTTAGATTCGTGCGATCTTTTTGGGTACTAGCAAACCTGAATCTCTTTGATGAGTTCATGAAGAAATCAGACGTTCCAGCCACATACTTCATCTTTCCATCCTCTTTGAGAGTACAACAAAGATTATTATGGACCACGAGTTGAGAGCTTTGCATCTTCTTCGCAATATCCTCAGGCTTTCCTATGAAGCGAAGAAATCCTAGGCCATCCTTTCGCCTTCGTTTCGCTGAAGTTCCAGAAGATTCGTTCTCAGATCGTGGACGTTTTCTGTTGCCTTCATTTTCTTTGCTCTCATCCATTGCTTCATCATTATCCTCTTCTTGGTACACTCTTTGATGTCGCCTGCAGTCTCCAAATGAGCTGCAGAACTCCAAAAACTCATCTCTTAGCTCAATCTCCTTCTCGATGGAAGCCATGCCCGCCTCATCAGTTGTATATCCAACTACACTAATCTTCATATGTTTCACTTCCTTTTCAACATCCTGCATTTGGAATCTCATCAAAGTTGATCCAGGATCACGAGTCTCAACAATATGTCTGCATACAGCTACAGATTGTATCGCATCGCAGCCTTCTTCGTCCAGTTTACCATGACTCTTCGTACATCGTTGAAGCAGTGACTGAGTTTTCATGAACATGTTGCAAAATGGCCGTGAACGACTTTCCTTCTGATATACGGTTTCGATTGCTTTCACAAGCTTCTGAAAAGCTTTGTCAATCGTGAACAAACAATAAGAATCAGAGCCCAACAACACACGCAGTTTGTCTTCAAACTTTGCCCATTCAAGCTTACCCTTCGCAAACGCTTTCGCATGGCCCAAAAAAGTGTCGAAAATCTCCTCCGGGCTCTCGGTTTCAGGCCCGAGCTTGAATTTGCTATCAATCTCAGCACCATTCAACCCCTTCGTTATGTGCCAGGGTTTAGATCCAATGTCTAGCGAATGCGTCCGTATTGAAAGCCTCTTTCTCCCCTCTTCGTTCAATGCTCGTCTCCATTCCCTGTTCGCCACTTGTTCTTTAGCCAAAGCTCTCGCAATTTCTATTCTCTCGAAAATGAAGTGATACAACCTAAACATGAGATACACCGCTTCGTCACCGTAGAGTGTTGGGATCTTGCTCTTCTGGATCCTCTCGGAGTACGCCTTGCTCTTACCAAACGGCAAGATACCAAAGAGGGTGCGAACCATTCCATGAAACTGAGCAACATGACCTTTGCAATTCTCTTCAACGATGTAGTTGATGATATCAAACACAACATCATGAATGTCTACAGCCTCGAAAGAAAGCCCCAGCGTCCGGGGTGCGTCCGGGGATCTCTTGGCTGCTATTGCAACAGCTTCAAGGGCTTGGCTCCTGTGATTTGACCCACCGCCGCCGTTCTCCACATGATATCCTCGATTTCTTGTTACTTCTGCATCACGAGCAGCAACACTTCCGACGGGATCGAGAATATCGGACAGAAGGCTTTTGACACTCAGATCCTTCTTGTCGACAGCTTTGAAGCTCGGGCTGCGATGGTCTAAGCTGCGATGGAAGTTTCTCTCACCAACCTCCCTCCACACGCGATTCATTTCCATTCGCGCTCGCCTCCAAGAAATATCTTTCTCTTTTAAGCGCTTTAACACAACTGGCACCGCAAGAAAAGGATTGAGCTTGACCTGTGATACAACCTCGGGGCCGCTTTCTCCGTAAATACGCTGAATTGCATTGAAGTGGATGGGTGAAAGGGCGTTCGGGGCAAGGGCATGGCGCTTCTTATCGCCTTCTTGCAATGTAGAAATTGTGGCTTCAATAGTTTCGAGTTTCATAATTGTCGCCGCGTTTGTTTCAATAACGAGATCAAGTTCATAACGATCATCTTCACAGCGGAATAGATTGTCTTCGCTCTGATTCTTTCGCATGAATTTAAAAGAATAATCCTCTGACCCGCGCGTCACATTAATCCACGTATCATTCAAAGTTCGACGTTCGTGGATTGATCTCCCCGTATACTCGAGGGCCGGGCAGTCAGGTGGAATGCGACGATACGAGCCGCGTAATTCAACGCCATGTTCAACCGCAATTTCAGTCATGGAATGAGACTTAAAGAAGGTCAACCGTTCTTGATCTGGAGGCGAAGGTTCACCTTCGAAAGATATCGAAGACGAGATGTTTTCATTATCGAACACAGACGCCCCGGTGGTCGCCATTTGTTCCAAGTAATCGAGGAAGTCGTTGTACGCCTCAAGGTCATCGCGAAGAATCTCAGAGGTAAGGTAAAGTAGTTCTTCACGAGTGACAATTTGTTGTGAGAACAAACTGAGACACTTAATGAACTCAGTATACAAATGAAGTTTGGAAGGACCAAGTCTGGTTTTCAGGTCATCAAAGAACTTCATATCACGTGGTCGATGCCGATTCTTCGCCACGCCGTTCGATGTGTGACGCCTCGGTGGAGCTGAGTGTGCGGTAGACTTCTCTGTTGGACCCCCCCTCCCAACATGGGACCCCGGTCTACTTCGCACTGGTTTTGAATCAGAGAGACCGGTGATAGCTATTGACGGTAGGAACTCCTTGAACTGGCCAAGCAAATCCTTATGTGGACCAAACAAGCTCGCAACTGTCTCGAATACCTCTCTTATGCTGGTCTGCTCAGACCGAAAGCGGGTAAGCGTGTCGAGAAACTCTTCAAACGTCTTCGGAGTGTCAGCAAACCTTTCTTTTATAGAGGTGACAAACCCTATCGCCCTCTCAAACTCCATGGCACGCGCCTGGGTTTCCTCTTGTTTCGGTCGGCTTGTCCTCGGCATGGCTGAAGATTGCGGTGGTCGCATGTCCTCTTCGACCTTTGCCAGTGGACGGCGCGACCCGAACCCCTTCCCAGGTGGTCCAGGAAACTTGTCTTCAGAAGGCAGAGACTGAGCTTGCAACTGCTGTTTGTCTTCGTGGTCCAAAGAAGGCGCAGACGGGTGTTGTTGATGCAAAGAATGCGGATGAGAAGCGCCTGCAGACTGAAAATGTTGAGCATTCAAAGCGGTGCCCTGAGTACTACTTGAGGTGTGATGCGGCTTCTTTGAATCTTTTCGCTTCGGACTGAGCGCTACAGATGAGGCAGTAGCATTTGAGTTCGCCGCGTTTTGCTTCTTTTTGGAATTAGATCGGGATGTTGAGTTTTTCGACGGAACTTTGCGCGCAGGTGGTAATTCGCTGAAGCCACCTGGACCTTCAAAGCCGGTCATGAGCACTCCGCTTGATCCCTCAGTGACACAGATGTTGTACCCCGGTGGAAGAAATGTGTTGAAGCCCAAAATGAGTTCCTTATGGCCACGAAATAATTCGGCAACGCGATGTATAACCTGCTTCGTATCGATAGATTGCGCTTTAAACTCCTTCATGATATCAAGAAATTGGTTGTAAACGCTGATATGTCCCGAAAACTGACTCTTGACCTTTTCCAAATACGCTAACGCGTCCTCGACTTTTAGTTCGCGGCGCTGCATATTCACGGTCTCCTCATTCCCTTGCTGTGGTGCTGACGGAGGCTGCGACGGTGGCGGTGGTTGTGACGACGGTGGTGGCGGCTGTGGCTGCGATGGACGATCTCTATCGTCATCTCTATGCGATGGCCTCTTCCTCTCGTCACTGGCGGACGTGAGTGGAACAGAAGCTCTTTGTTTGCCTTCATGCCCTGCAGGAGGTGGCGTGGAAGGTGCATTCTGCGGCGGCGATTCATCACGCGAAGCGGGTGGCTCTGCTGTCGCTGCTCCAGACGTCCTCGGTGCGCCTCCAACGTTGCTCAACGAGGGACTTGCGTTTTGCTTGAGCGTGGATGCGGATTGCGCAATCTGGTGCACAGGCGATTGCGTACGTTGATGCATGGTGGAAGCAGGGCCGGTTGGCGGATTAGCTTCAAGTGTATGTTGCTGAGAATCAGACGGGGGCATCATAGACGTATGTTGTAACCTCTGCTGGAACGCATAGGACTGTGCCTCACTTATCGCATGGCTAGGTTGCGAACGCGGGGGTTGCTGCTGGTCAACGCGATGCACCTGGTGTGGCAGCCGAGGGGCGCCGTGCGGTGGCGTACCAGGGGGTGGGAGGAAACGAACATTCGGCCAGTTGTTGTGTGGGTGCGGCTTGGTAGGATCAGGGTTCGCAGATGGATGTGTTCGAGGCGGTGCGGTGCGGTCGTACTGCGCCAGTGCTTGTTGGTGGTGCGCACGCCAGTGGGGATCGTGTTGATACGACGGGTGATCGGGGACCGGATTCGAAGGTAACATATGAGGAGGAGGCGGCCTATGCGGCGGCGGCGGCATGATATGTGGCTGCAAATGCCAATGTGACTTGTTGTGCGGTAGGTGCAACGGCATAGCGGCCGGTTGGGCATAGCCGTCGTGTGGCATTGAGCGAGGAGGCGGTACGTGCAGCTGTTGGTGCGGAGGGTTCGGCTGTGCAGGTGGCTTCGTGGTCTGCAGCTGCTGTGGGGGAGAGTGGGCAGGCTGCCGCGACGGCGACCGGAGCGCATCGGGTGGCGGAGGCGGCAACGAACCGTGTGGAGGGCGCATGGACATGGGCGCATCAGGCGGCGGCAAAGGCGCGAGCGATGGCTGCTGCTGCTTGTGCATATCGCGCGTCGACGGCGGCTGTGGTTGCGGCGGGGGAGACGGCTGACGTAGCGGCTTACGGTGATCGAGAGGGGCGTGACGCATCGGCGACTGCGAATCATGCTGCGGTTGCTGCGCCGTAGATGAAGCCTCAACGCGCGCGGGGGGCTGGGCATGCGACTGTGCGTCGTCCGGCGCGTCTGACGGTACTGAGAGCAGGCGGCGGGGGGGCGCATTCTGCTGTGCAGTGCTGCTGAGCACAGGCAGCATCACGGGGGAGGCCGCGCGCTCCACCAGCCGTGGTTGCACGGCGTGCTGTGGAAGATGATACACGTCAAAGTGGGGCGGCGGTAGTGAACGCGCGTCGTGTGGCAATGCGCGCGCATACGGCATATGCGGCGGCGGCGCGGCGCCTTCTGCGACGAGCGGCGAGATAGAAACGCGAAGCGGATGCTGGTACAGCGGAGCCGGGTCGACGGCGATGCGCACCGGCGGCGGCGACGGGCGGCGCGGCGGCGCGTGCTGGAACGGCGGCAAGGTCTGCATGACGGAGGACGCCCTGGACGAAGGCAGCAACACCGGGCGCGGCAACGGCGGCGGCGGCGCGCCTAACGGCGGCGGCGGCGGCGACGCATGCAACGAACGAAGCGGCGACGGCGCAGCGGCACGCCGCTGCGCCGGTGGCGCCGCCGAGGAGGCGGCGCCACGCTTAGGCTCCACGGGCGTACGTAGCACGGCGCCGAACGACTCCAGCGAGCGCGGCGGCGAGCGCTGCGGCGACGAGCGCGGCGGCGAGTGCATCGCGGGCGGCGGACGCGACGGCGCGGCGGCGGGGAGACGGCGCGGCGGCGGCGGCGGCAAAGAGCAGGGCGCTTCCGGCACGCGGTCGCTCGTGCGGCAGCGCCGACGCGGCGGCGCGTAGCGCTTGACGGAAGCGCTCGCTCAAAAGGCGCGTGCGCGGGGCGCGCGCGCCACGCCACCGCGCGCAGCTGGACACACGTCGCGCGCCACGCGTGTCGGGCGCCGTGCGCGCGTGCGCGCGGCGCGTCATTTCTGCACTGCGCTTCCCCTATGTAACTTTATCTACTGTATCTACCTTCGTATCTACTGTACACGGTACAGCGACCCCGACCCCACCGTCCCCGCCGCCGCCGCCGCCCTCGCGCCCATGGCGTCGCCGCTGCTTTATCGCGCCGCGCGCGTGCTCTCCACTTCGTCCTTGCCGCAGTCAGCCTTCCGCACGCGCCCCGCGCTGCGTGCGCTCTCCGGCTCCGCCAGCTCCGCTTCGCAGCGCGCCTCCGCCGATTACTACGACCTGCTCGGCGTTTCGCGCGACGCCTCTCCGTCGCAGATCAAGAAGGCCTACTACCGCCTCGCCAAGGATCACCATCCGGACACTTCTAAAGGCGACCGTGACACTTTTGCTCAGGTCAATCACGCGTACCAGACGCTCTCTGATAAGAACAAGCGCCGTATCTATGATCGCTTCGGAGAGGAGGGCGTCCGTGCCGCCGACCAGGGCGCCGATCCCGCCGCCGCCGCCGCCGGCTCCGCTGGTCAGTACGCAACTCCCGATATAGATGAGGTTCTGCGCGAGTTCGGCCAGTTCTTCAACGGCCAGCAGGTTCAACGCCCGGCCGTCGACGACCCGGCCCCCGGCGATGACAAGCATGCCGTCGTCACCCTCTCGCTGCGAGAAGCCGCCTTCGGCGTCAGCAAACAGGTTCGCACCCATTCCGTCGATACCTGCCATCAATGCGCTGGCTCTGGCAAGACTTCCGCAACCCGCATCACGCGCTGCCCACAATGCTCTGGCGAAGGACGCGTGCGCACTTCTGCAGGCATGTTCCAGAGCGTCATCATCACATGCCATCGCTGCAATGGCACCGGTGATCTAATGCGCGATCCTTGCTCGACGTGCGACGGCGAAGGCATCGTCAGCGCCTTTAAGGAAGCCTCTGTATCGTTCCCAGCGGGCTGCGACACTGGCATGGTGCTACGTGTTCCGGGCGCAGGGGCTACAGGCGTCAGGAGGGGACCGCCGGGAGACCTTTTCATTCAGGTCAAAGTTAAGGAGGACAACTACTTTCATCGCAGCGGAAAGGATCTACACGTCGTTGCCCCTATCAGTTTTGCGCAGGCCGCCTTGGGCGGAACGGTCGAAGTGCGAACCCTCGATGGCACAGAGAGTATATCTGTACGCCAGGGTACGCAACCCGACGACACTTACGTACTACACGGTCGCGCAATGCGAGGCGTCAACAGCCCGCGCCGTGGCAACCAAGTAGTCCACTTCAAGATCGTCGTGCCTGAGAATCTCACCACTCGCCAAAAGCAACTCATTACAGACCTAATGGAAGAGGATGGCGGGAAGATCACCAAGCCTGAGGATTGCGCTTCCCAGTCTTTACTTCAACGTTTTCAACGCTTGTTGCGACGGACAATATCCCCGCGTTAAGAGGCAAAACCATCTACCCATTTACCCCATTCTCAATGTAACACACACAATGTACCAATTGTCGTAGATCAGAAAGAGACAGAGGCCTATTTTTCAAAGAACCATGTAGTTCACTATGCCTTTTTGTCAGGTACAGATGAGTAAACTCTGTTTTTCTGGCACCATACGTAAATGAGGCAGAGACACGTTGATTGTCGAGCATATTATGCCGGGAGTCGCCAAAAACAAGGGCCTAATTAGTTAGAGGCTTCTTGCGAAAAGGCAACCGTCGGGGAAGGGACACCCATTCCATGCGCATGTAGTAAGAAAAGAGGAATGCATGACGAAGTGCAAAAACAGCAAAAAGTTCTTCATCTCTTGGCGCATCAGAAGTTTTTGTACCGAAAGTTTGTCAAGGGGTTTGATTGCGACGGCGCATTTGGTCCTAAAGGCCTTGAACCTGAAAGGGCTTGCGTGCGACCTACCAAAGCGTCGTTTGTGTTGAGGGGACGTTGTGTGTTGAGCTGGTTCTGTGCGTGCATCATACCAGCATGTGACGCTGCCCCGGCACGAGCCATTACATTCTGACTGCTTAATAGAGCCTGTGCGTTGAGGGCCCGCGAAACCAGTCCTGCTTGTGAGCTAATGCCCGGTTGGGCGGCCATCGGCACGTGAGGATTAATTGCCGTGTTGAGTCGGCTCTGCGGCCCTTGGCCAAGAGCGGCGGTGGACTGCGGAATCATTGACGGGTGAACTTGCGGGATGCTTCTCCTTTGCACTGTTATCGTGAGCAAGTTCTGCAGCATTTGTAGACGATCTTCCAGTCCGCTAATAGTGTCGCGGAGGTTTTCATTCTCTCCTTCGAGAGTGTTCACTCTCTTTTCGTATTCCATTGTCATGTGCTTTCGACGAATTCGAGACAGTTTGGCGCTTTCTCGGTTCTGCGCTTGCCTTTGTAATCTTCTTTGCTCCTCCGTCAGATGAGGGTTCTTCCGTTTCCTGCCCCGTTTCTTTGGCTGCTTCACCTCCTCCCCTGGGGCTTGACGCTCTGGGGTGAGGCCAATGACCTGCTTGTCTTGGTTCGCAATTGGGTGAGTGGGCACGACAGTTTTCGACGCGCTAGACGGGGTCGTTTGTTTCTGAGGCGTTTGAAGGTTCGCGTTCGATGCTTCACTTGTACTTCGCCCTGTCTCCTGTGATTCCGTGGCCTTGGAGTCGATTTTTTGTGGAGTTGCTGCTTCTGAACTTGCCTCAAAGCTTGGCTTTGAGATCGACCGGTCGTCTAAGGCGGTCCTGGTAGCAGTCATTGTGTTCCCTTCTGTCATCGAAGACGAGCCTGCGATGGGCTTCTCGTCCTTCATAGCAGTGGCTGACGAATTGTTTCTATTATTATCCGCTAATGACGAATTGCCCTGTTTCATCATATCCCCAAGGCCAAGGGCTCCTCGAGGAGCAGTGGAACGAGATGCATTGAGGTCATTCGAGGTATTTCCTTCATCTGCTGCAACGTCATCCTCGCCCTCACTATCACCTTCTACTTCATCGCGGTCGTCATGATCAATGGCACCTCCTTTTCTAGGATCACGCAGAGAGGTATTGATTGAAGTCATAATGTCATGAAACCACGTGTTCCCCCTCTTCAGTTCCCCACTTCCGTGAATTGGGGGCTCACTAACACGCGTGGGTACATTGTTCGCCAAGTTTGCGAGATTACCCAAAGATAAGGAGCTGGTGGCCTTGTCAGCAGCCTCCGTGTCGTATAAGTCGGGACGGAGCGAGCTGAGCGTTCGCATGAGCTGTCGAGGCGTAGGTGGCGCTGAAGGAGAAAATAGCTTAGTGGTTGACTTTCCATCAGCGCCAAATGAACCGAGGGCTCCAAGGTTCAGCGATGGTATGCGGCTGATACGGGAACGTTTCATGGCGCTTAGTGAAGGTTGCGCGGACGGGGAGGCTGGCGTGTCGTCGTTAACGTCGTCGAACACGGCGCTTATGAGACGCTGCATGTCTTTCTCTCCGCGCGAGATACCGCGAACAACAGCGCACGCCTTATCAAGCGCTTCCACTTTCTTATCGGGATCGAGGTAACCGCTATCCGAGATGGTTTTCAAGAAACCATCGGCATGGTCATACGCTTCCGGGATGTTGTAGCTGCTGAGGGGTTCGTTTTCATTGAGCGTCTCGCCACCAAATTCGAGCTCGAGCGACTGTTGTTGGGGGTCATTGCCGGAGGGTTGCCATGGCAAATTAGCAATGGAAGTCTTGAGATCTTTGACTAGGGCATTTGAGGGCATATCGACTTGATGGTCCTCGCCGTTGGGCATACGCACAAGGAGAGGAAGAGAGGAGTTGGGCGCATAGCGATCGAGGTCTGCGCCGGGACGCGACGCATGAACCGCGGCGTTCTTGTGAGTCATTGTTTGTTGAGGTGTGCAAACGACTAAGCGGGGGGTTGGTAAAGAACGCCTTACGACGGAGTCATGTATGCCAAGAAGGAACGAAAAGGGTTCAATGAGCAAGAGGCAGGAGCGGCGCAAGGCGTTGGCGTGAAAGAGAAGCGGTGCGGTGCGGGTGGAAACTGCGACAAGGACTACTATCTGTAGGCCGGTTGCGACGTTGGCAGTCGGCAGGCGCCACGACCTGACGGGTGTGAGTATCGTCCATAGGACGCAGATAAGGATTAACCGTCTTTATGCATACCGAGCGCTGTGAGACGTTTCCCACGCGCTTGAAAAAATAAGTTCAAAAAAATGGAGCATTTTGGTTCATGTGCATGCCGAGGCGCCAAATGGAATCGCCCACGCGCGGATCGCAGCGCAGTCGATTTGCACATGGAGAATATGCCACCTGCCTGGCGAATGAATTTATGCCAGCAGTGTATGCATACGTCGATGCCGCCTGCCTTGTTGACGACCAAGGGAGCATAATCGTCACAGGCTTCGCCAAGCCCGCGTGATGGCCGTTCCTCCACACTGTCCATTGGCCAACGATTGACCAACTCCGGCACCAACTCCTTTCCCTGCCAACGATTGTGCCGGCGCTTCTCAGACGTTTGTCCGTAACCCGACACTTGCGATTATAAATTCTATGCCCTATTGTATATATACCTCAAGCTCTCTACTGTACAGCGGTACTTCTCATACGTCCGGTGTGCAGGTGTGAGAGGTTACACAAAACCATGCATAACTGTGTGAGAGGCAGGCAGTACAACACACGTTTGTTGCAACCTCAGCTACGCATCGAACGCCCTTCAAGGCTCAAGACCATTGCAAAGTAGAACCATGTCACGCACCATTGTGATGCCTAGAAAGGGCGCCCGTCGATTATCTGTCGCCCGTTTGTCTCGGGACCAGGTACAATTTTTTCACTAAGACACAACGAGCATTATGAATCAATTTCTGTCTGTCTTTCGTTTATGGTTTTAACGCGCAAACACCTGGATCACAAGCACTGCATGCTGCCTGGCAGCTCTATATCGCCAAGGTACATGAGCACGGTACGCAAGCGTGTGCTTAGCGGCTGTGCTGGTCGTCGTCGCTTCTTGCACGAGTCACAAGGCACAGTGCAAGCGCTGCCACCACACCGCCAACCGCACTGGCGCCAGCCGCAATCACACTTCTCCTTGCAGCCTGTTGCTCCGCAGAGTGCTTCTCTTCCCGTAAGTCCTGCAGCTGACGTTGAAGCTTATCAAGTTGCTTGTCCTTCAATTCCAATACTTCCAATTGTTTCTCATGCGCATCAATTAGTTGTTGCAAATGAGTCAGCTTCTTCTTCTGACGCGCGGAACAGGATTGCATCTCCTCCAATCTTCTTTCAGCGGTATCTCGTTCCTCCCTGGCCTCCTGTAGATTAGCGCTGACGGTCTTGAGCAACAGCAATCTTCTGTCCAGCTTTTTCTTCTCCTCCTCCAGGCGACGAAAGTCTGCACGCTGGTTCGACACCATGGCATTAAGCTCAGCAATGGACCGATCTCGTTGGCTGATAACAGAACGAGCAGTGAGCAAGCCCTTGTTGACGGCGGTCTCGGCCTGCTCCGCGTCATTCGCGCGTGCCGTGGCGGCCTTGAGATCGGCCGACAGCACGCGATTGTCGGCCTGCACCTGGCTCAGCGAGGAACGTAGGCTCTGCACGCGGTGCTTCCATCGCTCCATGGTGGCCGGCGATGTGTCCGAGTGCACACTGTCATCGTGTGCTTCCGAGGGGGGCGGTGAGGCGGATGCAGAGGAGTTCTCAGAGCTGGTGCCAGAGGTGGCATTCCTTCTCTTCTTCTTTTTCTTTGCAGGCACGGAAGTGTGGTTCGCAACGGCAGTGGGCAATTGCGCGGTCGGGTTTAAAGGGGCTGATGTTTCGGCGTCCGTAACCATTGTGCACTGAGGAGTTGGGGTGGACGGGTGGACCGCGCTGTGTAGAAAAAAGGCGTGCGATGTTACTTTTGTAGGGTCTACGCTGGCGGAAGGCTCACGCAGCGAAGGTGAGGGGGAAGCTACGTATGGGGGAGGGGGGGTGGGGGAGAGTGGGCAAGGGCGGGGGGAAGCGTGGCTTGTGGGTGGTGGGACTAAAGTTCAAAAGAGGTGGTGGGGACGACTGGACAGACGGTTAGATTGCGGCGCAGAGGGGCGTGTGAGCCACCGGGCGTTCATCTCGGGGCCACGGCTGAGGTTCGGAGATATCTGGAGGTCAGTTGATGATCTTACTCGGAAGTTGAACTGGTCTGCCAACGGGAGCTCAGCCGCAAAAAAACGAGCGGGAAGCGAGATCAAAAATTTAATTGCTTTTGTGGCTGACTGACGTCGGCCAACCACGGGGTGACACGGGGCGCACAAGCGGCAGCGCTTGCGACGTGTTCACGTGTGCATGGCGGCGCGCAGCGCAATGCACCTGTGCGCAAGTGCAGGGCGGCGTGCAGCGCATGCACCTGTGCGCAAGTGCAGGCGAGGCGGCAGCACGTCAGCGGCGGAAGCACAGCGTGTTTAGTTTTAGCGACTATCTCTAGCGACATTGTCGCCTGCACGAGCACGGGTGATCAGCACGATGGTGATGTAAGCCAGCGAGCGCCCCATCGTCAAAAACTGGCGCACGTGCGTGACACACTCTGCCTCACACACACACACACACACACACATATACCTTCGTATATCATGAAGCACATCATGTGATGCGCCCGCACGTGCGCACACAATAACCACATCCCCAGCCGCACCCGCACCACCACCACCATCACCACCATCACCACCATCACCACCATCACCACCAGCGCCACCATCATCACCACCAGCGCCGCCGCCGCCGCCGCCCAAGTGCTCACGACGCGTCGGCGCGTCGCACCAGCGCAAGCGACGGCGGTGCGTTCTCGCGCGCAGTGGCGCCCGGCATCACCGCGATGCGCGTCGTGCCCGCAATCGCGTTCAGTCTCGCCTGCTCCGCGTTGCGCTTCGCGTCGCGCTCCTCCTTCGCCAGTTCCTTCTCCCTCAGTCGCGTGTCTATCAACGCCGTCAGAGTTCCAAAATCGTCCGGGATGGCCTCACCGCTCTTTCGCATCGCGTTCACGATGCGGCATCGACTGATTACGTTGTACATCTTCTGCTTGCGTCGCAGCCCGTTCTCCCAACGGTAGCCGATAGCCGCCTCGAAGCGGGGCGCGCCCAGCACTTCATACGTCTTTCCGATCGTACGTCGCTTCTCCAACAGCTTTCGGTCGTGCACGCGACGACCGTCGCCCTTACAAATCTCGCGTAAGGGCACGCCATCCGGCGCACCCGTGCCGTGCAAGTACATCTCCACCACTGCCTCCCAGTCATTGAGAGACGACTCATCCACGTCAGCCGACGTCGACCCATAGCTACGTGTCGCCATCAGCGAGAACGGCTCGTCCACCGCATCCGACCCGCTGGACGTGGACGACGGCATGGTGCGCGCCGACAGTCGGCTGCGCTTGCTCGGCCGATCGGTGAGCGGAGAGATTCGCGGCAGGTGACGTACGGACGGTAGCGCCGATAGAGGCGGCGGTGGCAACGGTTGATGCGGCGCGTAGTGACGCTGCGGCGGCGGCGGCGCGTGCGAGGAGCGCAGCGGCGGCTGTACGGGTGGTACCGGCGCGATGGGGTTCACATGCGTGCCGTGCGGCGGCCGATGCGTCGGCTGTGGCTGCGATGAGATGATGTGGTAGTTCTGTCCGTCGCCTAACGATTGATTGATGGTGCAATCGGCGTTGAAGTTGTAATAATCTGCATGCGAAACAAAACAACACGAGCTGAGGTTAGACAGCGAGACAACAACGGCCACGCAGCACAAGGGGCCGAGTGGAAAGAGCGCGCTACGACGTACGGTAGTTGTGGATGTAGGTCTGCACAGCGGGCAGATGCAGCTGATGATGCTGCTGTTGCGGCGGCGCGTGTTGCTGCGGCGGCGCATGTTGTTGCGGCGGTGGCGGTTGCGCATGCGGCGCAGACGGCTCATGCACATGGTGCGAGAAGGGGTAGGGCGCGGCGGCGGCCGCGGCGTACGAGCGCGGCGGCGAGCGCGCACGCGCGCCGAGCGCCGATGAACGGGGTGGCGGTGCGTTCATACGCCAGCGTAGCTACTCGTAGACGGCGCCGGCGGACGCGCACAACGCGACGGGGTGGCGAGACGTACGCGAAGACGCGCGCGAAGCGGGACGGGGACGCACGCGGCGGTAGCGGTAGCGGTAGCGGTAGCGGCTACTACTACTAAGACGACGAAGGCGACGACGACGGCGGCGACGCGGGCGACGCGAGGCGGTAGTAGCGCGAGGTGCGCGGCGTGGTGTAGGCCCGATGGTGCGTACGTACGAATCTGCGCTTGGAAGAGGAGCTGCGTGTCAGCGTGAAGTATCTACGCTCCCAAGTTGGCTGTACGAGCACGTGCGTGGCAGACGCGCGCGCGCCGTCGGCGACGCGCCTTTGTCAGCGCGGCGTGTTGCGCGGCGGCTCACGTGCGGTTGGCAGCCGTGTGCCGTCGCTGACGTACAGTAACTTACGCCCGCGACCGCGCGTCGATCACTTTGTTCCTGCGCAGCCCACACACACACACACACACACACACACACACACACACACGCACACACACACACACCGCGAGCACACACCAACACATGCAACACCGCTCCACTGCGCGTTGTCGTCGAACTCCACCGCCGCCCAATGGGCGCGCCCGCAAGCGCAACGCAGTCGCAGCGCAGGAGCCCAGCATCGCTTTACGGAACGTGAACACGCGTGTACACGTAGGTGCATTCACTTCAGCTACCACCGTAAAGCGCTGCCTTTCCCAGTCGCGCCCCGCCGCGTGTCACGCCCACGCGCTCCTCGCCCCCTTCCACTTCTCACCACACACCCCTCCCAAACCACCCCTAAAGAAAGTTCCAAAAAACGGAGCCATACATTCGCTGCTGCTCTGTAAATGTTCTTACCTCTCAGCGATGCATTACACATTCAGCTCACATCATTTATTACAAAACTATCACAAAACTGCACTTTCAAGCACAATACGTGTCCAACACAACGCTTTTGAAAACACAAGCGAAACGGACAGAAGCGACGCATTTGGAGCAACGTATACGACCACGTCTACTGTGTAGCAATTTCGTTTGCTTTTCAAAGATAAATGCGTTTTGCTTCCTATTTTAACCCTTTTGAACCTAAAACTTTTTGTCTAGTGAAATAGACGTAAGACGCCAACCTGATTGGTTCACGAATGAAACGACTCGTTACCAGGTTGCCATGTGTTTCGAAAATTATGTCTACATCAGTAAACACAAAAGCAACGAGTAGCAGCTGGTTATTGGAAAACAATTTCTCAATTATGGCCAATAGGTGTGAAGGATTTGAAGCCTTTTTGTATACAACATGAGCTTGCTTTATTGTTTCAATTGACAAAACGCAATGTCCGCTTCGTACTAAAGCTTCCCAAACCCAAGCGCAACATTTGTCCACCAAAACGGGCGTAACTGTTCTCGTACTATTTCGTCGGGACGTTTTTAATTCGTCTTTTCAAAGCAAACTAGATCAATGTCGAATTCTGCACAAACCGTCATCTTCAGCCTGTAGACCTTCTAATCTACATTTTCTTGCGACAAAAGTGATGACGCAAAGACCCTGAAATCTTTTGCTCTGCAGACAAAAACCAAATGACACTTTGCGCGAAAAAAAGAGCTCATGAGGACTTTTCCTCTTACCAAAGCGGCAATAAGATTAAGTGTAATTGCGCGCAAAAATAAAAAAGGTTTGGATGCCCCCGACCACATATACAAGTAAATCTAGATTCAGCTTGGCATACTTTAACGATTGAGCATACCACAGAAACTTTTAGGGCGCTCCATCGCCACTGTTCAAAACCTATTGCGTCCACAAACCCCCATATCTACTAACAAACGACTCAAAAACACTAACACCCACATTCAAATCCAGAGACACTTACAATCCAAGACAAAACCCGGGAACCCGTCACAATTCACACAATTTAAAGATCAAAAAGGTCATGTCTTGCCAACCAAAAAGACGCCAACTAGTACATAAAAAATAGTGGAAAGTATAAATAACACTACTATGCTCCATATTACAAGCAAACCAATCTCCCGACTAACGATTGCGACAATTTCTGATAACATGGACCTCCTTGATTTGCTATCGCTTCTGCAACAAGCTCCTTTTTACAGGTTTTTACATCAAAAGACGTTTGAGAATCTTTCTCGAACGTACAGTTTCTCTGAACACCGCATCGAACTTCGGTATAACACTTTGTGCTATACCTTTCAATTTGGACAGCCTTGCAGCTACCAAGACATTGATGTATCTCTATGTGACTCCAAGCTTCCCACTACGCTGATGGTGGTAGAAAAGTTGACAGTTGTGAAATGTGTGAAGTAGTACACATCCCAGAACACTTTGTTGACAAACGCTGGTCTCTGTTATCTTTTTTATAATTTTTTTTGTCTTCAAATGTAGCAAGGCGCCATAAAATTGGTTTTTTCAACAATCGGCCGTCCATTAGGTGGATGACGAGATTTTAAATGATTCATTATCTTAACTTCCTGCAGGTACAAATTGTGGAGAAGTAGCGCACCGAAAGTACTTCAAAAAGGATAGCCCGTCACGTTTCTTTGATGGAGACCCTCATTGATAGATTTCACATTGTTCACTTCCGGCCAATCTTTAACGTGGATAAATCGGGAGTGTCCGTTAACACAGTTCTTGGCCGCAGTTTTTGGAAGGGAATTGGTAATAAGGATTCGGTGCTCATTCACAAAATCTGCATGGTCAAGGGAGCCAATGACCATGTGATGATAATGCCGGTTCGGTCTGCCGACGGACAAGCATGGAAGCCTGTCATCGTTTTCTGGGGCAATCTTGCCCACTACAGGTTTGTGAACGGCAGTTTTCAAACCCTCCATGAATTTTTCCCGCCCTGTTATTTGTACCAGCGAGAGATTCCTGGCGTGAATAGTACGATTTTCAACTACTGGGGGCACCACTTCGTTCCAGAGACGAAAGAATTGCGCACTGGAAACAAGCGTCTGCTTTTGATTCTGGACGGGTATTACGGACAGGTGCAGTACACTACATTGAACTTCCTGAAGGACAACCGTGTAATTCTGTTTGCATTATCTTCGCACACCAGTCACATTCTGCAGCATTTAAATTTCGGTGTATTCACCTCTTATAAGTCCTATTTTCAACGCGAGGTACACCGCATGTCCCTCTCCTGGTCGGGCATTGACGTGTTTGATGTTTCCTATTGCATTTCGGTGGCTATGTCCGCGGCCTTAGTGTTTTCAAACATAAGAAGTGGATTTTCTGTAGAGCAATTGTCCTTGGCAGCGACTGAGGGAGATGCCATTCATATATCTGTTGTTATTTTCGGCTGAAATTCCTACTATTATGAATCCTATTTGCCTATTTGGCCCGGATTAGGGATCCGCCTATGAAGGGTAGGATTGGCGTGACACTTGTGTGCCCCCGCCCGATTACCTGACGCGCTGTTGCAAGAGTGCCACGGAGGTACACGTGGGTAGTTTTGGCCGGCGTGCCGGGTACTTAGATATGTTAGTAGTATTTGTCAGCCGTATATAAGTGGCGGCACTTGCCGCCACTGTACGGTAAGTATATCGCAACGAGGCCTTGGATCTAACTTGAGTTCGGCTTCCGCTCGGTCTTCTGCCCCATTCCCGGGGAACACCGCCGCTTATCCGGACAAGTTATCCACTTCTGTCACCAAGAGGCTCCGATCCGTCGTTACGGCCTTTTATTTATCATTCTTGCGTACACTCTTTCTGTTTTTCCGTCTTACGGCTTCGTTACACTTCGCCCTGTTGTAGAGGTTTGCCGTTTTTGTCCCAAGACTATTCCCCGCTCTCACGAGTCTGTGCTCTGCAGTGCGGCTCATTTTGCTACCTTCTATCTCGCCCCTTTTGCTACGGGATACGCCACCCCCAGTGGATTCCATCCTTTTGGCACCCCGATTGCCACCCCCAACCTCCGTCTGTAAGTCAGGAAGAGGCCGCCCGGAGCTACGTCCGGCACGTGTCGGCCTCATCGGAGGGTTCTGCCACTGCTCTGCCCCAATAGGGAGCAAGGCTGAGCACCTTGTGTGCGTAGCTGCTGGCGCGGTTTGTGTTCTTTCTTTCCGTTCCTGGCTTTGCCCCACATTTTGAAAGACTAGAAATTGGGTCCATGAAAAGGGCTGCCCCGATCATATGCGTTTAGATCAATGTGTCTTTCTGGAAAACAAACGAGAAGAAGATCCCATGACGATACAAAGTCTTGTCGACTCGTTTTTTCGAGATACTCGTTCGCTCATGCAGGAATCTGAAGCTGATGACAGTGGTACGGTCAAGGTGACGACGGAGTTCGGCAGACACCTGACTGCGGAAAGTGTGCTACAAGCTCTGAGAGCTCGCACAAATGGATCACGCTGCTTTGAAAGCGCAGCCAATTTGAGGCGCGTTGTTGAGTTAGCACCAAGGCGTGAAACATTGTTTGAACACTTGCGGCAGACTCGTCCCCAACAGAGACAGAAGTCAGCTTTCCGAGCAGCTCGAAAAGCGCCGTCGACGCGATAATGAAGCTGCGAAGCACCGAAAACATTGTGGTGCGAGACAATGTCCCGGCTCCTGGGACTGTTCCTGATATTGTTTGGGATACTTAATACTGATGATACCGGAAAAAGCAGAATGTATGCAGTTTGGTACTGCGTACCAAGACCGAAAATTTTAAATTATATGCGTTTGCGTGGTGTTTTGGAGTTGTGATCTAAGTCCTACCCGCAGCCCTTTCAGAACAGCGAGAGAACACAAGTTTCACGGTCATCGAAGATGAGACTCTGACTCTTCTTCTGGGATAAAGATCATTTGATTTGCATTAAGCTTTCCCTCTTTTTCCGACACATTCGTGGTAGAACAGTTACTCTTTGTCCTTATCTAATCGCAACTGCTCCACACCAACCTTCCTATGATACCCTGAATGTGCTACAATTCAAATTTATAAATCTCCACCAAGATGACAAAACCGTGCTTGCGTCAAACGTCAAAGAGTTTATATTTAATAGTGCCGGTGAAACATATTTTAAAAGAAACTACGAGGAAAAATTTAAAAATGAGCTCTTGGATGCTCTAAGCAGCAAAAACGTTATGCAATTTTGCCTTATTGCGTAATTTAAAATAAAAAAATTAGTTTTTATTTTATATAGTAGCAGCACACCAATATAACGTTCTTCCAAAGAAAAAACAAGGATAGTTCAATCTGTTTCTGAAAGTATCCATCTGCCCTACATGAAGATGTGGACCAGCCGAGAGTTGGTAAAGCAAGGTGAACGATAAGTCTCTCAAAATAGAGGAATTACTGGCTTGTATTACTCTGTAAATGGCTACCTCTGTGCAAAGTTTGAACCATTTGCAAAACTACTGTTGCTCTTCTGATCTTTTGGGTATTCCATTTTTCAAGAAGATTATGAGTAGAGATGCGTTTCTGAACATGAAAACAGCACTAAGGTAGTATCCAGCATATGATTATGACTTTGCAAAAATCGATTCGCAATCGCAAATTCGTCAACTTCTTGGATATTTTGTTCGAAATTCCGCAACGATGCCTGTATCGGCTGGGGTCATTTAGTTAGATGAAAAATATTACGTTGCAAGATGCGTATTAGAGCTCGCTTTTATGTGCATAGCAAACCAGTAAAGTTTGGGATCCGCTTTTATGCATTGATTAGCTAAAACCACACCTATCTACATATTCTACAAGAAAATGGATCTAGGAATGAGACCAGACAATCTACAGTGGATAGAAATACGAATTTTTTTGTGGGCTTCGTGGAGAAGTTGAAAGAAAAGTCAATGAAAACCTTGTTGCGAGAAACAAAATTTTCCGCCTTGTGGTGTTCTCAAATGGCCCACTAAACATATTTTCACTCAATTCTTGCTTTTAGGCGACAAACAAGTATCGATAATTTTCATCTGAGACATGTTTTAAGGCGTCAATTGGCATTTCTCAGTGACGGAGAACGCACAACTGTAATATAATGCAGAAAGAGAGAACGACTCCGAAGCGGTCTTGAAACGGGAAAGACGGCTGTAGTACAAATACCGATAACATGTGGGGTCGGCCTGGTGGAGGGAGCACGCGAGGGCTCAACCTGTAGTGCAACGCCAGAGGCGGAAAGACACCACGAAGACGTCCGAGATCTTTCTCCGTAGGAGGGTAGTCAGCAGACAGAGGCTCTCTGGCAAGGCACGACGAAGTCGGGTGTAAGCCAAGGCCAAGCCGTCACGACAGGCGTAGAGAGTTGAGCAAGGATCGGTGTTGGCACCACATGTGAGGCTGAATGGGTCCTCGAGAGAGACACGAGTCCACGGAAGGGGGAAAAGAGAAAAGGAATCCGCGAGAGGGGGACGGAGAGAAGAAAAAGGAGGAAAGGGCAAAAAGGCTACGGTAAACACCGGGGTTATCCCTGTACAGGGTCGAACGCGACACAAGCGGAAAACACTCCCACGAATGGGTCCTGTTAGGTGACGCAGGGAGGATACACTACCCGTAGGCAACGGAGCCTCTCTCCTGGAAGGATTCGATGACCGCCGAAGGCGAAGAAGTATAGAGCCAACTCTGGTTCCCCGAACTTTACTGTGCATGGCGGCGAGGTCGCCTCTATGCTAAGTAGCGAGCTCGCGCCAACAAGTAATCAAATAAACTAACTAAATTAGGCCCACGCACAGTGGTAATTACCTACGCGCCGTGGCGCTCGTCCCACGTGTACGTGCCCAACCTCCTGGCTCAACCGTGTCCCAAGCGTCCTTCCCACTACAGTGGTTGTTACTATTCATATACTCCTATTGGGAGCACCCGTCCGACATGTCGGAATATGACTAAGTAGTCAGAAACCTCCATCAGAGGGCGTTGCGATACACAACCTAAAGAAGAAAATTACAGAAACAATATGGTAGCAGGGCACCTGAAACCTGCAGAGGGAAACGAAGGGGCAGCTAGTCTAGACCGTGTAGTACAATGAGACCTCAATGAGTTGGTGCCACGTGGGCCCACTTGTGCGCCTTGCTGGCGGCACACCACCCAATTGGTAATTTCTAAATTCTAAATTCTAAATTCTAATTTAGTTTAGCTTAGCATTGCTGGTCCATGACAGTAGGTCGTGGGTGCAGCCGATGACGTCATGCCCGCATGGGAGATCGGCGTCGGTGCAACTTGTATTTATTGTGGTGCACCTCGCCTTCCCCCTCGGGTATTGTAAAGTCAGGCACCATAACGGCAGTAACTATACCATCTTGGTCACTTGCTACTCTATTAGTATTGAGGTTTTATCGCGCATCGACGTCTACTACAGTACACGTACAGGGTTTGTCGTACAAATACCGATAAGATGTGGGGTCCGCCTGGTGGAGGGAGCGCACGACGGCTCAACCTAAAGGGGAAAAACACACAACCAATATGGTAGTTGGGCACCTGAAACCCGCAGGGGCAAACGGCGGGGCAACTAGTCTAGACCGTGTAGGTGTACGGTAGTAGACGTCGACGCGCGGTAAGACCTGAATAGTAATAGAGTAGCAAGTGACCAAAATGGTATAGTTACTGCCCTAATGGTGCCTGACTTTACAATACCCGAGGGGGAAGGCGAGGTGCACCACAATAAATACAAGGTGCACCGACGCCGATCTCCCATGCGGGCATGACGTCATCGGCTGCACCCATGACCTACTGTCATGGACCAGCAATGCTAAGCTAAACTAATTTAGAATTTAGAATTTAGAATTTAGAAATTACCAATTGGGTGGTGTGCCGCCAGCAAGGCGCACAAGTAGGCCCACGTGGCACCAACCCATTGAGGTCTCATTGTACTACAGACCCCCTTCCTACCCTGAGCCACGCCCTTGTGGCTTTTAGATCCTTTCACCAAGTTGGTTGTATCGTCGTACCAATTTGGTCAACAGCGCAGCCCTCGTGCCATTTCGCGCCATTAGTCGCCCTCGCTCTGCGATACGGAGAGCCTGTTCACCATTTGGGTCATTACTGACAGTGGTTTCGCCTTTCCTATTCGTGGCCTTGGGCGCGACGTGCGATCTTTGTGTACCTTCGAGGTTCGATCACCGGCCCGCGTTAGCGTACACCTTTACGGGGCCAGGGCTTCAATCGCCTTTCCTGCGTTGGCACACCCCTTGAGGTACGCGGCGCGACTATGCGCTCCTGTGCGGGCTTTACCGTGAAGGATTTTGGCACCCCCTTGGTGGCGGCTTGTCTCGCTGTTTCCCTGAGGTTCCGTATCCGTCCCTTCGAGGGGCTGCCGCTGACTCCTTCGAGGTTGTTTCACCGCTACCCTTTCTGGTTACCTTCGTACTTCTTGCGGTTGGTTCGTCCTGGCTCGCGCCGCCGTGATTCTCGCCCGACCGACAAGGTTAAACCCATTTATGGTGACCTTCGATTCTTATCTGAATCACATGGGTAGCCCTCGTACCAGCGTGCGGGGTCGCACTGGTAGCGGTACACGACGCTTATCGGTTCCCCATTCTGGTCAGCCGGAAGAGGTAACCCCAAGGGATGGCGCGCCCTCGGTGACCAATGCCGATACCTGAATGGTTGAAGCAGCATGGAGCCCCGAACGGGTGGAGGTTTTGAGCATCAGCTCTCGTAATTCACCCATTGTGGATAAAAGGCTAATTTGGTTCACCCCTGCGGTTGAATGCCCGGCGTCTCAACCACTCTCTGGCGGTAATCATCACACCATATCGGGTGCCGGACCTTCGCCGAGTCGTGGAAGCAGTGTTACCAAGTCTGGTTCGCCCGGTGCTGCGTTGTATCATACTCGCATCGAAACCGGTTTTCAGAGCCAGCCGGTTCAGTCTTCTTCGCATCAACCTCAAGGGATTCATGAGAGGATCCAGGAATCGGAGCCCGATATTCCTCGTGTGATTTCTGAGTATGGTTTGGAGGCGTTCACCACGGCCGATTGGAACGTTTCCCAACATGCTAGCTTCCGGATCGATCCAAAAATGGTTTCACAGGCGACGCTGTACCGCGGGTATTGGCCAGTGGTGCCGGGGAACACCTCACTTCCCGACGTGTTGCGACGTCCGAATCTGGATACCTACTTGGGTTTGTTTCGTTGGGATTTTGAGCGTCTCCGCTCAGTCTCGCTGACGCTCCACCGTCGGGGTAAGGAATCTCAACCCCGTCAGGGTCAGCTGTAGTGCTATGAAAGTCGCCAGTGGCACACACCAATGAGGTTTTTCATTCCCCCGCTTTATCTCAGCGATCTGCCGTATGTTCGCCTTGAACTGGAGCTCCATTGTTACCGACGTCTGGTGGTGAAGATCTGTCAGTATGACTCCCTTCCACAGTGGTATTTTTCGGCTTCTCCACATTTGGCTTGCTTCGAAAGGCCCTATAATACCATTCATTGGGCTAACCGTCGTAGTTGGGGCGTGGATGCCGCCACCGAGGCTCTCATCCGCACCCGGTCCAGCTTTAACAGCGTCATGCATGGGTTCCATAATGTGGATTTCTTTTCCCTACCTAATAACGGAAGAACCTCTTGGTATGTGGGTCAACCTGAGTGGTAGAATGCCTATGAGGTTCCGATGTCGCTTAGCGTCCCAACTCTGCCGGTGTTGGCCTATTTCGGGAGCTACATGACCCGTAACAACGATCGGTATTACCTCATTTGGTCGATTACCCTCGCGGACTAGACCTTGCTGGTGGCATTAATGGCTCTGCAGGCTGCCCGTGACAGTACTAACTGAGAATTCCGTTCTCGCAAGCCGAGATTTGCCGTGGCGTTGTTCAGCCTCCTGTTTTTATATCCTTCATTCCCCTGCGGGTCATTCGCGACATCCGACAGTTCGGACTCGGAACCATTGTGGCAGGTACGGACTACTCCATTGAGCAATTGGAGTCGTTGCTTACCCAAGTGGAGAGTTTCCCGTGGGGAGCCAAGCAAGGGTTGGAAGTTTTCGATCCCGTGTCCTGGAAGGTTGTGTCTCGCGTGGAGCAATGCTACTCCGGAGCACCGACCGATCAGGGACCTCCAGGGAGCCCCGAACCATTCTAAACCGTGGTGGAATCGCCAACGGCTACCCGTGTTGTCACTTCAGCGCCTTCTCCTGCTCCGGAGGTACGCAACACGCCTGCTCATATTGGTATAACTTCTCTTCTCCCTAGTATCACGAGGGTTGGTGGGCCACCACGGGCTATTCTCGGGAATGTCATGGCTGCGGCTCTGGAGCCTGTTCTTTCTCAGGTGAATTCCCAGGCCATTTCAGGTTCAATGGCTCGGGTCTGCCAAGCCAGTGTGGTGAACTTCCAGCGGGCCGGTCCTACCTCTGTGATCGAAGCCCTTACCCTCCTGGAAAGCATACTGCCTCGTCCCGCGCCATGTACGTGCGATCCTTCTCCCAAATTGGTGAGTTCCGGAACCGGTTCTAGGTCGAGCTCTACCAGATGGCTACACCCAGTAACTGCAAATACTGTGGGCCAAACTATTTGATGTAGCTCTTTTAGAGCGAAGGAAACACAAAATGAGGTGGGCCACATAATCAAAGGTACCACTCCATTTGTGGTTCTAACGCAATTAACGTGAGCCACACTATTTTAACTTGCAGTAAATAGTGTGGGCGTCTTCATCACTTCATACTTCCACAGGTGCACCATCGAAGTGCGCACGGTGCTTGCGAATGATCTTCTGCAGCTCGGGAAAGAGCTGACGCTCTTCCCACAATCCGTTCACGTTAAGTGATAAACCAGTTCTTATCGCTTTGCGAGCGTAAGTTAAGCCATCGACGTCTCTCTGGCGATTGACATCCGCAATTGCCAGTGCAGCGAGGCGCAGAAAGTAGCTCTTACAGGGGTTCACAACTTTCCCCGACGATGACCAGGAACCTTTCTTGATCATCTCCATTTTGAACTTCTCCCACCTTGCGTTCCAAGCCGACTTTTTTTGTATGATGAACGAATCAGCTGGTTGAATTAAATCTGTTGCATTTGGTGGAAAGTGACGAATCTCCGTATTGATTTCGAATGCTGCTTCATTCAGTTCTGGAGTCATATTATGTCCGCTGCAATTGTCCACAAAGAGAACACGTTTTCGTCCGCCCGGAAGTTTATCAATGACCTTCTTCTCCTCAAACCATTGCTTCATAACGAATTTGTCAATCCATCCTTTTGGCCCACTCCTATAAGATACGCCAGGAACATCATCGGGGACACCCCTAATGGGAAACGACCGCTTCTGATTTTGGAACACCATTAGTGCAGGTTGGATTTTTGCTTCAACTCCCCCACTAATCCGAACAACCATTGTCATTCCCTCACCACCGCTTACGAATTCAGAATAATTAACCTCCATTTCACCACAAAAGCCCAAAGTCCTACCGTTATCCATATTGATGACGAAGTGCGTCTCCTCAGCATTCTGCACATCGTTTACATTCAACGAACCATCTTTGAATGCACGTGAAATACGTCCCAGATGATATGCCACGTCTTTGTGAATGAAGTCTCGCTTTTCTGGAGATAATAGGTGCTTTCCTGTGTGAGCTCGGCTGACGATTCGGTATCGATCAGTAAAGCTTTGAACCCATCTTCTCTTTATGCAACTTGAGATCAGCTTCTCACTTTCAGGATCCACTGCATGTTTGTGATACGAAGCCTTTTAGGACTCCTCGATGAAAGTGATTGCCATTGTCTGCAACGTTCGCCAATTAAATTTCACTCCAAGTTTACGGAGTCTGTCAAACTCTGAGAGCATGTCTGCATGCAAGTCACTCACCCACTTTCTTGGCTTCCTTCCCCTCCCACTGCGTGCTTTTAAACTAAAACGCTTGAGGCCAATGTATGTGCTTCGAGTAATTGATGTCGTCGATCCTCTCATTTGAGAGAGACCTGTTTCGTCTACGTACTGGAATCTGTGGCGCCAAATGCGACTGGCCTTCATAAGATTTGCCTTGTGGCTGCCTCGAAATAAGGAAGGAAACTGCAAGACTGCTTTTGACTTGATGTGTTTAGGACCATGCGCATTATCGTGCTTCACCATCCATGCGGCAATTTTAGAGCGGTCTGCAATAGGCAGCACTTGATTCAGATTACGCTTCTTTTGTTGAGAGGGTGGAGTTGTTTGAGTCGCGTTGGAATCCGTTGTGGGCAATGATTGTGACAGTGGTGGATCTGCGGATTGGATTGACGACAATCGGGCAGCCGCTGCGCCCTGAAACGCAGCGATAATCGGCGATGCTGACTTTGGAACTACCATTTTGTTGATTTCGGGGATCTTCTGGTGGACTCTGGAATGGGTAGGAACAAGTTGTTTGCAATCCAAATGGATTTCCCGCGCAAACTATGTTCCTGTTACCCACACTAATTGAAACACGATGCTTTGGTTCTCGCACCATGAATAGTGTGGGCCACATCACATCCAGTACCACGCTATTTATTCACCCACTGTATTTGCAGTCACTGGGTGTACCAACCAGATGGCGGGCCTAGCGACCACTATAAGCCTGACGCCTACAAACCCTCTGGAGGATCCTCTATTTGGAGCTAGGCTGAACCCTGGCCTTCTAGCCGCTCCGCAGGCTCCTCTCCACACCGGTTCGTCGGTACCTCCGTCGGTTGCTCAGGCGAGCTCGCCACCTCCGATGGGTCCTGACATAATTCCAGGCGTCAGCGTGCCTACTAGTACCTCCGTGGATCATGGTAGCGCACCTAGACAAGCTCCAGGCCAGGCTCATCTCTTCCAACCTTGACCGGGAGCCCATCAAAACACCTCTCCGGGCCGGGGATTTTCAACTTGAGGCTCTTCCGGGCCTCACTTTGCTCCTCACCCATCTGGTTGATTCCTGTCTCCACTTCGGCATCCTTGTCGATGTTACTCTTTAAATAAAGTTAAAAGTTATGGGTTTCCATGCTAGGTTCCAGTTATCATAGAGGCGCATTGCAAAGCGAGAGAGGAAGCGCGAAAACAGCTCCCCCCTTCCTTAAACCAGCGTACTACGATGGGTGAAGAGTAATTCCTTGTAGGTAAATTAGTTCCATCTGGAGCTACGTTGTGTGCCCGTAGTATGGATTCACGATATTAGTACGCCGCTTCGCCTCCGTGTAGCGCAGCGAGCGGTTTCGCCTTTCCGTGAGGTGAGATTTTGTCCCACGCGCTCGTGCGTGGTGGCCAGCAATGTACCGGAATGGTTCTCCATGGCCTCTTGCCATGCATGGGCGCACGTGCGGTGTTTCACCCTTGGAGTTACTTGCAAGGCGAATAGAAAAATTCGACCGGGAAATTACCCCTCCATATAATAGTGAAAACGCAGAAACCCCTTTTGGTCTGTATCTCGAGAACAAAGCGGTTTCAAAGGCTGAGAATGGCCGATTCGGGAGCGCGGCACGGTCGAAATACTTAGATTTTATGACTATGGTGTTGCTCGCTCCCTACACACAATAGTGTAAACTGAATCGGTTACTCCGCATGATGCGCCAGAAACAGCGCACGTAGACCTCGACGAATAAAAAGGTACAGTTTTTTGAATGTTTCCAAAGTTAGGGTTTGCACGTGTATGGCGTGTGCGTTCGCGCGTGTGGCTCGTGCGTGCATGGCGCGTGTAAAATGGCGCGTACAGCTCTAGCGCTATTCGTTCCCTGTAAGTACCCCCCCGGGGTGCTTCTTTCCTGTTTTACCTTCCTGGTAGGCGTTCAAAACCACTTTGGTACTCGTTGTTACAATGCTTTTCGCCCTTCCTAAGGGGATTGCAGCATCTCTAAGGTTTACCCATCATTCGGCATGTCTTCTCCCTTGTGGTTCCAGTAGCTTACCCTGAAGTCGTGTTGTATGGCTGAGAGCGGCTCAGCGACTTCACCGTCGGCGCTCCAGCCATACCACCGTACGGTGTACTTCAGACATTCTGGGGTACGGCGGTGAACTACCAGGCGTTCCACTGGGAACTCATTAGAAACCTGAGACGGTATTCCGTCACCACTTTGGTTTAGATTAGCACCAGTACTACTAGGGTAAGGTGCTTCTTGCGAAGGAGCAATTGTAATCACCTCAGGTGGTACGTAGTCCGGGTCGTCACCCTGGGCGTCATCATTAACCTCAAAGGGTATTTCGTCTTCCCGAGGCTGAGTTCTCACGGCAACTGCTTGTGGGTCACGTGCGGATTCTCCGCGCTCATTTCTGGTTTTCAGCATTCGAGATGCGACCGTGATTCGGTCAATAGAGATCGTATTCTTTCTACCATCTTGGCTTACTGTCACCGTGTGATCGGTCACTCTAAATACCTTGAAAGGTTCCGATGATTTCGGAAGAAGCTTGGAATTGATATTCCTATCAATAGCTTCATCATCAACTTCAACACCTGAACGTGGTTTTGCTCCCTTCGGAGGGTGGTCAATAAACACACATTGACCGGGCGTAGCCGTTACCACTTGTGTTACCTTTCGGTCGTAGTCCTCCTTGTACCGCTTCTGGGAGGCTGTGAGCTTGCTCTCAGCATACTTGAGAGCACGCCTCAACTTCAAACGGGTATTCCGTTTGACCTGTGACGGTGTGAGCGAACCGGCTGCTTCTTGTCCTAATGGGTCTCCTTCAACAACAATACCTGGTGGGTGTCTTGACAGTATCAGATCGAATGGCGTAGTTTGCGTCACTCGATGAACCTGAAGGTTATATGCATACTTCAAGGGCTAAACAAGTTCGTCCTAGCCAGTTTGGTGTTCTTCTGTATAGTGGCGCAACCTAGATACCATTGTTCGGCTAAAGCGCTCCACGTGCTCATTCGTTTGGGGATGATAGGCAGTGGTGAAGTAGTGCTTAATACCCAAGAAATTACAAACAGCTTCAAAGAACTTAGAAGCCAAGTTCGAACCATTGTCGCTAAGTAGATATAGCGGCGCACTATACGGGTAAATTCAGTTGTTCAAGAACGCTACCGCGAGGGTCTTAGACTTCGTGTCTTTCAAAGGTATTGCTCTAGTGAACTTCGAGAACATGTCAGTGATTACGATGATGTACTGATACCCCTGGTGGTTTTTGGCTGAGGACCTAGAAGGTCTATTGCGACGAACTCGAGAGGACCCGCAGCAGGAGATGATTTCAAATATTTCTTGTGCTTGCGGAGACCTGCACGGGTTCGTACGCATGACTCGCACTGACCTACATAGTTTTAGATCTCCTGAGCCATATGAGGCCAATAGTACCCTTGTATCAAGGTGTGGTACATTCTCGTACCTCCAGGTGTCTTGATAGCCTTGGGTAGTAGGCAAGATGCAGCACCCGAGAGCGGAGCACCTTGGGCACCACCTTTTGAAGGGAACAATCGATGGGAGCTCGCCTGACAAGGAAACAATTCCAGTCGATGTCAAAGTTTGAGTCCTTCATACCTACTTGGTCCATGAGAGAGCGCCAATGAAAAATGTTTGCTTTCTTGTCTCAAAAATTTCTCATAGGTAGTCGGCATGACGTCTGTTCCCTCAAGGGCACGTATTTTCCTAGCGATGGCGTCACTAAACCACGTATCCTCTTCGGGAAAGGTCCAGAAACCTTCTAAGGTATCATTATCACCAACAGAGTCTCTAGAGATGATAAATCATGGAATAACATCTTCTACCGGTTTGGTATCCAGAACATCTGTGGTAATGCAAGACATCGCGTCTGTAACATTGTGCTTTATATCTGGACGGTACTGTACGTCCTACTCGAACTCTGAAAGTTGTAACCGGCATCGGGCAAGTCTGCCCGATGCGTCGGCGAGACCGAGTATCCATCACAGGGCGTCATGGTCGGTTCGAAGCGTAAACCTTTCACAATATAGGTAGGGAAGGAGCATAAGCATGCTCCAGACCACAGCTAGACACTGCTTTTCGGTTGTTGTGTATTTCTTCGCTGCAGCGTGCAGAGCACGGCTCCAGTACCCTATAGGTAGTTTCTCGCCGTTATACTGCTCCTGCATAATACAACAACCAATTTGGGCGTCCGAAGCGTCGGTATCCATTTTCTATCGTAAACCAGATTTGGGTAGTGCCAAGATGGGAGGTGTCAAGAGCGCATGTTTCAGCGCCTCGAAGGCATCCATCTCCTCATTGGTAAGACATTCAAACATTGTAGGTTGGCCTTTCACCAGCTTACTGTTGAAGGGAGCCGCTATCTTGGCAAATCTTTTGAGAAACTGGCGGTACACATTGCACAAACCTATGAAGGAGCAGATTTCCGTTTGGGACGTGGGTAGCTTCGCCTTTTGCACGGCCCGGATATTCCGCAGCGTCACTTCTAACCTTCCAGGGCTGATGATATGACCAAGGTACTCTACCTCTTTGGTGAAGATTTCGCACTTGCGGAGCTTCATCGTTACTCCAGATTCCTTCAAAAGGTTTAGAACCTCCCTAACATGGTGGAAGTGTTCCTCTACCGTTCTGAAATATATGATTACATCATCGATGTACAACACAGCGGTTCCCCATTTCACCTTCGAAAGAATTATATCTAACGCCCTCTGAGAGGTAGCAGGCGCATATCGCTACCCAAAAGGCATACGCGTAAAGTGGAAGAACCCAGTACGGCAAGTAAACGTAGTTTTGTCCTTGTCTCCTTCCCTGATAGGTACCTGCCAATAACCACAATTGGCGTCGAGAGTAGTAAAGATCTTGGCGTTGCCTAACTAAGCTATACACTCCTCCATTCTAGGTATTGGGTACAAATCCCTGATGTTCATACTATTCACTCTTCTGTAGTCCACACAGAACCGCATACGGGTATCATTCTTATTTGTGACCAGAAGCACAGGGCTGTTCTAGTCCCCATTTGCTGGTTCTATGACACCTTCACGCAGCATTCGCTCGACTCATTGATCTCAACATGAATGGCTTTGGGACCTGCTCGGTAAGGCTGCTGGTAACTGGGTTTCCAGCCTGGAAAAATATCAATACGGTAGCCTCAATTTGGCCTAACCGGCCCAACCAGATGGGTTCAAATTTTTCTAAGAAACTGAGGATCCGGTCTTGGTGCGGTTTACTCTCCGCAATGATCCGGACTTCCTCTCTCAAATTCCGCACTGGTTCCAGTTCCATGGACTTTCCCTGATCTCAAACCTTAAAGGTATCGGGAGTGTTCTGTTCCATTTTGGTTTTTGTCGATAATGGGGGCGCATATGTGGGATATGGCGTATCTATCCTCTCCCTTCCTTAGAAGTGGCGACCTCGCCCAGCCCATTAGGTGATACCGTAAGAACCCCTTGTGGTGCCGGTAATGCAATCTCAATAGTGGTATTCTTGGGTAACTTAACAATATGATTGCTAAAGTTACTCAAGTACACTTTGAAGATTTGGTTAGGGATGTTGTCAATGATCCGTTTGCCATCAAGTCGAGATGTCTCTCTGCTAACCTAGAATGGTTCTGTAGCATTACCAATCCTGCTTTTGCGCATGAGACATTCCCTACCATTTGGGTCATAGCCGGGATTGAAACCAATGTGGTGAGGCGTATCTTGCTAGAGACCGTTTCGGTGGGTATATTGGACCTCTGCTTCTGACGCCAACCATATTTGGTTTGCGTAATACCTTGTATGGCAATACGACCATTCTGACGGAGAGCGACCGTTCGGGACCCTGGCAAAATTGCCTTGACATGTTTGTCAACAAAGTTGGTTCCGAGGATACAGTCTGTTGCCAGAAAATCCACGGAAAAAAAATTGAGCTCCACCTTCAAGGTTCCAAGTTGTACCACAGTAGTCAACATTCCTCTAAGGTGCAGTGGGTACTCGTTAGCGTCTATCAATGGGTTGACAGTCGGGGCAGATCGAATGTTCCGCGAGACTGCATCGGGTATGACGCGAGCGTTCCGAACATTCGGACCGGCGCCGGTATCAAGTACACACGCAACGGGAACCTGTAGGTAATTGAGAAAGATTATTGAAGCATTAACTTAATAGTTATTGTACTTCATCAGGCAAACCACATTGGGTACATCTGATTCTTTTTTCCCCACATTTAAGGTTTCCCGTTCCGGTATCGACGGGACCGCCAGTCCACGGTTAGGGGTGGCCCCTACGCTAACCGTTCGGTGTTTTTCTGCTCCTTTTGAGCGGGACTGTCCTTCTCCAAGATTGGTGTTTCCTCGACGAGATGAACCTGAGATGGTGATGGTTGAACTTGTTCCCTCTTTCCAGATCCATATAGGTTACGGTGGTTTTGCTGCCTGGCAAGATCAGATGTCCTCGCACCCCTGGGAGTATTTTGTCACATCTGTTTGCCAGATAGTGTGGTGATAAACAGAGCCAGCAAACCAATCTACCTGTCGGGGGATCACGCGTTGCCATGGAGCTAGGTCTGGTTACCGGATTGGTCGGTGGTGTAGCATATGAGGAGGCTTGCGAACCACCCGTGGAGGTTTTTTGAGTGCTCGCCGAACTTGGTGGCGACCTTACCGAAGCAGGTGGTACTGTCGACGACCGAATACCAATTGAGGTGGCTTGTGACTGAGCCTGTGGCGCAGACACGAGATGAACCGCCATCTCTGTTGTTACACGAATGAGCGAATCACCCTCAGAGGTAGTGCTTTCTTCTAGCTCCAATACTGACCGTTTGGGTTTGTCATTTGAGGCATGGGACGCCAATGGCTTCTTCCGGTGAAGGAGAGTGTCACCGAGGCCTTGGGTGCAACGGGCAAGCTCATTATAGTCCACCTCTCGGTTTTTCACCAGGTAGTTGCGTACCTGAGAACGTATCGCTTTGTCGACATTGTCGGCTGAGACCGATTTTAACAAACTAGTGGTGAACACATTACCGCATCGGGTAGACAGATTCCAAAGGCCAAACTAGAATTCCATTTTGTTTTGGCTAGAGCGCTGGAGATATGCCTGGTTTCTTCTTTGTCGCCCCTCTTCTGGTTCAGACGAATCGTTCTGCGGACCACCAATATTGGCGTCCTTTCGAACGCTACCTTCAACGGGTGGCAAGTACACGTCCCGAGGGCCCATCTCCACATGGCCCTCTTGACCTTGCCTTAAACCTTGTAGGTACGCACTATCGGCCGGAATTGGCCTGATTGGTTTGGAAGAACCTGCGGGAATCTCTTGTGGTATGCGAGTGACCATATTCATCTAGGGGTTTTGGCTTCCGCCATTCCCTCAGAAACCCAAAGGTCTTGAACAACTCAGTATATATGCTTTCGGCCCCCGTTAAGAGGTATGTTTCAACCAACTAAGGTATGAGCTGAGAGAGCTCGTGCACGGCTCGATCAACCACCAAACTGGTAACGGCGTCCATGTCCGTGGAGTTCATAGCCTCATTAACTGTAGCGGTAAAAAGAGCTATCGCTCGATCTTCCAATTGGGGGCAAAGGTCCTCCACCGTTTTCGGCAAATCCTTAATAGGTTTATGGGGCAACGGAGACTGAGTGCCCGTATCCTTTGAGGTTCCCGCCCTAGGTTTCCGAAGCAGCTCCTCGGGATTATCCAGAATGGGTTTGGCAGCAGAAGCCGCACCAGAACCCTTGTGGCTAGGTGGCGCACTAGCGCCACAAGTAATCCTTGTAGGTCTTTCCATAGTGGCCAATAGTGGTATCCAATTGCTTTGCGAGTATTCCTACGAGACCAAATAGGTGTGGTAACTTCCCGAATCCTTTCGAAAGTCTTCTGTTCGCCAGTAAACGTACGACAAAAACAAAGGAACTTCTAGGTCGGGAGACCAAAATGTCGTACAAATACCGATAAGATGTGTGGTCCGCCTGGTGGAGGGAGCACGAGAGGGCTCAACCTAAAGGAGAAAAACACACACACAATATGGTTGTAAAGTACTTGAAACCTGCACAGGCATACGACGGGTTAACTAGTCTAGACCGTGTAGATGTACGGTAGAAGACGTCGACGCGCGGTAAAACCTGAATAGTAATAGAGTAGCAATGACCAAGATGGTATAGTTACTGACCTAATGGTGCCTGACTTTACAATACCCATAGGGGAAGGCAAGGTGCAACACAATATATACAAGGTGCACCGACGCCGATCTCTCATGCGGGCATGACTTCATCGGCTGCACCCATTATTTACTGTCATGGGCCAGCAATGCTAAGCTAAACTAAACTAGAAATTAGAAATTAGGAACTATGAAATAGAGAATACCAACTGGGTGGGGTGCAGCCAACAAGGCGCACAAGTAGGCCCACGTGGCACCAACCCATTGAGGTCTTGTTGTACTACAGCGGCGGCCTGCAGTCGTGTGACTTTAATGAGCCGAAACGGTGAAGAAGGGTGGAAGCACCGGGCAGTCGAAAAGAGATTGGGCGGTAGGTATCACCAGGCGCGTACAGGTGCGCGCAGAAGAGTACGAACGGTCTGAGAAACCTTAGTATAATTACCGTTTGGTCTATCGTTAGCTCAAGCTGGCGAAGAAGATGTTTGGCAGAAGATACTCGTCGTTTACGACTAGGGCCTCGGGAGATCCGAGCTACAACTAAATATAGGGTCTGGGCCCCTCCTGACTACGGTACGATCGGTCTAACTTGCCTCGTCACTACCCAACCTGCATATGTGTCCCAATTGTACGCTATTTCAACTTGTCCGGCACTGGATCACCAAGCCGTACACGTGGCGATGCCACTGCCCCGACCCACCGCGCACCACCCCTTTGTACGTTAACGGCCAATCAGATACGCTGCGCACCACCTCGGGCCGACTATACGACAACAATTGTAGGGACCATAGATTCAACTACGTAGATGCAGCAAGCCGGCCGGCCTTGAAAGAAGCTATCTATCTACAGCATGAAACACGCGAACCGTGGTGACTGGCGATTTGTTCAGTCTTTCAATTGAGCAGAGGGACAAACTCTACGATTATCGTTGCAGAGAAATCGGGGTTGGTGGTTTTCAAAGATCGCACTGTCGGGGTTTTCTATACTGACGATGTGAAAGACACGCCTCGCAATCGCATCAATCATCCAGATGTTCACGCTCTTCGCTGTGTACATAGTTGGGGGCCATTGATGCGGTGGACTGGAGAAGAGTCTTTACGCCGAACTACTTTACAAGCGCCTTGTATTATCGTGGCTTATACCCCTTTCATGAACGGTGTTCATCGGTACGATCAGTTCCGTTCGACCAGCTTAACAATGTGAAATGAGCGACGCGTCACCATGAGTCTTTTCACATTCGTACTGGATGCAAGCATTTTAAATGCCCATGCGTCACTAAAGGCGATAACGGGCCTTGGAGAGCTTATAATTGATGCTCGTATAATGAAACAACGAATACTACATCAACTCGTAGCGGAGCACGCCGACTATCAACAACAACGAGCATCTCTTACGTCTCTAAACTCAGGTATGGAGGCTTCGAACGGTGCTTTACATGACACAATCTCAGGAGAAATGCCGCATACTCTATTGGAAACAAATCAGAGAAAGAGCGTTCACTGCGTACTGTGTAATCTGTTGTCTTCGAACGGCAGAGTAGAATACACAATGTACTCGTGCAGCGTCTGTCTCCGAGAATTCCACGTAAATTGTTTTACATTCTATCATTACAAGCATATATTTCGTGACTCTCGTCCTGGTATATACCAAGCGATTACCTCTGCGGAAAGAGCTCAACTATCAATAAGGTACCGCAAGAGGCCCAAAAAGCCACAGCCACAATTTCAAACGCCAAACGTATCTCGAAAAAGTAAAGATACTCCTGTTTGAAGCCCATGTATGCACCATCTTTTTGAGGCCATATACGACGAATACATTCCAGAATGCATGACGGGAGCTGAACTCTATTGTCTTTCCCAAGAAAACCGTACTTTTCGTATGTATACACCTGATAGGCTCTCTTACGCGCTTTTTGTTTATTGTCGACACACTATTGTCGGGGTACTCCAGAATCGTTTTCTCTACCACCAATGCCCTGTACTGCCACCATAACATGGCAGCCCACCACACCTCTGGCGGGCAACAGCCTCATTATGTGGAGCCCCTTGCGGAATGTTGATTTGAATTGCACTAGTTGGGGCCTCTTAATCGCTGCTTGCCCTACCATGTTTTTGTGGCTCTAAGCTATACCGTGGGAACAGCTCACCAAATTCGCGTTGTTGTTGCAAACAAATAATACGCATATTAGCAACTTTGACAGGCTCATGTTGATCATCGAGCAGTTCTTGTTGGTTCTCATTCGTACTATCCAGGGCCGTACTAGCACAGCACTGTCCAGTTTCTCTCTGTTTTTTCTGCATTCAAACGCCCAGTTTTGAGGCAGCGACGTCCGCCTACAATCTGATTTTCAAAGAAACTCGTCTGTTGTTCTTCGCAGCCTCTATACCTGACAGCGACAACGATGGGTTGCAAGACGGAAAGCCGATAGACGTCGACGAGAGCCACTGCAATAACTTGGCAATTTTCAAAGAGCCAAATGTGCACTGTCGTAACCAGAAGAGAACGTAGCACGTAGATCATAGTGAGATGAGCTGAGAAAAGAGACAACCGTCTTGCAATCGCTCAAAGTGCACACCAAGAGTTGACTGAAATATGTGCACTACGAAAGTATTTTCTACAGCAATCTGCACCACAAACTGGCATATTTTCGAGCGATATAATTAGCTCTTGGATATTTCTAGCGTTGTGTACATAAAGACTTTAAGGTCCAAAAGGGTTAAGTTCAATGCATAGTTTAAAAGTTTTCAAAAAAATGTTATTTATCGGTAACTTATTATAGTCTCTCTTTTGTCAGGAGAGGCGCTTCTACGCACTCATTACTGCTCTGCGCTTGAAGCCGGAACACAGAAAAGAATGCAACGACCCCAGAAAGTAGTTTATATACACTTTCGTAAATAAAAATGCACACTCTGCATTACATAATAAAAATGAACTACAAAACTTTTATTACAGCATTCATTGTTTTGCCAACTTCCATAAAAATGTTTGAACACTAAATGAACATATTAATTCACGAATTACCAATTTGCATTTGGACCCATTCGTAACATATTATAGACTTTACTCAAATGGAATAATCGTAGATGTAAGATAGCCAGAAGTGACACGATGCCTACTTCTCCTTCGTCGGTACAATGTATACAAAAATTACGTTCAAAATTTTGTACAAATCCCGATTTCTGAAAAATGATTTTTGTACAACTTGAAAGCAACACAATTACCTCCTCTTCGGCCTGCACGAGCTTTTCTTCAGTATCACAGCCTCCAATTAATTGAAGCAATCTCGCCAATCGCCAAAACGAGGCGAAATAACAGATAAAGCCAGCCCCGCTTCTTTACTTTCCTGTATTACACAACAAAAGTGTTCAAAAGCCAATAGCTTTCCCAAACGTTGCTGTTTCCGTCTCACGGAGATATTTGACATTTCTCTTCTTTGAACCGTTCTTGATGCAAACGCACACGTACCTGCGTGAAAAAAGAAGAGGAATTTGTTTGACAATATTTTTTCAACATTCATGAAGCTTGTACCGCTATCAATATTTCAAGACATGCAAAAAACGTCTCCCTGAACTTTTAATGATCATTTTAAGCGACTCATGGCCCTACAAAGAGCAAAGGTAAAGAAAAAAGAGTCCGTAACAAGCAACATAGGAGAATATGGGGAGCGAGAAGCTCGTATAGACGACCTCATCCTCGAAATGGAGGAGAAAGTGGAAGTCAACCGGCTAGAGAAAGAAGAGCAACTTCATAAAAAGAAAGAGCTAATTGAAACTGGTGGGCGACTCGCAAACAGGTGCTTAAAATAGGTAAATCGGAAAATTTGAGATAAGAAAAACGTTCTTCGAGGTCTAATCAGAAGAAGAGACCAGAAATTACCGAAGCTCCGCGATGACAGGATTATTTTACCTGTCTGATTTTAGAGCATGGAAAGGAGCGCAAGGAAGTGGAGCAGAAGCGAATGGATATCGAACGCGAATGTTTTCAGATTGAACAAGAAAAAAATGAAAAAGAGTTGAAGCAGAAGGAAACGAGTCATAGAATTGAGCTGCAAGAGCAGAAAATTGTCATGGAGAGAGAAGAGCGAGGGTTGGCACGAATGGAAAGAAAGAAAATGCTCGGCCTTATTGAAAGGCAAAATTCAACTGCTTCCTCGTGCGCCTGATAGCCATTACATGTCCTTCTCCCATGTTGACTTCAATTGCTTCATATAAAGCAGCATTGCGTTTTGTGTGTTCTGCAGCAAAAACAACATTCATCGCTCAACTCCCAATCAAGCGACGGCGTGTGGATCGATGTGCAGCGTTCCCAGGGCGGAGAGCCGTTCTTCGTCGTGCGCGATCTTGGGAGGCGCTCATGATAATGGGGTGTTGAGTTGTAAATCACCCATTCCAAACTTGCAGATCCCTTTCGGCTTCGACAACTGCACCCCAGAGATTGGGGCTTCAGACGGGGCCGAACCCTGCACTGATCCGTTTAGTGTCGATGAGAGCGACAAGAGCAACATTACACGTTCAAGATCAACTTGCTCAACGAGTAGCATGTTGGAGAAAGCTGCCAAAGCAAAACTACTACTTGGCACAGGGCATCATAGAGATTCAGAGCTTCGAGGCTTGGAAACTGCTGTCTCACAATCCTATAACACAGACCATCTTGTTTTGAATCATTCAGGATGGGGGTACAAGAAAATGAGCTCATAGTCTGTGTGATTGGGAAAAGAACGTCCACCGCACAGGTCCATCTCCCAGACCCACTTCAGAGTTCTCAACCATTGACTTCATCTCTTGAAGGCTATCAAGACAAAAGTGGAAATACTGAGAGTATTGAAATGAAGGACAACACTCCTTGGAAGCGATTTGAGGTACTTAGTTAATTTCCGCATCATGCGTTAGTAGATATATATGAGCTACACCGCTATTAGCGTGTCGCCTCGCTGAGGTAATTTCCACACATGTACACGTAGATTACACTGCTCGAGGCGCCGCCTAGCGGGTGTGAATAGCACACGTGTAGCACGGATATGCCGGAGGCAGTGCACCCAGCATTGCTGTATTGACGTAGATATTTTATAGATTATTTTGCCTGGCGCACCCACTGTCAGTGGTGCGCCGAGCTAAGTACTTAGAGGGTTGAGCATCGCTCCCCCAAGTAAACTGCCCGTTGCCAAGCAAGGGCTTCCTGGCTCTAACTATCACGCCTTCGCGGATTGTTCACCTCCAAGTGGAGTGACATCCGTGTTGTTCACGTATAGTTACCCACCCTTGTGGCGCTCAGAGTATAACCACTATTTGTGTGTCTCGTTTCGAGCTATTGTCGTACACTCGCCCCTGTATCGGATTTGCTTTATTCTCTCTATCTTTTCTACACTCTGGTGGTTTGCTTTCTCCCCTTTTTTGGGTTTGCCTTTTGCCCTGTTCGCAGTGGCCCGTTTCCGACACCTTGTCGTTGCCGTGCTACTCTCTTTCGATGACTCATCTCGTGACCGTGTGAACACGTAGATCTCTACCCAGTACAAATCAGCCTCAACGCTCCGACGCTTGTCGTGGTGGTTTGACCTCGGATTTACACCCGGCTTAGCTGTGTCATTCCCAGAGTGCTCCGTTCGCTGTGCTGCCCTGTCGAGGGGAAGGTTCTGAACGTCTTTGTGAGCTTGCGCTTTTCCCGCCAAAGGCGTTGCTCCACATGAAAGGCCGAAGGCATACAACGAAGGTCAAAATTCAACTCACAGCAAGGAACAAGCTATTTGCTGTGACAAACAATTTAATAATGCGGTTGTAACGGAATCTTGGCCGACGCAACGAAATTGTATTCCACAGCAACGCTCAGGGTGTTCATATCAACAACTGGAATTCTACCGTCAAGTCATACCCTGAAACCCGACAATATGTCCCATACTAATTACTCTTGGCATCAGCCGATGGACCTGTTTCTGTCGTTTCTGACCATCCTCAATCACATGGCACCGAGCCTGGCATGAAAGCCTCTATTGCGTTACGCATTTGTGAGGGACCACTTACTCTCACAGCCCGCAAAGATAAGGAGCCGAATCCCGAATGCCTGGCGAAAGCGAGGTTTGAAGGGGATTCCCCTGAAACTCAGAACAGAGAAAATGACAAAGACGAATCCATTAAGTTGGTTCTAAAACTTCTCTGTAGGGCGTAAGAAGGCCAGTCTAGTTTGGGAAAAACTTCGGCCAATGTGAATTATGAACAGAATTATGAGACAAAGGTTGTTGTTAAGTTAAACAGTGTATCAACGGTGTCGGAACTAATATCCAAGACTGTCCCCAACCCAGTCGCGACATTCGTAATCTATTTGAGGATAAAAGTAAGCCCGTTACACCGGCCCGTGCTTGGCTACAAACACCAATGAGGACATTTCAAGACATTTCGCAACGGCGTGTTCCTACTTAGTTCGGTTAGATGCCAGGAATGTTATATTCAAGAACAGTTAATCCGTCTATTGATCTAACCGCCGAGAACCTGCTCGAGACCAACACTATGAATGGAATCGATATATCAAAAGTTTTTCTAGACTTGAGTGACATCGGCACAGGATTTAGGACTGCATCGCAACTACGTCCGTTCCGAAGCACAACATTCAGCAGTATTTGCGTTCCAATATGAGGAAGGTTCAACCTCACATTCCCTGCACACTCTTCGTCCGAGGCGGTACCTCACGGGGCGTCAACCGAATAGAATCCGCTGAAGAACCAGCAGATTCAATGACTTCCTGCGGATCAGGCCTTTGCTGATGGTGTAAACACCCAGCATCAAATACAACAGCACTTCAGAACTGGCGAGGAGGCCAATGACCCAAATACAGTTATACAAATGGGAAAAATATATGCTTTCAAAAAAAAGAATTATCCAGGGGCAGCTTAGTTCGCCATTGTGGCCAAGGAGTTGAAGGAAGAAATGATTCCACAAATGAAAGCTTACTTGAAAGATGAACTCCAGGGACATTGAGAGTTTCGAGGGTGTAGTCTATGATCCCATGGTCACAAATTGCGGCAAATGCAGTGGCTGTGGGATTTGTTGCAGCAGCTACTGATGCTCGTGATGAAGTAGCATCGAGCCAACCACAAGCCAAAGAACAATACCCTACTGAATAAGGGTATAAACTGAATGAGTCACAGGAAGAAGTGGAAAACCTCATAAAAGAACTCCAGGGTAAAAAGCATCTGACTGATACTTACAAAGAGAAATTCTAAGAGTTGATCTGAGAAGTGGCCCCAGCCAAGGATGGGGGAGTGACAAAGCTCATTAAAAACCCTCACGAAATCGTTGTACTTGAAATATCACGTAACGTATTGAAAATTGTCATTGAGAACGCCAAGGAAAAAGCAAGAAGAGAACAGCTACAGGCCATTGAATCATGAAAAGTAAGCGAGCAAATCGCTTTTTCTCTCTTGGAAGAAATTGGATGTTTCGTTCGCGCGTTCTTGGGAGAAGCTGTGGGCCCGAAGACACGAATTGAGCAAGACAAACCTGTTTATAGACATTTTGAAGAGTGTCTTAATGCACTTGACGTCTTTTCTCCATAGTCTTACGGGCCATGAGATCTCTATCGATACAAAATGCTCCACTTTGAAAGGAAGCAGAAAGGTGGACAGGTTTGTTCCGGAAAGAGCAGCCGTGCAACTTTCATGCAGAGATTGGATCATGAGACCCATTTTAAAGACGTGAAAGGCATATAAGCATTTCAAGAAACTGAAGCGAAAGCGTAGAAGACGTATTAGAGAACGGAAATATTGAAGCCGCCAAAGCTGAACTTCAAGATTATTCATGGGACATAATCATCTGGGATCAGAGCACGATCTATCAAGATGCTCTGCGAATAAAACGTCGCTTGTCCGTCTTTCATGGGATTCGAGATGGAACGGACATTGACCTTGTTGCTGCCGCCAGTACAGGTTTGTGGCGACCGCAATCTATACCTGTAAGGGTCGCCACACTTCTATACTTCATCATTCTTGCTTTCTTGCAGATCGAAACGGGCTCTGCTCACCAAGGACGGGCCACAGTTTTCGAGCGCCATTCCTGACGCTGCTCATATATGCGTGGCCCTCAAATCTGCAGTTGTCACTCTGTGGGCGTCGGAAGTTCTACCGGTCTACGTGAAGTTCTTTTTGGTGATACCTGGGACAATTCTGCCTCAAGCATTCATTGGTTTGGATGGAATACCGCTCGATGCGCATGATACGTCCCATAAAGTCTTTGAAAACTTAATTTTTGACACTATGTTGCTGATCATATGTGTCTATGCACTCGGTGCTGCGTTGTCAAGGGTTAAAATAGACAAGATTGTTGCAAAAGCAGTATTATCCAGGTCGTGAAAACCTCATGTACGTTTCTTAGCTGTCATGGTACTGGGAGTAGTTATTTTCATGTTTGTAAGCAATGTAGCAGCACCGATGCGGCTTATTTCGCTATCATGCAAACGATCAAGGGCGTGAGAAGCATGCCGGGAAGCCGAACGTTTGTTGAATATCTTCTTCTTGGTATCAGAGCCTCAAGTAACATCGGTGTGTTTGCGGGACCCTATCGTTACCACAGAGCGATGTTGTGTTGGATCTTTTGACGAAGCAAAACTCGATATCGTTCCCGAAATGACTGTTGGCAGGGTTGCGTTTGTGTGCAGTGATGGTTTTGGTGTCCTATGTGCTATTGTATTTCATCCACCAACCCTCTGATCATACTTTTCCATCTCTTGCCATTAACGCAGAGAAATTCCAGAAACCTCACTACATTGTAAGCACCGCATTGGTGATAACTGTTGTACTATGGGCATGCAATCCGTTGTCGAGTGCATTTGGGTCTCCCTGGATTTTGCTTGTCATTTCAAGCTTGGTAAGATTCGCGTCTGGCATTTTGATCAAGAGAGAACTCCATAATCACCGGTTGGACGTGGTTTATCTTGTGGCAGGCGGGATAGTTCTGGGGGTTCGGGTGAAATCTTGAGGGCTTCTTGATTTGATTGCCCCAAAGTTTCTGTCAGTGCTTGGTCGTGAGGACCTACGATTGACACTATTGCTATTGTTCTGCGAAGTTACCTTATGTCCAGACCGGGGACAAGATGAGGTTGAAGATGGGCTTCTTGTCCTGGGGCTATTGGTCGCATTCTTATCGTATGACCAAGGAGAATTTCGTGTCGGAATCATGGGATCGTCCTTCAACATTTTTCTCAGATCTTGTATTTTCTTTGCATCTTCTTGTACGAAGCGTTCCGGCTTCTTGACAAACTCCAGGTTTCCTTGGGCAACATCGTCATCTTGAAGCACATGTTCATACTCGAAGGCCTCATGCTCTAGGAATTTCTCCAGCATTAGGTCTAGGTTCGCTGGTTCTCTGTAAACAAATTTTTGATACTCCATTGCTATTCTTTCGAACACGAAAGTCATCACTATTGTCGTAATCGACCCAAGCCCGGTTTACTGCATATCTATCCTCATATTTTTTCGTAGCACCCATTGCGGTCTGGAAAGAAACCAGGACGACTTTTGCTTGGGCATCAGCTGCACTCCGGTTATAATGCGCAATAGTAGTCAAAGCATGGGCCTCACACCCAAAATATTGGCTCAGCTGTCCACTTTTTTCCAAGCAAGTCTTGAAATTGAGCAGCAACGCAGAAGATATATATATTAGAGCGCCACGGGAAAACGTCACGCACATAGAAGTCGGGATATTTCGTTTCAAAACCTCATTTGCTTCAGATCCTTTTATTTCTATTCGATTGCTGTTCTTCACGCAATTATTGCAGCATTATAGGCCAGCTGCTCTTGTGACGCGAGGAGCCTTTCGAATGCACTCTGTAACCATGGGCGTAAAATACTCGCAGGATTGCAACACAAATAGTGCTGTATCCCGTTCACCGTCAAATAGCCTTCCATCAAAAGCTCAATCTCACTCCTCCTCAGCAAGGTAAGATTTTGTCTAGGTCCTACCTCGGGGCCGAATAGATGAAATATCAAACCATCAGGTGTATATATGGTCTGGTACTTAAGACAGTGCTTCCGAATATGGCCAGGGTAGCACGCCCTTTGGTTGCATATATCGCCACTCGCTCAACGATTTTCGTAAAATAGATAAACCCAACACACCTCTCTAATGGAGCAGCACGTCTTCGCACTGCTTCAACATAAATTGGTGCTCGCTCAACCAGCAGCTGCTGCTGTACCTGTGTGATCAAGTGACCCTCTGATGCCACAAATTGCTCGATGGCCTCCCAAATCAATTCAATTATGTAGCTGTACCACATACCAAATATTATTTCCATATCATACCAGTTTAGTGCTCAAGCCAGCTTTCTGAGAAAACACAACATGCACTGACTGAATAATAGTAGTACCGACTACGTTGAGTATGGCAGGCATTCCAGTTCATTGCCATAGCCATTTTACCAATTTCACTACGACAAACCCGTAAATCGTGCATACATTGCTCCTCATAGTAGATGTTAAGGTTGAAATTTGTTTGCGAGATTGTACGAATTCTGATTTGAAAGTTTGCAAAATCTTCTTCAGCCTTTTGAACTTCTTTCCGGACTGTTAGTAATAGAGGTGGTTGTTCGTCAAGAAACATTGCCAGGAAAAACGGAGTGCGTCGTCTTCGAAGACGGGCTCGTGCTCGTCCAAGAAAGTATTCTCCTTGAGAAACCATTTTTCTGCCACTCGAGAGCCATGCAAAGCTTGGATACGACAGGTACATGTGCGTAAAGTACAAGTCGAGATATTTCGTGACTAAATCTCGTATTGTGCGTGTAACCCGTGGGTACGATATTCTTTACGAGAACTTCTCTATCGTGAAGTCTCTATTGTGACGTCTAAAAACTTTTTACAGTTACATAGCGACTAATTTGCACTTTAACCGCTTTAACCCTGGAAACTCTTACATCCACCGAAATACAGATGAAAAAAAGCAAGAAAATTCTAGAGTTCGAATTCAATTTATTGGTTGAAGAGACTGACTAGTTTACGCGCGTGTGTTTTCTGGCATACTTTGCGTGTGAACATAACAATTGCACTCCACGAGCTAGGTGAAAGCAAAATAACACGGACTCAGCATTTACGTGCTACCAATCTATTTTCTTTTTCTATTATTTTCTATTCGCTGCCGAAGTTGGCTCAGTATATCTGCACCATCATGAACGTTAGCGAAATTAATATACCGACATGTCTCCTACCACTTTTGAATGTGGGCGCTGTGTCTGAAGTGCCAAATGAAACTCATCAATCATTCCAAACTAAGGTTTCCAGCATTCACCCAACCCCAGTCTCTCTTAATCTTCCAGAGGTTATCGTAGGCAATAAAGACGTCGCCTGTTGTATATGCGTAGGGATTCCTTGCTCTTGATTGCAACCGGATTCTTCGATTGTAAGCAAAACAGCAGTGATGTACTCAGCCCTATAAATGAGTTCCCATACCAACAATGAAGCTTAGAAACAAGCATATAATTTTTTTGTTTATGAGAGGTACTTTTTTCGGAGAAGAATTGCGCGTTCAGATACCGCATTTTGTACTGGAAGGGATTACGAGAATCTGGCCGAACACAGAAAAGCTTTTACGAAATTCAAATCACAGTAGTTTACGAATTTAACATCCTTTTATCATTGGTAAGAGCAGCGAGTAACATACTGTGCCGGTTGCGATGACGCGTAGAACGTAGTTTTGCTTTAGCCGGTAGTACGGCACTACAAACCGTAAGACGGATATCTGGAAAGGATTGCGGATAATGAAATAGTCAAACACATTTGACATGAAAAACACGCTTACAAACCGCGCACGAGGACACGGTGTAGCATCCGCGGCCATTGAAAGGCTAAAAACTACACAGAAAACAGTGTAAGCTGGTTTGGACTTTGGTCTCCACTAACAAGTGAAGTGAGTTTGCCGATTCGGTTTCCTCTGCTGGAGTGGGGAAGCTCTCTAGAGCAATCATGGTTAGTTAGGCCCTCACTTCTTTGTACTCGACGTGGTCGAGTACCAGCTGGTGAATAATTCGTCGTTTCATAACAGGGGCGCCAATAATGAACTGGCCTTGTTTCGTAATGGGGTCTGAGAGTGCACGAGCGCCGATGATTCCCGATGTAAAACGATGGTCAGAATACTCATTGTTACTCTCTTTTCTTCTCGAAATATTGCTGATGTAAAACTATTCGAACCTGTCAGGGCTATTCATGAACAGGTTGTAAGCAACAATGATGTATGGAACTTGTAGCATTGTACGTTGAAGTGACTTTGAACCCGTCGATCTCCGCAAGGGAGCCAGTTAATGAAAGCAGCGCCCTGCGTGGTCTTCAGGAATATTAATACCTGAAATTAGGGTATCTCCGAGCTCGTTTGCGTAAAATGACACTACCGATTGGTCCTTGAAGACAAGAAACTCAGTATTGTGCGGGACTCTGGTAGAAGCATCATTTTCGTCACTCCTCTCGAAAACTTGTACTACACGCCAATCTCCTCTCCCAGCATGCCTCAAATCAGCAATGGCTTCGTTCAGCACCGATGAAGCGCCACGCTATCTCGGTCCCCCGTCCAGCCGGAGCGGCTGCCAAAAAATTAAAATATTGTTTTCTAGCGTGGGACAGCGGTCCATTGTGGGGTTGCGCTCCATCAGTCCACCGATAAAACCCCACGTCACCTCAGTCTTCTGTCCCACGTCGCTCTGGGCAGAAAAATATTTATTTCTTTCTTTAACGCTGAAAAACTGTTGTGCTTGTGTACTTTACATAGTTGGAGCTTGACAAAACTTTGTAACTATCCGGTTAGTATGCTCTAAAATTTAATATTGGCACGGTTTAGAGTTTAGACTAGTATTAGGCAGACCACTATCGGTGATGAAACACAAGGTAAGGAAAGGGAATGAGAAGTTCAGCATACTAAGTGATCTCTGTAGCTTTTCGTACAATCGTAAAAAACGTTTGTGCCGATATCAACTGGGTGTACTTTCAATGCCTTTTCGCAAGCATAAAAGGAGACGGGATTCAAGTCGAACGAACCCGAGGCCCACTCCCGAGCAGAGCTGGCTGTTAACAAATTAAGGGTTTCTCTGGACTCAATCAGCGGCCCCAAGCGGCGTGTCTCTTAATCGGTGTACCGATTACTTTCTTTTCGCTCCGTGCCGCTTTCCCCTCACAATGGTGTTCCATTTTTTGATATAGACAGGGGGTGTGCCAGAGAGAAGCTTTATCGATAGTTTCGATTAAATTCTACAATTGATTGGTCTGATGTTCAGCCGCTTTCTGGAAGGCGGTTCTATGTAGTACTACTTCGAAACTCATGCTACACCCGTTTCAAAACGAAGTGCACGCACGTGGAACACAGTTTGGCCTTATTGAAGTGCGGCAATATCGTTGGTGTTCTCGGAATGCTAGTTTATTATGCTAAATCGCTAGTTGTGAAAATAGAAGTCCGAAAAAACTATCATTTTTGCAGTTTGCGCTAGTTGGCAAGGCCAAAAGAATTTTTTTGGAAATAACGTTTCCGTTCAGTGCATTTCGAACTTCAAGTATTGGAGTTGAAGGCTAGTTTGCAGTTCTCCTGCCACCGCTCGTAACTTTACATTCCCCACACTTGTCGAAAACACTCTAAAAAATTACGAACCCACCACTGGCGCTCCCTCATCTCAACCCTGCATTCGGATCCTGAGTCTCAGTTTCCCTGAACTTGAAGTTGAAGAATTCCAACCGACAACGGTCTCCATGTTCTTTCGATTTCCCAGCAGCAGAGCGGCTCGAAACCCTCCCAGCTCTTGTCCTGCTGCTACTCAAATATGCGTTCCGCCTTCCGTGCAGGCCCAGCCACACTATCGAACCCATAAATTGGGGTTCCTCTGGAAGCTGCCGCCTCAAACAGGCCTCCCCAAACTTGTTAAACATCAGCCCCCCCTCCTTCATTTCCGCCTCTTCCTCAGACGAGGCCCTCCAGCCTACCCTCCTTCATCTTATCTCCTCCTTCCCCGCACACCGCCACGTCCACCCCCAGGCCATGATGACAGCGGTGAGTTTTACCATCTCCTTTTTTCTCTCCTTTCTCCTCCTTCCCTTCACAGCTCCTTCAACTCCAACAACAACTCTCACGCATTTCCCAACTGCACCACTTGCTTCTACAACACTCTTACCCGACCACTCAGGCCCATTTTATTCGTCCTTTGCTTCACCATCTCCCTCGCAACGCATACCACTATCCCACTCACAACGTACGAGTTCCCACTCAAACCAACTTCATCCTTTTGCGAATTCTCGAAATCAAATCCATTTGCCCCCAAACCCCTGACACACTCCGCATCACCCCTCCCATCTCACTGAATATCTCAGAAAGCCTGTCGTCCCAATTTTCGACCAGATTCTCTCCAAGGCTCCTCATCCGCTCCTGCATCTCCGCCGAAAACCTCCTCTCCGGTCCTCCATTCTCTCCGCCCACATCACCATCACCCCCTTCTCCTCCCCAATGTTCTTTCTTCTCTCTGAAAAATACTTGTATTCATCCTCTTCCTTCCTCCGCGGCAGCATATCTGGAACCTTCGTTCTGTGACACGGAGCCACTAGCTTCTCGTCCTAGTGGTAGCAATTCGAAATCGCAGATATTGACAGGGTTCAGCAATAAGCGAGATAACCACAAACGAGATGTACGCTATACCTCCCACGCTTTTCACCACTGTGCGAAGCCGTGGAACTGTAGTTCACACACCCGCTTGCGGCGTACAACCTTTTGTATCCAATTCCGCTCTACGCCCATTTCCAGCCAAGTAATTGTTTTCCGAGATATTTCAAAACTCTTTCTCTTTCCTTCAGTACCAATGCCAAGTAGAGCCCACGTTGGTCTAAAAATACTACAAATTCTCACTGCCCATGGCTTTTTTAACCCATCTCTCTCATGAACACAATCTCCAACCTTATCTCCTGTGATGCCTTTATGCCTTTTTCTTCAATTACTCATTCATAAAGCTCTTCTAACCGCTTAGATGCTGAAAAGAAATGGTATAGAGTAGAGGGAACCATTCTCTTTGAACCATTCGTAGGGATGCTTCTTACATGTTAAAGTGAAGTACTTCGTATATCATTGAGAATATTATAGTAGTCAATATAATCGAATCGATTGATAAGAACCGAATGAAATTGATTAGAGTCGTATTTACAAGTAGCAAATTTTACTTACAACCTATGGAGATCTACTGGTGTTAATGCTTAAGTGATTTTTCTCAGCTGAGAAAAAACACTTGAGCATTCCCAGCAGTCGATGACCAGTATTCTTGTCAATCTCGGCACCCTGTTACTACCTACTTTCTGCCACATCTTTGTATGAACTATATGAAACTAGATGAGGGGCCCACTGGGGATCATCATTGCGCGGGAAACCTGACAGGCATTGAGTTCAAGGCATCACTGCTGCTTGGTTCACCGCTTTTATTGATACAACCGGGGATGCAGCACGTAAAGAGAGACAATACTACTTTTGATGAGCTCGCGCTTTCTGCGGCGTGAGCGAACACACCAAATCCTGTGACTCAACATTTAGCGCATTTTGCTTTCTGAAACTCGGGTGGCGCGTAAAGACAACAGACCTGCGTAAGCTACTTAAGCATGTATTGCTAGATGCTTGTGAAACAGACCCGAGCAGGATTTAGTTGTACATGGCCACGATGTTGCTGCAAACGTGATACTCAGTAGTAGTAGCTCGTGTGCCTCGGATGCAGATATTGGGGGCCGACCGGGGCGGCAGGGACAAAAGAAATGTTTAATTTTTTTGGACAGCGCACCGATGTGCAGTGGCGCGTCATAGGTGCACCGATGAAGCGCCGCGACACCCAGGTTCACTGTCCAGAGGGTGGTCTAGACCGCCGGTCCTGGATGCGTTTGGAAGGATTCAAAACCACCCTAACACATTAAGTTGGGGTATCTTGAGAGCATCCGCAGCATTGCTCACTATACGAACGTGTTTAATATATGCAGCCCCATAAATGTGCTATTAGTTTCAAAGCCAACATAAAGAAGAATTTAACTTCATGGCAACTTATTCTGTAAGAATGACTTTTATCACGTTTGCGCACGAGCATTCGTGCGTGACAGTAGTCTGTAGAGACGCGCGTGTTTCTGCTACGGCTATGCAACGATATGTATCGAGCAGACGGTGTCCGCGCCAGACAGTCGCCCCTGTGACGTTAGTGTACAATGGACGCAACTCTATTGCTATATATAGTTATATTATTACTTGGATTTTAGAAAGACTAATATCTTGGTGGAAGAGTAAAAGTTTCATTCCCTTAGGGAAAGGTTCGTATTAAATTCTTTGGAAAACACGGCGATTATGCAATGGCCATAATTGCAATAGCGCTTCATCGTGGCATCCATGAACCACACTTCCCCTCGGTATACCGTCTACCGCATCAATGAACTGTACCAGGTGCCACAACGGGGTCTGTGGTCGACACGCGGACAAAGCAGACCTAAAATAACTCCAGCTTTATCTTTCATGGCGCGCAGAAAGGGCACGAAGGTGAAGTGGCACTTCATCGGTGGCACTTGAGGCATCAAAGAGATGTTAAAAAACCTTGAAAACGCGAGAGATACGGAACTAGATAGATGTAGAGATATAGGCGAAGTTATTAGTAAGGACAAGTAGGACAGTGGACTGGGGTCTCATTGCGCTTCATCGCTGCACCAATGGAGCGCAACTCCACCCTGGACCGCTGTCCCGAAAAGGTTATGTATTTTAAAATTATTGAAACGACAGCCTGGGACAATGGACGGAGGTGTCGTGGCGCTTAATCGGTGCATCGATGAAGCGCCACGGCCCCTTGTTCCGCTATCAATGGGACGCTAGAGGTGCCACCTCTCCCAGAACTCTAGCTCCATCACTCAACATGCTTAGCAATCGGGCCGGGGCGCCCGCCAACCCCATGGCTCATGGCCACTTGGCGGTGCTATTTATACCAGCACCCCCGCTTCGTCACTTACAGCGCGTTTGGACAGCGGACCGGAGTGTCGTGGCGCTTCATCGGTGCACCGATGAGGCGTCACGCCACCCTGGTCCGCTTTCCTAACGCCCAGTGTGTGGCAAACGTTTGGTAGTGGCATTCACGGCACCACCAGCGCGCCAATGACAGCAGACTGGGGTGCCGTGGCGCTCCATCGGTGCACCGTTGGCGCGCCACGCCCCCCTGGTCCGCTGCCCTAACGCCCCGTGTGTGACAAACCTGTGATAGTGGCATACGTGGCACCACCAGCGCACCGATGACAGCTGACCCGGGTGTTGTCGCGCTTCATCGGTGCACCGATGAAGCATCACCCCACCCTGGTTCGCCGTCCGAAAATTTTTTTTCTCAACTGATTAAAAAGCCAATTCCCCTGAAAAGCATCGTTGAAGCGCCACGACACCTCCCTCCGCTGTCTCAGGCTGTCGTTTCAATAAGTTGAAAAGATAAAACGTTTTTGGACAGCGGAATGGGTGGGCGTGGCGCTTCTTCGATGGACCGATGAAGCGCCACACTAGTCACTAGGTAGTACTTTCGTCCGCTGTTCAGGAGACCCGCACAACCAGAAATGAAGTAATTGTTTTTTGGAATGGATATCGGTCCTAAGAAGTACTGGGACTACATCGATGTATCAATGGAGCTCTCTCTTACTCTTGCCCTCTTTTAAATTTTGCTGGTTTTTCCTTCTGAGTATAGGCCGCGGGGTGAGCCAGAGTGGGTGTTTATCAATTCTACGGATTAAAATCCATAATAACTCGTTCCGCTCTCCAATTGACCTAGCTAAGTTGGTAGTAATTGATTGTCTTCTAGGTTCATGCTAACTCTTTCGTCAAACTAATTGAAACATGTGAATGAAAGAGTGGCACAATGGAAGTGCGGTGACATTCGCTTTGAGTGTGGGGTTTTGTACACATAAAATAGTTGGATACTTAAACAGAAATTGCGATGATTCGGTTATTTGCTGCCTAGCATGACTAAAAAGTAGTGATTTGGTAATAAAGGACTCTTTAACTAGCTACATTACAACATATTGTACCTATCACAATGATAATACACCAGAGCCTTATGATATATAAGATAGAGGAGCATCTGTCGAGAATAGAAAGAGATTGTCTGCCGGCAGAGATCTGAAAATGATTGTAAGAGGAACTGTATGAAATGTAGGACACCTACTGACAGTTTTAGGTAATTTAGAGACCGTAACAGGACGCATTTTTTCCACGTGGTTCAGTGGCCCTTGCACACTGTAATGCATTCCTACGAGGTAGAGAGGGACCTACTTATGTAACTTTTCTTTCCCGCAATCCATTAAGAGTAGCGGGTAAGGGTTCGATCCACGAAATTAGTATTCTTCACCCAGATCTGGCTTCAACTGGTCGTTGAGTATATCTCTACTATGTCTTCACGGTTTTTGGACTCTTTTCACACACCTCGATCACTCCTGCCGTTCCGTACCTTTTATTTTTGTCACGCCCGCCGGTGCCTACGCCCACTTACAAGATTCATTCTTCAGGAGTGTTCTGCAAAGTAGAATACTGGGTGCTATGTGTGGAATAGTTGCTAGTTTTAGGCGTTATATGGGCGCGCGAGGGGGTGGCAGAGGCTGGCACTCAAAAATTTAACAAATTTTGGAATATTGTATTCCATCTCGCGCAGTTTAATGCTAGGGTCTCCTAGTATTTCGAGAGGTTCGCCTCGCAACCCACCCCAACTACACTCTTTTCCACGACCCTCTCCAAATTTTCCATCCGTGCTAGTTCCAATTTCCATTTCGCCCGAAAATGCGAAGCAATTGCCAACCCAGCCACCCTATGACATCCGCCCATTCCTTCCCCATCTCCACCTCCACTCAACACCGCCACCCCCTTACCATACTTTAGTCGATTTCCGCACCTCACGCGTTCGGATCCTGCGTTTCCGTCTCCTCAAACGTTATCTCGTAGAAGTTCCGCGGGCAGCTCTCCCCATTCTCGTACACCCTCCTCGCCCCAGAACGGCTCCCCATACCACCCATCCTCCACTCCTTCTGCTCTTTTAGTATGCGCTCCGCCGTCTGCACCGCATGCGCCGCGCTTCGAAACCCAGTCAACGTCGCAACCTGCAGCCCCGGCCGCACATTTTCCCCTGCCACCTTCCCTCGCTCCTTACGTCTCTTCCTCAAGAGACTACCCACTTCCTTAGTCTTTGGCGTCACAGGCGATCCCTTCTCAATCGTCATTGCCCCGTTGGCACAACGTCCTCCCACCTCCCCTCCTGTCCCCGTCAGTATCCCCTTCACCTCCACCGACAACAACCGCGCCTTTTCCACCTCTCCAATCTGCATCTCCAGCATCTCCAACCTCCCCTACAGCATCAAATTTTCCTCTCTCAGCTCCTGTATCTCCTTCCCTACGCATTCCGCCATCCCATCCGCATGACGACCCATCTCCATTCCCAGCACCTTCAAACCATTCCGCAAATTAGATATTGCTTCCAATGACACCCCATTCTCCTCCTCACTGAACACCACGCCTCCCATCTTCGCCACACTCTCCGCAATACAGTAATCCATTCGCTCTTTCATCACAACTCCCAACAACCTCACCCGCTCTTTCATTTTCCCCGTAAATTGCTCTTTCCTACCTCCCGCTCCACCTCCACCCTCCATGTGCTCCCCAATCCCCAACTGGCTCAGGTGCACCGCCTCTTTCCTCCATATCCCATCCTTCTCCCTCTTCTTCTCCACCACTTTCGAGCCCTCATCCGCAGCCCCTGCCTTCCCCCACAGCCACAACCTCCTCCTCTCGTGACCCTCCATCCACCCGCGCAACTTCGGCCACTTCCCGCTTCGGAGACGGCGTTCCTCCGATCTCCTTCCCTTCCAATAACGCAAGAAGTTCCTCGTCCTTTACGTATCCGTTCGACATCTTAGAAAAGCCAAAAGCGTCACCCACAGCAAGAATTCGGTGCCATACGGTGCAATCGACGCCGTCCTCGTTTTCGGTGCCACTGCCTATGCGCACGGCCTATATCTAAAACCATGACTTACCCCTTCTGTTCCGACCGGTTTCGCGCCAAAACCGTCACTGTACTGTACGCCTCGCCAGCACTCATGACGCCCGGGCCGTAGTGAGGACAAGAGACCTACGTAAGCTACTAAAGAATGTAGTACAGGGGGCTGTGAAACAGACCCGAACGGGAGTTAGTTGTACATGGCTGCGATGTTTCTGCAAACGCAATATCCAGTAGTAGTAGCACGTGTGCCCCGGATACAGATATTCGGGACCAACCGGGGCGGCAGGGCAAAAAAAAATTTTAATTTTTTGGACAGCGGACCGATATGCAGTGGCGCTTCATCATTGCACTGATGAAGCGCCGCTATATCCGGGTCCGCTGTCCGGGGGGTGGTCTAGACCAACGGTTCTGGATGCGTTTGGAGGGTTTGAAAACCACCCTAACACACTAATTTAGGGTGTTTCCAGAGCATCCGCAGCAATGCTCACTATACTAACTTGACTAATAAATGCAGCCCCATAAGTGTCTTACTAGGCTCAAAGTCCCCGTGAAGAAAGATTTAACTTCATGTGAGCCTATTCTGTAAAGGAATGACTTATATGATGTTTGCGCACGAGCATTCGTTCGTGACAGTAGTCTGTAGAGACGCGCGTGTTTCGCCTACGTCTATACAGCGATATGTATCGAGCGGACGGTGTCCGCGCCAGACAGTCGCTCCTGTGACGTTAGTGTAGAATGGACGCAACTCTATTGCTATATATAGTTATATTATTACTTGGATTTTAGAAAGACCAATATCTTGGTGGAAGAGTAAACGTTTCATTCCCTTAGGGAAAGGTTCGTACTACATTCTTCGGGAAACACGACTACTGGGCAATGGCGAGGAGTGCAATGGCGCTTCATCGTTGCATCCATGAACCACAATTCACGTCGGTCTACCGTCTACCGCGTGAATGCACCGTAGCGGGTCCCACAACGGGTTCCCTGGTCGACACGCCGACAAAGCAGACCTAAAAGAACTCCAGCTTTATCTTTCATGGCGCGCGAAGAGGGGATCAAGAGAGATTGGTACTTCATCTATGGCAGGTGATACGTCAAAGAGATGTTAAGGAAAGCTTGAAGACGCGAGAGACACGGAACTAAGTAAACGTGGAGATATACGCGATGTTACTAATAAGGACAAGTAGGACAGTAGACTGGGGTCTCATTGCGCTTCATCGCTGCGCCGATGGAGCGCCACACCACCCCGGACGGCTGTCCCAAAAAGAATATATAATTCCAATTAATTAAAACGACAGCCTGGGACAGCGGACCCGGGTGTCGTGGCGCTTCATCAGTGCACCGATGAAGCGCCACTGCGCATCGGTTCGCTGTCCCAACGCCCCGTGTGTGGCAAACTTGTGGCAGTGGCATACGTGGCACCACCAGCGCGCCGATGACAGCGGACCCGGGTGTCGTGGCGCTTCATCGGTGCACCGATGAAGCGCCACGCCACCTTGGTCCGCTGTCCGAACGCCCCGTGTGTGGCAAACCTGTGGTAGTGGCGTACGTGGCACCACCGGCGCGCCGTTGACAGCGGACCCGGGTGTCGTGGCGCTTCATCAGTGCACTGATGAAGCCCCACTGCACATCGGTCCGCTGTCCAACGCCCCGTGTATGGCAAACCTGTGTTAATAGCATACGTGGCACCAGAGACAGATAGAAGTTGGTGAGGAGCTCTATGTCAGTTATGGTGCGGAGTAAAATTGGGACTGGGCTCTTACTCTTGATCCCACTGAGGACGAGGAGTGGTTGCGAGGTCTATAGGCAACTCCCTTTGTGTAGCTGCACGATTTGTAATTTCCAGTGATTTACACAGGTTCTGTAAACTGACCGTTATTGATTCCGCTATTCCATTTATCATACTCCCTTCCGTGTCCAACCATTCTCGCTCTTTCACACCGTTCTCCAAATCCCTTTTAATCTCCAATCTCTTTGTCTTCCGTGTTTTCTTTTCTCAACTTGGGCATTGGTATCAATTAACAACATGGTGGACAAGGCAAGAACGAGGGGCACCCAGTCGGGCAAGAAGCCTGTAGGGAAGAAGAAGAAACTTGGTGAGGATAACAGAGGTTCAACACGAGTGGCTGTTAAAACAACGCCACGTCAATCACCAGCAGCGAGGGCCAACCACGGGCCTCATCCCACCGTCGGTCACCGCCATTCTCGGCGCAAAAATACTCTGAGAACACTAGCGATGTACGTCAAAGGTAACCGTCGCCGAGCTCCCCAACGCGTTCCACTGGCAACGTAGAACAAAATCCCAAATCCGAAGAAATTTCACCGGTTCCGAAAGCTCGAGAACCGGCAGGTCCGTTGACAAGGGATATTTTGGAAAAGGTTCGAGTTTCACAAGAAGAACAAGAGAATTTCCGTGTCTCTGAACTGGAAAGTAGTCCCACTGCAAGAGACCTACAACGGAGTGTGGGCGATCTCACAACCATTCCACGGCCATCACCATTTTCGACGCGAAGGGTATCTACAGTTGCCTTGAAGCCCCGACGGGTCGGCATACAGCGTGTGGGAAGCGGAAATACTCGGAACTCGAATTTGTCAGCGCGAAAAAGACTCAGAGAGGATAACTCTGAGCGGCGTGTGGCTGACACTGTGGACAATGCGGATAATGCAGGGGATGAAATAACTCCAGTATATCATGCAATGAAGGGGACTCTAACCTCTACTGTTCCACGAAGAACAGAAGTAGATGGAGTACAGGGAACAAGGGAGGTACATGAAGAGGAGCAGGAGGAGGAAGAAGAGAGGGGAACTGTCGAGAAAGAAATCACGTCTTCTGTACACCAAAGAGATTTGCTGAAAGAAATCAATAGATTGAAAGCAAAGGTGAAGAAGTTGGAGGAGGATTTGATGATACGGGGAATCCTTGTAAATGTTGCGCAAGAGCAAAGCACAGAATTGAAGACTAAGCTAGAGGAGAAAGAACTGGTGATTGAAGGTTTACGTGGTGCATTGAAGCAGGAGGGCTGTAACACTTCCCGTACCGGTGAACCCGGACGAAGCAGACGAAAGAAGCATCGAATCGCTGTAAGCGATGCGTTTCGAGGGGTTGCGCGAGGAGTGTATCACAATATGTTGACTTGGGCCAGGAGAGAGGCCAATGAAATTTGTTATGAAGGTGAGAAACGTTCAAGTAATTGGATCAATCGAGCTGAGATATTGGAGCGAGCGACGGAGAATGGAGAAGGGATAATTCGAAACGAGGGGGATGGTGTCGCGATGGTTCCCAAGAATCCTGTGAAGCTCCTCGCCAGTTTTGGAACGTCCACACCATCTGTTGAAGGAGGTGCGGATGCGCTGCTGAAGACTATGGGACAAAGTGAGTTGAAAGAAGTGAGTTGGGAAAGAATTAGACAGGCCTCTCTCACAGAAAGATGCATATTAGAAGTGTGTGGGGATATGTGTCTAAGGCAGAGAATGAAACAGAAAATGAATGATGTTGTGGGGGTGCGAAAGAGAAATACAAGGGATAAATTGTTTTTGTTGTTGGGTTATGATCTCATATGGAGAAGAACGAACCCAGTGAACCACGGTGATGTACCTTGGATGCGCACCGGATTTTATGGATGTACGTCAGAGACATCAAAGATGTTCTATGGATGTCCGTAAGAGATGCACTTTGGATGTCCCACAGATGTGCAATAAGATGTACATGAGATGCTCATCGAATATCTAAAAGATACCGGTTGGATCTACCAGAAAATTGGAACATCCAACGGACGTATTATTGCACATCTCACGTTTATTTGGTGGACATAACTAGGACATCCAATGCATATCTTTTACGCTCATCTCTAGGACATCTTATAGACATCTTGTGGATATCTGAAGGACATCTAGGATGTCCGTCGGATATGCATAAGATGCAGTTTAGGTGTCCAATATCGAACCTCCAATTTACATCCAAGGAACATCATTTTGTCTCACTGGGGAAAGTGGTAGAAGAAAATGCCGATGAAGTTGAACAGCAGCTGAGGGAAGGGCAAGAGAACATCTTGCGACTTGGTGCGAATGGAACCCCCTCCCCGTCATGGTGGAGGAAGGCACCGCTTGATCGTTTGAAGTATTCGAAGGCTAAGAATGACGGGGATGAAATGGATACGAACGACCAGGACTTGTTCTTCAGAAACACGGTAGGCGTAGAAGTGTTGAAGGACTTCATTGCGTATCATGTTGAGAATAAAGAGGAAGGGACATTAGTGGATGGCACGATACTGACACTTGCACGCTTAGATGCATGGATTCTGACAGTTGTCACTCTTGTTACTGCTCAATCTCCCAGAGGTGGGCAAAGGCAGAAACAGTTCACGAAGAAGTATGCGGAGTTATTACCTCTCTGTTTGAAAGAGTTGTTGGAAGATGTCCGGCAACATGTACAGAGAGGTCATTCCAACGAGTTCCATCACTATGGGAGTGCAGCACATGAATGGACTAGAGTGCTGGGGAATGATATGAGGGAGGCTACGATAGCGTTTCGAATGCCTTCGAGCGGAAAGATATACCTAACGTTGCGTGAACGTTTCTTCGTTGAGAATGTGAGCAAGAGATTGGGATCAGTTACAGACTGTTTTATCGGAGAGTGTGAGGAAAGGGACATGGATTTCAAGGAGATGGACATGCTGGGTTTTGGAAGTAGCACACCAGTGAGGAGAGGATTTCAACGTGGTGACAATGAACAAGAAGAATGACTGCGAATCTTTTACTGTTCTACTTCTATACGGGGTTCTTCGGGTTCAGTTGGGTTTTAAACAGCCTCATTATAAAACCTATTGATGTAGAATCGATGTTGGAACCATTGGAGTGTAGAAGAAAATGGCTGGGCTGGATAATTAGAACAAACCATATGTACTGTTCCCTGTATTGCTGAACCTGGAACCATTCCATACCAAGGGGTGAGGTGTTCTGAGCTCTTTAGTTTCGAATGGGCAGGGAAGGGTACAGTATGGTTTTGCTCATCACTTGTAGCCCAACGTAAAGATATGCATTGCAAAACATTTCCCAAGGCTGTTGCGGGAGGCAATACCTCAAAATACCTAACGAATGCCACTTCTGGAACAGGGCCCGAGTATTCGGGAACAGACACACGAAGAAGAGCGACTACTTGGGCAACCCATGTTGCACCTTGTTCTTCTTTGACCAAGATGGTCGAGAATTTGGGCTTCCTGCTCGGTCCGAAAGCTGGAGAGGAAAACACCCTTTGGTTGACAGGGTACTTGTTTCTACCTAGGACGATAGAACTGGACGAGGCCTCAAAATGTCGTGGAACGGGAACCATACCACCTCTCACAACTGCGGAGTTCACAAGTGTTATCGTGATCTTCTCCGGTAAGTGGGATATGGAGTTATCTTCGAGCGTCTCCTCAACCAGGTTGAGGAACGGTGGAAGTGCTTGTTCCCCAATTTGGTCTAGAATGTAGATTGTATCATTGTCCTGGAGGTCCTTCTTAACATCAGATAGCGTCAGTGAAGATGAGGAGAGCCGCCTAACGTAGTGTCGAAGTTGTCTCATGGTTAACGAACAACCCCTCTTCGTAAATCGAGGAAGTTGAATAGAAGGTATTGGGGAAGCGTATGGTGCACGTGCCATGCCTTCTTGGAGATTATCACCAGTCCATTTCTTTCTCACATTTTCGTGGTCGATAGAGCGCATGGTTTCCTGCACAACCGTTGCCGTTCTTCTCGACGTTCGCCGTTGAATAAGAGGTGGGCATGCTCATATATCCCTGCATCGTAGTATCGCATACCTGCTAGACGTCTGATATCCTCGACGAGATGGTCAAGAAGATAAAACTTCAACGTTCCAAGTCTAGAGGCGTGGAAGTCGGCTAATTTTCTGATCGTACATTGTTTGAAGGCTGTAATCTGGGCCTGGAGAGCTGAGAGAGAGCTTTCGTTCCAGTGTGGTTCTCGATTGTACCTGAAAATGGTGCCGACCAAGTCTGAGTATTGTGTGAAGGTGGTTGTGATAGGTGCTGTTTCACGTTCTCTACAACATGTATCAAAGAAAGCGCCTATGAATGGGAAAACCATGTCCAGCGCTTTGTAGTTCTTTGCCTCCAGCATTCCGCGTAGACCTTCGTTGGTGAATATACCGTTGAGAGACTTGCCTTTTTCTTGTGTAGAAAAGTTTATGTGCCAGCCTCTAGCGGGGAAGTCCCTTTCCATGGCGGCGAGGTTGGCGTTTGTATGGTTTAGAAGTTGCGTGGGAACTGTTCGGAAGGAGCGCGGTGCAGATGCTCCTATGGTGGGTAACAGCGTGTGTGACTGAAGTCGCTCAATGGTGGCTGTTTTAATGAGCTTTGATATGCCAAGATGAAGGTTGTGCAACGGTTGGAGGGAAAAGAGGCTGTAAGGAGAAGGTCCTGGGATCAAACGAAGGATGAAAGGGCTTTCTACAAAAGATGGGGTAAGAGATACGGAGTTGGAGCGCATCAGAGAATCTGCCTGAGCTCTTCTGTCTCTAGCTTGACGGGGACATCGTTCAAGGTCTTCTCGCTCTGCATTTTTTAAGACTGCGGACTATGTTCCCTTAGTCGTTTCGTCTGGTTCTGGGTGCGCAAGGAGAAAGAGGTAGGCACATCACTGGATAAAGCTGAGCGTGGCACCTGGCATCTGTGACAGGGGCGTCCGGTCTTTGTGCCATGAAGAATAGACAGAATATCCTTTGCTTAAGGTATGTCTGCGCAGTAACTTGCCAACAGTAGATGGCATACCCGATGGACTTTGTCTTTCCCAGTGAACTCAATTCCTTTCATGCAAGGTTTAGAATACGCTCTAGAATACGACGAAGGGAGTGATGCAGAATCTGCATCCTCGCATCGCGGAAAGATTTGTTGGAAACGAAGGGCATGGCATCTGCATGCGACAAAGACACTTCTTCGAGAGCTGTAGGGAAGTACGCAACTACCGTGTGGTCCTCGCGGATACATTTGCGGCGTAGATGGTCGGAAAAGTTGAGGAAAACGAGGTGAAGGGGATAGGCGGTGACCGAAGTTTGCTTTAGAGTTCTTGAAGACTTATCGGTGTACAACTGCAGAAGACCTACGAAAGATTCACTGGAACTTATTTCTTGAGTATGTAAAACTATTCAATTATCCAAGGAGCCCATTACCACTTTCTTCAGCTTGAAGGTGGCGTCTCTTGCGATAGTTGCCGACATGGGATGAGAAATTTTCGCGGAGTGGGTCTGGGGGATAGGATGGAAGAAGTTGTTTTCGCTGTTAGCGAACTGGAGCTGCTTGAGGAGGGTCTCAATTGGGTCTCTCGTGTAGAGAGTGGCGCTGAACTTACATCCTTGTGGGGAGATAGAGGTTCGTTTGAATCCATCGTTGGAAGCATATCGTTCGAAGATAGCGTTCTTGAGTTCCGTACAGCGCTTGGAACTGGTGATAGTTTCGTTGAAGCGCTTCTGCGAGAAGCGGGGGTTCCAAAGAAGACCAATGAGCTCGTCTGCCTCACGGTGACCAAGGCTGGAGGCTACGGAAGCGAGACAGACGGTAAGATAATCAATGTGAAGAGCGCCGAGCGACTCTTCGGAAGGTGGAGGAGTAGAGTCGTTTCCAATTGAGGTTTCAAAGGGTTGGGGAGAGGGTGATGTAGGTTTAGAACTCGACTCAATTCGGTCTGGTTCTGGACGTTCCGGTGGAACGAAGACCTCCATTTCTTTGGGAGAGAAAGACTCGGCAGTACGGCAGGGGGCTGTAACGGTTTCCGACGAAGAAGCGTTTGGAGGTAGGGCAGATAACTTGAAACGCTTGCTCCGTCGAACGCTGTGCTCACCGTATGGAATGGATTTGTGACGGTGAGGACACGGACTGACGTGTCTCCGAAGCGACAACACTCCTCGCGCCATGAACGGAAAACCGCGCTGTGTGTGCCTGCAGTAGTAAACCATAATGGAGGGAAAGGGCTGAGAGAAGAGAAAGGAAACAAGCACGGAAGAGAAGCGGAAGACGGAAGGACGGTGGGGAGGATGCTGAGGACAAGGGAAGGAGTGGAGAATATATTTGAGTTTAAATCACGTGCTTTTTGTTCAAACGGGGAACGCATGGACACGTCGACCTTGACGCCAGGGTTCAACCCTGATTATTCACCACTGAAAATAATGCTGTGGATTGACAACGATATATCTGTACACTTGTCTGATCTCGGCCGACGACGCGCAAAATTCTCTATGGCCTCGCCTCTTCCATAAACTGGGACCGTCGTCCGGGCCAGCGTCCCAGTTGATGCTGATGTAGGTCACTGGCTTCTGGTACGTTTGAAAACGACGTTCTCTCCCATTTTCATCCGAAGCTGACTACGTTTTCCCATTGCCGTTCGACGAATGCGATATTAGCTCCGTTTCGTTCAGTTTCTCGCGCGCGGTGCGAGAAACATGATTGATGCTTTCCAAAACAGTTCTTTCACTTCTTAATCGCATGACGTCGGACATCATGCGATTAGGAAGTTGAACGAACCGTTTCGGAGAATCTCCTTTTGCTGAGGTGCGGACGTTTGGGTTCTTTGGTAAGGTTATTCTTCCACGCTTCATACTTTTGAACCAACTACTAATATTTCTGAAACGATGCGGAACTGGTCTGTACAGAAGAATTCGTAATGGTAAGTTTGGGAAAGCGAGGTTGGTCACTTTATGCTTCGTTTCTGACATTTTAAGCGGAATTGTATTTTTTCGCAGGTAAACGCTTCTCGATATGCATCTGCGCGTAGTCTAATGGTCAGCGAGTGCGTTACGTGTACGAGGCAGCATGAGTGGTTCTGAATGGTAAGTTGGCTATTTTTTCATTGCGGGTTGGTTTCTTTCTGGCTTGATTCTGACATGCTCTTCATCATTTCATTGTTAAACAGGTAAAGGATTGTTTCTTATGATGCCGGTTTTGCGACTATACGATTATGCGGATGGTCAACGGTGGCACCGCTGACCATCCGCATACTGCTATAGTCGCAGTGCCTCAATCTCTTGAATGCGTTTATGTTCTTGGTACGTCTTGTTGAAATAGTTTGTTGGGAAACGCGTTTCTAAGTATTCAAACTTGTTGTTTTACCTTCTTCGCCGTTGAACACAGGTACTGTTGTTGGAGAGCGCGAGGAATGTGGCACGATACGGAATGGTTTTGTACATAAGACTGCGTAATGGTAAGTTTAAACTTTGGGAAAGTGAGATCGGTCACTTTCTGCTTTGTTTCTGACATTTGAAGCGGCATTGTATTGATTCACAGGTAATTGATTTCGATGCGATTGCATACGACGTTGGTCTAATATTGGGCACGTGCGTTACGTCTACGAGGCAGAACGAGTGATTCTTAATGGTAAGTTGGCTATGTTTTCATGGCATGATGGTTTCTTCTTGGTTTGATTCTGACATCTTTTCCATCATTTCATTGCTTAACAGGTAAAGGATTGTTTCTTATGCTGCCCGTGTGGCGACTAGAAGAATATGGGGATGTTCAACGGTGCCTCAATCTCTTGAATGCGTTCATGTTATTGGTGCGTCTTGTTAATCTACTCTGTCTGGGAACTGCGTTTTTCAGTAATCTAACTTTTTGTTTCATTCGCTTAGCCGTTGAACACAGGGAGCCCATGGTGGTACTACTGAATTTTTTTCTTAGAAACAGTTAGCACTCTGATATGCGGTAGGTTTCTCACAAGAGTGATACTCTACACTCCAGATTGGGAATACTGACAACTCGCTTCCTTTCCGATCCCAATACATGTAAAACTAATTTCGAACGTTTTGCGAGGCGGTGAGTGCTACGTGCGATGAGCGAACTGACATGCGACGCGCAAACCGAGTAGTACAGTATCCCCATGAGGCGCTTCGCCTCATGGCGGTACTGCAGTTCGCAGGTCGGCTCGCATTCTCTGCGAAAATGCTCGTGCAGAGCGCCGTTCACTGGTACTGGCGAGCATGAACCTGGCGAGGTTGACGCTCGCTGATGCCATTGAATAGAGCTCTGCTAATGTAGTGAATAGGGATTAGAATAGCGATTACGATAAACATCAGATAGGTGAATAGATAGAAATTAAAGAAACTCTGGTTGAATAGGAAGCATTGGAACTAGCGCTACTGTTCCATAGGGTGGATGCGAGTATTCCACTTATTGAGACGTTTAAATTGCACCCAATGTGAAAACTGAAACTGCACTTGGTGGAAAACTGCGTAGTTAATCCTGGCAGAGCAAACTAGCGCGACCGGAATACCACGGAGTATTTCCTGCGGACCAATACTGGGCGACCCAAGCAATTTTCTGCAAAAATTTGGAAAAGCAGCACAAGGTAATTTTCCATAAAATTTATTGGACGACCCTTGCCAAATTCTGCGCGACCCTCGCCAAAAACTAGCATTTGCAGAACACATAGGCTATTCTTACCGTCCCATGCGACCAACGGCACGCTCTTCAACTAACATACCAATCGGGCGTTTTGGAGTTGCGGGGATGGTGATCGATTGTTTGAGGATGGAATGGCGGACGGAATGGAAGGATTTTCGAGCTGTAGGTGAACGAAATACTATGGCGAATGCTTCTTTCCTGATTTCTTAGATAGAAACTAGCGTGATGAGCTTGAAAACGCTGAGGTGCAATTTACTGAGTGGGTCGAAGCGGAAGGTACTGTAGGAATAAAATCTGAAGATGCCGAGGTGGAATTTATGCAGTGATTCGAACGGCAAGATGTTGTAAGGGGAGAGGAGAGGGGTGATGTTGAGTAGAGAGTAAGGTTCGAAGAGAGAGAACTATTTTGCGAGGGAAAGGGATTGGAATGCTTCAACTGCCTTTTCCTTGGTGTTTCGGGCGATTCTAGGCTTTCTGGCGAGGTGAGCCTTCTCAGCATCTTGGAGGAGGTCTGAGTAAGATATGCGGGCAGCGAGCATCTGAGTCTAGGATCGAAGAGGAGGGATGGAGTTCTTATATTGAGCTCGGAGCGGGGGACGGTACATAGGTCGCATAGATGCTGGGGCGGGTTCGGTGGAAGATGCAGAGAATGTCCTTTGCTTCTGGGATCCCTGCGCAGTAGCTGGCGATGATTTTGGAACAATGGTAGATCACGCTATTATCATCACCAAAGTTAAAACCAGTAAGGCTGGAGGAGAGAAGAGGGTCAAGGAGGTTGGAGATGGCACGCTGGATGAGTTGCATTTTGGTACAGTGGAAGAGGCTGGAAAAGGTTTGAGAAATTCAATTAGGGTCTTGAGAACCGGTGGTGAGATATAAGGACATTGGCAGGTAACAAAGAAGTGTGAGGTTTCCAGTGATAAATTTGGGACGGAAAGAATCGGAGAAGTTGATTAGGGTGGTGTGGAGGGGTGGGAGGTTCTGGAAGAGGATTTGAAAGAGTTGGAGGAGTGGTTGGAGTATGCTTGGACGAAGCCGATGAAGGAGTCGATACTTCGCCTTTTGACTTGGTTCTGACGAGTCACGTTCTCAGGATAGTCCTAAATGCGCTGAAATCGGCTTTCTCCTCTGCTGGGCCTGCGGACCCTGACTCGGTAGCAGTGAAACTTCTAACGCCCTACCGTATTCGGTTCCTTCTTTCTAATGATAAGAAAAAGATTGACGCAGCCCAACAATGGTACAGGGCTGACTTTGACTCCGGTGTAAGGGCAACCGTACATATTTCTCCTGGAGACTACGTCTTCTTTGAAAACCCACCACGGAAACCGGCGGAGCAGCAGAGTACGAAAGCATTGCTCGCAAGCTTTTGCCGCGCACCACCGGTCCCTCCCGATTTGTGAAGGTTAAAGACACCACTGTGACTATATTGGACGACACCATTCACGAAACCATGTGGATTGATCGTATCGCCAAACTCCAACGAGATAAAGATGCACAAAACCTTCAGGACAGCGATGGGACCCCTGGCCACTCTTCTAATGGACCTTCAACCCTTGAACCCGTACGGGACGCACTAGTCCCTCAGGAGCCGTCTCGCATCAAGGAAAAGCCTAAGCAGGTATTTGTCGACCCTGATGCCCAACCGATTACCGACGATGCTTTGGGCGAGGCCCATCCCCCAGAACGTATGGAGGAAGCCGCCGAGTTCCGTGAATGGGTCGTTGACAAAGTCGTCAGCGAAGGTATCGCCAATGAAGGCACGACGGTCTTGGAGGTCCGTTGGTACAATTACGCACCCTCACGGGACACATGGGAAGCAATGGAATCCGTTCCATACCACTTTGTTGCTCGATATCTGTCACGCGCTCAACGCGCCAGCCAGCACTCTGGAGATCACAGTTGATCTCAACCCTTACTGTCACAATTTTCGATGATTAAACGGGCTGGGTTTCCACTGGCTGGTGACTTCATATGACTGAGATCTTTGAGAACGGAGCTCCGCCTAAGAAAGGGAGGAAGAAGTGCGACCGTCTTCTATCGTTGCCGCATTACCCACGTGAGACTGCGCGTGCCTCTTTGGAGCACGTCACGCTGCGCACCAGCGCAAGCGTACACCGCATAACTTCACGGCGTGCAAAGCGCATTGGGCGGCATGAAAGTGACCTGTGGAGACACAAGCGTGGCACGCGCCACATTGACAGGCCATGCAGTACAGTGGTAAAGTGCATCGCCATGTGGCGCGTAGCCACTTGGTAACCGATTAGGTTGCCAGTAATGACCGTAGAAAAACGCGCCGCAACGTCAAAAATCGTAAATATTTCGACGTTCCGAGAAGCCCGAAATAGGGTAAGCGAGCCACTTACACGCCGTGTTTCCGAGTAACGGGCCGAACCAGAAATGGGCTTTTTTGGTACCTTCTGTGCTGGTAATTTTCGTTCGTCTTTATTTTATTCCCCCTGCAAGTCGCCTTGGACGCCGCTGCGGAGAGTCGCGCGCATGCGAACCCAGAGGGTATTCATTTGCATTGCTGTCGCGGGGCATATTGCTGTCGCGCAACGCATGCAAGCAATGACTCCATTCCGCATGACGCTTGCCGGTCTGGATACATGGCGCGTACGCAATCCACCTTCCTGTTGGGTTCGACGGCGAAGAAGCTTTATTGAAGCCAAATAACCCTAAAGGAGAGAACTACTCGCCTTCATTTCGGGTACAGAGACGACGGCGAACCATAGAGGTCGGACCGCTACAATCAGCCTCGTCAATTACAGAGAAACCAAACCAAAGGAAGTCTGGGACTCTACAGAGTAGAAACACATCGTTACCTTTTTGGGCTTCATAATCTCTCGAACCTTCACCTGCATCGGGATTAGAGCCAGCTGCACCTCTACTTCAGGCATAATCTGCTCCGCTTCCTCCCTCGGGATAACGGCGACCTCAATGTGAGCCATCACAGCGGGGCGGTGCACGCTCTCCTTCGGATATCCCTCGGGATGAACGCGGTAGAATGCTAGGATATCCAAAAAATCGGCGGCGTGATGAACGAGCACGGACGTTTGGGTCCTCATGTCAGTACCCTCTGCGGTTTGTACCATGCATATGCCCCTCCGCGTAGTCTTCGATTCCAAAACGGGCAGTGACGTCGGCCAATATATCTGACGCGAGCATCGCACTGTGCCTGGCCACGATGATAGCAAGCGCTTGACGCATTTCAATGGGTCTCTATGATACCATCCGTAGGAGGGAAACGTCACGCACCCAGAATTGGATCACGTAAGCGCACCGAAAACGGATGTTACAGTTTGTACGCTAATGCGCTTTCATTTAGGGAGGCCAAAGCTGCTCCCACTTCGGGACTGTACTCTCCTCTGGGAGCCACTCCGATACCAGGAATAGACGTGACCTGCAAAGGGGTAGAAACTGACAACCCAACGGGAGAGAGGGCCATGCTTTCTTCAAGCATGATGGCGCTGGATGTGCGACCCACACTGAAAGCAACCGAAACAGTGAAAAAAACTGGTTTGGCGACAGCGCCACAAGACCCAAAAGCCCCACTGGAAGCAACCGGACCTACTTGATCACCCGATGGGGCCGCCACATTGGGAGCCGCACTACACGAGACGACACAAAGAAGAGAATATTTCTCCTCATCTTCGTCATTTGAATCCAACCCAAATGAAGGCTCTGGATTAAGGCGTGGCGTTGGACCAGGCGGTGGCGCAACGGGATTCTGTGCGCAGGACGGATCGATACCAACCCCGCTGTTCCACTACTTGCCGAATTTCTGGGCATGAGATTCTTTCATTATCTCCCTAACAGGTATGAAAGGCGGCATAGATTCGTATGCCTTTCCATCGTTTCGTCCGGCAGGGTGACGCTCAATGTCTTAGTAGATATGGGTCTCATAATCGTACCACAGAAACCTTGGTGTTTGGGACCAATCGATGCAATTCAAATCCAGCAATAGTGACGAAGCATCGGCAAGGCTGTAGTGGCACCCTTTAAGAACGTTGTCAATTCCGAGGACACGTAATTTTCGAACCACAACGGCAGGCAGCGGGAAAAACGACCATTCGAAGATTTTAGCCTTTCGTCGTGGTATAGGCGCCATTCACGGCACTTCCTGAGAGTAAGAACCTCATAAAAAGCTGCAAACAGCCATTTCAGGAAAAAAAATAACACCCACTCGACGAAGAAACCCAGCCATACGGCATTGGTAAACGCGTTTTTCGGACCTAACATCAAATTCGAGTAATACGCCGGGATATGGCGTTGGAATTCCCAAGTGACGGGACACGGAAATAATTTCCACAATTGAAGTCCAACTGGGATGTAATACTGCTTACGAGACGCCACCAGCATATCGAAGCATTACTGGTTGTGACACCCGAAGAGGTACCTGTGCAGGTCCCAAATACGGGAGTCATTGGCAACGAACTTCCGCAATATTCCCGATCCGGGGCCTAGTATATGTGGCCGTACAAAGGCTGAATGGCAATAACCCTCAACATGCAGTAACCCACAAGGAGTATCTTCAGGTTCTCTCCAAGTTGGGGCTAGTAAGCGCTGAGGCGGCCGATGATGTCAGCCAGACTCCGCTGATACCCGATTTCTTCCCAACAACCGGCAAACGGCTGATCTAGACGGAGACTGCCGCTTTCCGGCGTACAGATGTCTTGAGAAGGGTTATTGGGCATATGTCCTCAGCGGGTCAGCAAAGATTCGATGCAGTGGCGCCGGTTCTTCTGCGAGAATCCCTGATATATCGGAACGGCTTCAAATAATTTCGCGTGAAAGTACATCTTCCTCATAGGTAAATATTCATGGACCAGATACGGAATGACTACATGCCGCGAACCGAGATGCATCCTGCTCGGGCTAGCGGTGTGATCGAAGGCTTGAGTAGGATTGACCCACTGTCCTTCCGCTTGGGTCCTCATACCGGCAAGCCGAGCACTGGCTGAAGGACCAACGGCTGAAGTGGGGGCTGGCACCGGAGTAATGGCCAGCACAGGGGAAGTTGGTATGGGAATTCTCGGCATTCTCCCTCCGGGGTCGAACGTAAGACGAGAAGTGGGCTGCGACGGTGAGGCATCGCCTTTGTGTCTCTGCTCTGGGTCTCGTACTGCCGAATCCGTCACAGCAAGCGCCCCTTCCAGATCAACGACCACTGGGCTCCACAAAAGATACGACCGCGTTTCGCCAGTCAAGACCGATTCGGACGACGAAGCCTCTTCAGCCATATTGCAGAGCTTTTGTGAATGCAGAAAAAAACACTCTAGCGGGATTCAAGTAGCGCAGACGTTTGCGTTTGGAAACGAACACGGCCTTCGTCTCAACTGCTGAGTGACTACCACTCTCGACCCTACTAGCATCGTGATACCCGTTGTAAAGAAGAGTTGAAACCAAAGCCACAGAATGCACTGGCAATGACTTCAATGGGATTGATGCAACGTGTCATTTTAGCTATGGTCGCCACATCCTGTCTCCCCCAATTGCTGGTTTCCCAATCGTTGGCCGTTTTGTCGGTAGAATGGAATTCCCCATCAGGTATGATGTATCCTCAACCGTAGTGGCTTTGACTCCTCCAGCAGCGGTTGTCGTGCGCATGTAAGATGTGCGCGTATAGGGCCCTTCATAGGTACTCGCCTAAGAACTGGTTCAAATCCCGAAGGGCCGTAACCTCTCAGGATCTGAACAGAAAGAACATATGGAAACCCGTCTATGTGACATGATAATCCGTTCAGACAAACGCGACCTCGGGACGAGGTCAGATAATAGAATAAGAGTCTGTAGTATAATGGGTGGAACCTCTGGTTGGCATGTATAGTACGCAGTTATAGAAGTTAGTGCGCACAGGGTGCTCTTTAAGGTGTATACTTGTAGGGCTGGTGCGCCCTAGCTGCCCCAGCTCCTGGGGATCCTCTTCGTAGGTAGACTTTTTCTTTCTTTTCCGACACGGGGGTGCTGCCCCCGGAGGTGCACTTAAGCACCTCCTACCGGGCAAAGCCGACCGTGGTAAACTACTAGCACCTCCTAGCCGATTCTTCATATAGTTTCCCAAATGGTCGTTCGGGCGTCGCTACCGGTGCTGCCAGCCTGTCTGGTGCCCCATTGTTATCGTCGATTCACGCTCCTTCGTCGCCGCTCGGGTGCTGCGCATGGTATCGCTATTTCTTGGGCATTGTTGATACTCACTCCCGTGACTGTACTTCATTGGTCTCCCGTCTTCTTCCATGCGTTAATATACACGCATCAATATGTTGGAAGTGTCTTCATGTTCGAGGAATGGACCCTTGAGTTCATAGAAACCCAAACACAAAGTTGACTATGATTCCCGTGATGAACGACTGGTTGAGATGAAGGAATCGATGAATTGTAGGTCAGAAGAGCTAATGAGAGTCTGAATATCGACCTACTGGTTTTCGGATTTGGCGTAATTCTTTTTAGTGCACGAAATACTCCAAGAGACTTTTTTCACATTAGTATCCAAGAGTTTTTCGATTTTGATTCTTACTATCTTTACATTTCTCTCTAAAATACTATTGTCTACAACATTAATGTATTCTTTCTTCTCTACCACACCTCAGTACTTCTTTAGTACTAAAACGTGACATGTGAGTTTTACATTCTTCGATTCGTCTGGAAATCTTATTTCGTCCACTCTTGCCTCTGCTCGCACTTTCTTCACTCCGTAACGAACAAGATATTTTGGTGATGGCTTTTAAATCTTGCTTTGTTTGAGTTTCAGGGTCTTAGCTTGTATTGAAACCCTACCGCCTTCTTGAAATACCTATTATTTCGTTCAATTCTACCGTCACTCATTATTTTGGCATCTATAAATTCAGCAGTCACCCTTGAATGCTTTGTCACATATTTCAACTTGTATATGAACTTTGTGTGGCATTAATTGGTATTCATACGGTGTTGGGATGTAAAACATCTGATGAGGTTGCTGGAATATGCTAATATACCAATTGAAACGGTTTTTAATTCGTGGAAGCTTTGGTTTGCTGGCTGTAAACATATTCAAGAACGGCGAGATATGTAACTTCATAATTGTACATATCTGAGCATTTTTCATCTTTTGCGGGACTATATATGATGTTTGTACACCCCTTTGTAGAAAACATTTGCGGCATCTTCGTAGTTGATAGTTGGCTTCATAAAAATATATTATATTATTTTATAGAAAATTCTTAACATAACAAGGATGAATCACAGATTTCTCTAGTGTGTCTCGTTCAAAATACAGTAATGAAGAAGTTAACAGCAAAAAAGGACCTAATTTTCTTCAGATTGGTGGTACTAAGTTGGTTCATTTTGCTGCGACCTGCAAACCAGCGCGAATTTATTTCTTCCTAAGCACTGCGTCTTGGCTGACGAGCATTTGGTAGGGAAAGGAGGGCGAGAACGCAATCGATGGCGGCGCACCTTGCGATAAATGCGCTGTGCTCCGCCGTCGATTGAACTCTTTTCCTTTTCAATTTTAGAATTTCGAATGACACCGTAGTTTTATCGAGGCTGGGAACTCGTGATGTACTTTATAGTTTCAATTTTTTGTAAAGGTTCGGTAGTTTTGGTCTCAGGTCATTGCTGTGTACCCGTTATGCACAGTCAATGGCTGCGCAGGAACAGTAGCAGCCGCAACCAATCATAAGTAACCTTTGATACTGCCGCTGATGGTGTTGCTGCTACTGAAGAACACTACACTGGCGGGAATTAGTTCTATTCGAGCGCAATTATCCGCCCCCGGCCACCATCTACGAGCCGCTTCCTTTCCGTCCTCACCTCTACCCACCCTCCTTCGCCTCGCTCTTACCGCCAGGAATACTAAAAAGGCGAGCACGCTCCCCAAAGGCAAAATTTGGGCCGTCTACAGGTAATTTTAAAACGAATTCTTCTTCTAGTCTTCTATCTAATTTGTAATTCTACCAGCTTCAAAGAGCTCGATGAGCTGATTTCGCTGGTATGCCGCACGTTCATAGGGCGTCACATCCGCCAACGCAACGTCCAGATCCCCCAACGCCACCGACATGGCCTAACATGGGCGTACGGTTGTATTTGAGACATCAAGTGCATTGAAGTTCGACATCCACTGGGTCTTCAATCGTCTCCAAAACAAGCGTAACATAAAACGAGAAGGCATAAACAGTAGTTCTCTTTCTGTTACTACTCTTTCTGTTACTACTACTACCGCCAGCGGCTCTTGCACCACGGTGCGCCCTTTGCTTCTTAGCTGCTTCCTGACCAAGAGCCCGAGAGAGTTGGTTTAGCCATCTTAATCTCTCTTTCTCTCGGGTTGCTTGCTGCTTCCTTCAGTGACCCTGCAGAACCTTTGAACGTTTATCCTTTCTCGTGGCAGGCTTCTGTTGACGTTTTTGTTCGCGTTCTGCCGCCATTTTTTCAGCAGCAGCTTAAGCTTGCTCTCTAGCTTTATACCGCTGGAACCATTTGTTTGCCGTCTCGGTCTGACGCTCTCTTTCAATCGCAACTTGTTTGTCCGCCTTTTCCTTCCTCCGTTTCATCTCTTCTCCGTGCGTAACCCACGCTGCTGGCACACCTGCATCGTACAATTTCCGTCCTTGCCTATCGGCCCCCTTCACAATAGCATTCTTCATGTCGTTTATGTTATCCATAAGAATGTTGTTGACAGTTTCTTCTTTTTTCAAGATTATCTGTGTCTCTTTTATCTTGGAGAACACAGCCATACTGGTGCTTGAAAGAGTTCCCATCATCTTATTGAAAACATCCTGATCTCTAATTCTTTGCCATACAGCTGGTAGCTGTGACGTAGCACGACATATCCGAGAGAAAATTCTCTTCTTAGTTTACTCTTTATGCTTGCTCATTCTTGAATGTCTTGTGCTTCTCGGCAAAATCTCGCCTGAAAGGGAAGTATCAGTGACTTTAAAGGAAGACTGAATTATCTCCGGAGTTATGAGCTTCCAGACGTACACAGCACTACATAGATTGAAGTTGACTCTAGTGGCATCAGCACAACCTTGGCGAAAGAAACTTGGTCCCTTTCGTCGCGCATAAGCTCATGGGAGCGTTTGTTAATCAGATGATGGCATGGTTGTAGTATGTACGAGGTATTATGGCGTTAATCAGGGCCTCCATCAAATTCTGGGAGCAAAATTCAATCCAATCCGGATGCTTACTGGAGGAATGGCCATCCAGAAACATGAAAAACGCCAAGTCGCGCTTCAAATAATTTGTGGCTGTGTCGTGTAGATGTCTTAAGAATGCAGTCATTATGAGACCATTCATGGATTCTTTCTCTGTCACCTTTATAAATCCATTGTCTGGAAACTACCTTTACTGGGTAAACCTCTTTGTGATCCCTCTTGGGAGTGGAGAAACCTTCCAGTGACGGGCGCCCACCAGTCACTGTTTTCCCTGACACCGGCAACAATGAGGAAAGAAGGAGGTAATGCTCAGGCGCAGGGGCTGCGATTAATGCTGTGATATGCCTCCTGGCGCCATATGTCGATCGAACAGCCAGGTAACCTCCGCGTTTTGTTTCGGATGAAGTAAAGGCCTTTTCCCATTTCGAATTTCCCAAACGTGCGGTGAACTGCAGTTTCGTCTAAGTTCTAAATGCGGTTGGTGTCTAGAAGTACCCCAGGATGCTGACGCTTTATGTCAACGAAAGCTGAAAAAGAAGGCGCCAATGTTGTCAAAACTTTCAGCAGCAGGCTTTGCATGTTTTTGTTTTCTATTTTTTTGTAGGATATATCTGGATGCACGATAGGTGCGCACTGTCGCTTCACCAGGAACCCCTCTCGTATATCCGTGTCTGCCACCAGCAGCAACTCGAGAAAGCACACGTTTGAAGGCGTTTTTGTTCACCGCGAATCCCTATTGAGATGATAGTTTGAGCCCATCGTTTATAAGCGTTGCTTCTTCTGCGTTAATAACCCCGGGGGCGCCCCGCACTAGTTGTTTCGCTGGTTAGGTATTGTAATTGTTTTTCGTCGTTCTTCTTCGAATATGTTTTCAGACGTTTTACAGTGCTTCTGGATACTACCCGTTGTCGGAGTGATGTTTCAAACTATATGGTTTTCACGGAGAAGCTTTACGGCGTTCATGCGTTGCTCACGCTGTTTTTGGAGGCGTTCTGACCGCTTCTTTCGATCTGCTGCTTAGAGTTGCATCGAGGGTGACATTTTCCTCCCTGTGAGGGAGAGGCTGCTTCCATGCAGAAAAAGTGATAGAACGTTGTGCCTTTTCATCAGTCTTCGAATTTGTTGCACCCAGGGCACTGGTAAGGGCCAGTTATGGCTTAATTGCGTAATGTGCGGGAGCTACTTAGTGTTTGTGTTATGCAACCAGGTGACGGTCAGCCCTGTTTTGGTCCAGCAAATTGTAGCAGGAAACCGTCTCAAATATCGCCTTGTCTAAAATAAAGCCCTTGAGAAGGGTAGTTCATTACTAGTAGGTTTTTTTCCAGGATGGAGTTTGGCATGGTCAAGCAATCTTTTAAAATTTTGGTGCACTCTATTTCGTTTTTACCAAAGCTCAAGAATTGTATCTTGATGTCAAAATGGTTTCAGTTTTGTAGAACACTAAACAATCAAAAGAGCGGAAAGAGAACCATTTTTCGAAGACGACTCGAAAATTGATATTTCTCTTTTGTTGAATTAAATGAAAGAACACACGTCCGATGGATAGGACTTTGGTTCACTCTTTTAATGAGACCATGCAGAGCACGTTTCGGCACCGCAATTCTTGCGCCACCCGTGTCGCTGGCGCACCTCCGGAAAATGCTCGCGCATTTACGGAGACCTCAGGAACTCGTCTCATCGCCGCAGGCCCGTAGTGGTGGCGTCGAGGGCCGCAACCGAATAAACGGTGCTCGTTCTGGACCTCTTGAAACGAAGATGCGGCCAAACGGGAGGGAAGAATTTTGTTTCCCTGTTCTTGCGACGACCGCGAGCGCCACAGCAGTTCTCTGCGTACCATTCTACACGCGCTGCCCAGCCTCCTACTGCCTCAGCGTTTATCAAGGGCAAACCTCAGTACAGCCATTTTTTTTAAAAATTGGATACCTTGCTAAGATACCTTCCTGGGCAGGGAAAGGTGGAACACCTTTCAGATCGAACGGCCGTAACGCAGCCTCACAGGGTTTATTCTAAATTCAATTCTGCTTCAATGAGAGATCTATGCTTGTCCTTTAAGCATGCCAAGCGTGGAAGCTTACCGTGTCAAACCGAGCGAGCGACATCGTTGTTATCTGCTCCATCCATGTGAGAGCCAGACGCAAGGGTGGGCAGGGTAGAATTGAACAACTGAATTCTTTGGAACTAGGGTCTAACAATTACATCCTGGTTCATCCATAACCGTTTGGTCTCCAACAAGTCCTCGTGCATAAGAAGATAAGTGCACAACGCGCTTTTCGTGGCTTCTGAAAGCGTCAAAAAGCTATGAGCACATTCGTTTTCGTCCTCGCTTGCACTGTTTGGACTATCGAGACCGAGAAATTCGGCGAAGGAATTTGGCTTGCTTGCGCTGGAATTAATCCCATTTGACTCTTCCGGCTGCCCTCCCACCACAATTTGTTCTCTACAGAGCGCACCACCGAATACAATGCGAACACCAGAATGTACGTCATCAGCAACCGCACGTATTTCGTCTTCGTCGTAAGCAACAAACTCTGAACAACATCTGACATCGCCTTCTCTTTGCTTTGGCTTGTTTATTTCTCAATGCATTCCGCCCGACCAGAAATTGGCGCTGCTTTTCTTTGAATAGCTACAGGGTGCATCTTGTGCAAACTTTTTTCTTTATGCTGGTAAGTTCCAGACGCTTGCGTGATCGTTCTGCTTTTTCTTCTCCACCTGCTCCCTCTTTTCTGCTGCAAAAAATGCTCTTTTTCGGCTTTCTCTGCCCAAATACGAATCGATTCGGCCATTCTTTCTCGCGTTCTTGATTCATACGGAATCTTTTCTCAGCCGCCTCCTCCTTGGCGTTTTCCTTATCGGCTTTCTCTTTAGCAGCTGCAATTTTTCCCTGCTTCTGGTACTCAATAAGTTCTCCATACGTCAAATACTTTGCTGGCGTACCACGACTAATTGTTGTTCTGTCCAACTGCTCCGTTGGAATTTTCCTAATGCTTTTCTTCGTAGGTGTGCGCTTCTGCACAATTTGCTCTACACGACTTCCGCCACTGCTAATAATCTCCTCCAGAAATTGCAGCTTGTAATGCTTGGACATTGTCTTTCGAATTATCTACATGACGTCGCCGTACTGCTTGGACTCTTCTACTCTGGTTGAACGGCTATGCTCGGAGTTCCTGCTTTCTGTTCATCCCTTCCATTTCAACTTAGCCCACTCTTAGAACCGATAATCCATCGGCCACATCCCGGCCGCATCGAACGCCTGTTGCACCACAGTTTTGGTAAGGGGCCTGAATCCGGCAACGCCAAGTTGAAATTTCACACTGAAATCGCCGAAATCTACGAATGAAGCTTTGTTCAAATGTTCGTATGTTGCTTCCACGCATTGCTGGAATCGTTATTAATTGTTTGGTCACAGGCCTGCAGGAAATGAGAGGTGTGGGCTGGGATTTGGATTACTGCAACACTATTTCGCTTTGCTTTGAACAACCACACGTAACCGTTCCTCGATTTGTGCCTATCTATTGTGAGACAGATCTTTCTAACTTTTGTTAATTGAATTACACTCACGCGAGTGAGTATCAACAAATCCGAAGCAATAGGGATACTATGCGCAGCACCCAAGAGGGGACAAAGGAGCGTGAAGTGACGATAACAACGAGGCACGAATCCGGCCTGCAGCACCAGTAGCGGCGACAGAACGACCCTATGGGAAATTAGACAATGGAGAATCGGCTAGGGGGTGCTTGAGGTTTACCACGGTCAGCTCTACCCAGCGGGAGGTGCATAAGTGCATCTCCGGGGACAGCAGCCACGTGACTAAAAATAATAAACAATCTACTTACAAAGGGGGTCTCTGAGAACTGGCACAACACAGTGCATGAGCCCTACACGTGGACACTTTGGGGGACACCTTGTGCACACTAAACTACTACTATGATACTATGCATACCCAATATGGGCTGATTCTATTGCACCACAGTAATATGTGTGGCATGGCGGCTGATATGGTCAATTATAAATGGGACTACCTCCTTGGTAATACTTCCGTTTTCAGTTCCGATCACAAAACTACCCTTCGAAAACCAATCTCTTGTCGCCAACCAATGCGGGACTCCAGTTTCATCTTTGAATTCATCAGCGGAGAGCAGTTCAAACCACTTCTGCATTGTATACTGACCGGCAAAAATAAAGAACGGCCGAAGAATATGGCCGGACGTAGAGGCTGTAATAACATCAGTTAAATGTTTTTCAAGTGAATCACACTTCACTTCTAGCCCCCCGTGGTGTGCGTCAGCTGTAAAAACCCTTTTTCTGTTTCAGTAATCTTTATGGACATGTCTGTCTCGTCCATATTACATACTAGGTCGGGATCATCCAATATGCCAGGATTCCTTGTGGCACACAACAGCAGAGCATCTAAGAAGGTTTGACATGCGCTGGGTTTTCTGCTGCAATTTTGGCACAATCTCTTGCCTCCATCTTCCAAATGGTGATTTCAAGATGTCGTGCTCGAAATCCACGAACCCAGTCATCTGATGCATATCCAGTAGAAAACTCCGCTCTCTTGTCAATAGCGATTTTTGACGCAATGGGTTTGAGAATCTCGGGAGACACAGAAAACCCATGGTTTGCCACATCTTTCATCCTATCTGCAAAGATACTCTTCCCTTCTTTTGTGATTTAGTTTTGGCGTCTTCACTTGATGTCGTGCTCGTAATCATTTTATTCAGTCTCATTTTTTGTTGCGGCTATGCTTTCTTCTTTCAGACGTCAAAGAGTGTCAAGAGATATTCCTGTGGCAGAAAAAATGCTTCGAAAAGATTTGGAAAGCTTGAGAAGCTCAATTTTTCTGATTTGTTTTGAACGTACTTTTTGCTCTTTGTGTTATTTTTTTGTGTCGGAGTCCTTGGCGTCGCATAGACAATGTCATCGTCGTGCTGAAGTATGTTTGATGACACAGCATAGCATTATGGGCGCTAGTTGGGGTTTTGAACACATTTCTTGCATGGTTTTGGAGCGGTTTCGTTTGAATTGGAGCGGCGTAGGAACATGGAGGAAGTTCATCATTTATCTCGAAAGAAGATGAATAATACAGAATTTGTAAAGAAAAAATGCGTTTTCTTTGTTTCGAACTCCCTTTTTTGTAAAAACTAGTCTCTAGGGCCTTTTCGTGGACTTTGAAGTAGCACAGATGAGGCTAACTGCGTGTCTAACTGTCTAATGATTGTTCAAATGTCCATGTCCCAAATCAACTGCTGTTGCACTTTGCCCTGTCCAGGAATGTACCTCCACAGAGATTATTGGTGATGTGACGATAACAGATGCCCCGAAACTCGACGGCGTAGCGTTGGGTTGCGAGGGTGCTTTATGGCGGAGGCTACCAGCTACGTGTGTATCCTGGACAGCTGTGCGCGTCGCCATGAGAGAGAGTGTGACGTGGATGTAGAAAGGAGTTCACGCGGTGGAAGAAGTATCTTGCTCTTTGTGCGTCGCCACACGCCCCCCCACCGCGTGAGAGGGGCGATGAGTGTTACAAAGTGGGAGGGCAAGGTTTTTGAACCTTTGCGCTTTCAGTTGCTTCGTTAAGATTTCAGCAAGCATGGATGCGGCGGGAATGTGCCACACGTGAATCTGTTTTGCGCCGAAGGCGTCAAGAATGGGATGGTGTCTTATATCGATATACTTCCGTCTTCGGGTCGGAGCATGTGAATTTGCTATGAGTACGGCCGACTGGTTGTTTACCCGGAGAGGAGGGGGGGAGCAAGGAAGCAAACTAAGTTCTTGTAGTAGTCCGCGTGTCCAGACGATTTCTAAGACCGCTTGCGATGCCGCAATGTACTCAGCCTCACTGGTGCACAGGCTGACTGTAGATTGCAGGGAGCTTCGTCACGAAATGGGAGTGTTTTATAACAGGAGAACCTGTCCGGATATCGATCGTCGATTCGTGCTGTTGTTCGCAAAACCAGCGTCCGTGTAGCACTCTAGTGCCCGTGATACGCCGTATGAGAAGAACAATCCGTGCGATCGGATACAGTAGAGGTAGCGTGCAAGTCTTTTCAGTATGACCCAGTCATGATGCGTTGGTTCGCGCTGTGAACGTGCCAATGCACCAGTGAGAAAAGTGATATCTGGTCGAGTGGAGTCTACAATATAACTGATTGTGCCCAGCATCTCTTGGTAGACTTGTCGGACATGTGGGTCCACAGTTTTGGAGGGATGAGGATTCTGTGCGTCTAGGCCATCTCTGTACGGGGTGCTCACAACATTCGAATTGGTTACTCGCAGTTTTGATGCCACAGCCTTAATTAGATGGTTCTGATGGATTCGGAAACCATTGGGAGTATATTCAAAATTTCACCCCATGTACTTTGTGGGGCGGGCAAGGCACTTGACATTGTACTTGGATCTCAGTTAATTTGCGAGCTCATCAGAAAGAGATGGGTGGGATGAGGCCGATAAGAAGTCATCTGTGGTGACACCAATTATTATATATCCTTTGGGTGATCTTCGGAAAAAGATGTTGGGATTGGATTTGAGAGCTGTGTAGCTATTCGAGTTGAGATGTTTGTAGAGACCTTTGGTGTACATGAATGCTGCCGGTGGTGTCCCATAGAGGTTTCCGATGAGTTCACTCACCGGTTGAGGATGCTTGAATGAACCATCGAAGCGCCGTGGTTGACGAATGTACACCGGCTTTTGGCTCTCATATTTTTCATGCAGGTATGCACCCTTGATGTCGAAATGCTCAAGCCGGAGGCGGTGTTGTGCTGCAATGGAAAGCAGGACCCGTGTCGTGCATTTGTCTACATTGTAGGATGCCATGTTGTCGGGGTGGAAATGCTCATTTGGAATCATGAGGTCACCGCGCATTGCGCAGCGTGCCTTGCGACTGGTGACGGTATTGAATGACGAGGTCTTGTATCGGTACTGCATTAAGGTGGGAATAGGTTTCGTATTCTCTGGCATGCTTGTTGTCCGCCGAATTGCACACATGTTGTCAAGTTGGTCGCGTTCGTTGTTGTGCGCAGTTTCCCATGCGGCGTAGTCAGGGTATTTAACAGCCTGCTTTCGGGATGTCGGACAAGGAGTGATGTGGTTGATTGAGGAGGGTATTGGTTCGAATGCCTTGGCGAGGGTGCTACAGGGATCAGCACGGGGGTCGTAGGTACTGCCCGGCAGGATTGTTCGCGATTGAAGAGTATATTCCATACTTTGATGTGTGAAGGGCTCAATGGGCGTAGGTACCTTACAGGTTCCGCACGGCGATGTAGTTTCGGTTTCTTTGGCAGGAGACGTGGGATAGGTGCAAGTTGTCCGAACGTGAAGATATGCGAAAGATTTTGGGGGGTGGGGGGGTGCCCGTACCATAACGTATATGGAGGGTTGCGGACGGAAGAGTGATAGGTGAGGTTGTACTTGAAGGCAGCATCAGTGGTTGCATCCTGCCACGAAGTGAGGGGGAGGCGACTATGTACGAGTGATGCACATGCAGTGTTGAGAAGTGAACCATTGACTCTTTCGGCAAGAGAGTTCTCTTGTGGGGAACAGGGAATAATTGGATGGAAGCGGGTGCCACGAGTAGAAAGGGAGTGTTGGAAGGCTTTCGATTTCAGTTACTTGGCATTATCGCTGCGAAGATGGAGAGGGTGCTTGTTGTGGGTGGCATATATCTGAGTGAGGATGTCGAGGAGTTTCGACAGGGCCTCTGCGCGAGTTTTTAAGAAGGCGGCATGAAGGAACCGGGAGCCCGCGTCGATGACAACTAGTATGTAGCTGTTTCCCTGTCTCGGTATGAGATTGAGGGGTCCACATGTGTCGATAGATATGTAGACTCCTGGAGAGTGGGTGAGAGTTGTACGGCGATGTGGTTGCGGTTTGGATTTGGCTTCTCGACACCCACGGCAGTGGAGTGCAGGAGGACTGTTGCGGAGTGTGTCAGGAAGGTGTGGTAGTAATCTGTGTTTGGCCATGAGATGGATTGTCTTCGGGTGAATGTGCCAAGTCTAAGGTGCCATATCATGAAATATTTTGTGACTCATGAAGTGGGAGGGACTTGCTGTGGGGAAGATGTGGATAGCCATGGCGGAGACTGACTTGTGGCAAGAGACGGTAGTGATGAAAGATTCGGGATGCGGCTTGGTGGGGGAGGTCGGATTGTGGGAGTGTCTGGGGGAGGGCTTCGAGTGCTGGGTTTCTTGGGGTGTGATGGTAGCTCTCTGGAGGCTGAAGTGCGGACACCAAAGGCATGATGGGCATCGTCAAGAATGAAAGTTTACGTGGTGGCCGACTTGGTTGGATGACAGCCGCTCTGGAGGCAGAAAAAACGACCAGACCGTATTGAGAGGCGAGAGATTGAACGGAGAGGAGGTTGTGTTTGGTGCTGGGGGAGTGCACGGCCTTTGAAATGTGTAGTCGCTTATGCGTCGTTGGGATCGTGATTGGTCCCTGTTGTGTGATTGGAGAGGGTTGACCATTGGCAGAGATCGTTTAAGTTTTGTGTGATACTGGCTTCATTGAGGAGTACGGTTCGCGACATGCGTGGGGTGGGCGGTGGAGTCAAGAATGAACTTACCATCATTTGGCTGCGTGTCTGCATTGTCCACGGTGTGCTCCAGATTTCTCATGTGCAAGACAAATTCTTCGAGTAGATGTTGCGAAAGCGGAGCATATTCCGCACGGTTTACTTGGACTTCTAGTTTGACTCTTTGAAGAGTACATTCATTGTCACTATGAGTAACACATCGATGGATGTGACACCACGGTCCAGTGTAGCCGGCAGGACGTGGATGATTAGAGTACTGTTTGTTTCGAGTCCGACGGGACCTCGGAGCAGAGATCACGATACAGGGGGCTGACGGGACAGGGCTTTGGGGGACCAGTTCCGTGTGTGGAGAGGTCACGGAAGAGGTCGAGATGTTCTGCTGGACAAGTGTAGCCTGTTGTAGGCGATTTGTAAATTGTCGTATGGACGCAGGAGGTGATCCTGCTGTGTCAATTGCTAGTTGATAAAAGCCTGGACTAGACTTTAACCCGTAGATAAGGTACTTCACAGTAGTTCGGTCTTTAGATATGTTGCGAAATTCGGCATTCAACATTTATGTGCGGATAGAAAGGTGCTGAGCGATGTAATCTTTGATTTTCATGCCCGATATGATCGTAACGGATCGGGATTCTGAATCAAAAGCATGGTGGTCTTCCATATTGCACTGAAGAACATAGTTGGCTGTGATGTTGACAATTAGACATGGAGATTGCGTCAAGATTTCTGTTGGAAGCCGCTTAATGATCTTGTCGGTATGCTTTGCATAATGAGAGCTTTGACCTTATAGGTCTTTTTGGTATGTAGAGCTGAAGCTGCTAAATCTTCCGGAGCCGGAACGTCAGCTAGGAGGAGGTCTTTTGAATCAATGAGGGCTGCATTGATTGTCAATGCATCTTTGCAGAAGGTAAAGTTTGTGTAGAATAATTTTTGTTGTGATAATGACTCCATGAGATGGAAGGTTTTTGAAGAAGATGTGGCAGCAACTGGAAGGCTGGCAGTGAGCGATTTGTTCTCAAGAATTTTGCAGTTATGCAGGAGATCTTGGATATATTGTTCTTTTGTGATCTTTCTTCTGGTCGTAAGAATCGGGATAGTCTTTTAGAGATTGGCGTAGGTGCTGGGCGCATGATCTGTGACGACAACAGATGCGTCGGAACCTGGCGGTGTAGCGTTGGGTTACGAGCTGCGTCTTTACGATTCCAAATCTTTCAGTTCTTTTCCAATACGAACGTTGCAAGTTTAGAAGCTTTCAATCTTGAAACCGCTAGATTTCGGTCATTTTGATAGTACAACACTGGAAATTTTTTTTAAAATCTTAAACTTAATTTATTGAAGGCAATGCATGAGCTCTTCACAACTACCTCTGGGGTAGAATATTCAAGTTCAAAGTTTGGAAGCAAAAGTTTTCTTTATTTTTGCATGATCTTGTTACAAGAATCTTGTTTTAATAGGTGTCCTAGGACATCCAAAAAACTACGATAATAAAGGCAAGAGGCTTGATGCGCGAGCCGCGTCGCCGCCCCTGCCGCGGCGGCCGCAGCCTTTGCCGCCGCCGCCGTCGCCCTCGCCACCGCCGCCGTCGCCGCCGACGCCGCCGCCACCGTCGATTCCGCCGCACGCGCAACCACCGCCGCCGCACGCTCCGCCACTGCCGCACCACGCGCCGCCACCGCAGCAGCACGCACCGCCACCACCGCAGCACGCGCCGCCATCGACGAAGCACGCGCCGCCACCGCCGCCGCACGCTCCGCCACTGCCGCAGCACGCGCCGCCACCACCGCAGCACGCGCCGCCATCGCCGAAGCACGCGCCGCCAACGCCGCCGCACGCGCCACCACTGCCACCGGGCAGAACGGCGCCGCCTTCGCAGCCGTTGGGCGTGGCCGCTGCGCGGCTGCACCCGCTGTCTTTCCCCACAGCCGCCGCTGTATTACGCGCGCAGCACAGTGGAAAACTCTGTGTGTTTCACGTTCTGCATGGACATGCTGACCGAAAGCCAATATCCGAAAAAGGCGCGCACCAATAGCGACTTGCTGCTTGCGCTGTGCGCGTCGTCGTCGTCGCTGTCGTCCCGGCCGCCGCCACCACCACAGCCGCTTTTGCCACCACTCTGCATGCTGGCGCGCGCGCTGTCGTTACCGCTGCTGCCACCTCCGCCAGTGCGCCGCACATCTCGCCGTGCTGCGAGGGCTGCGGCGCTTCGCACGCTAGAACGAATGGCTTCGGCAACTTTGGCTCCGCGACGTGCGCGCAGAAGTATCGCTAAGGTCACAAGTCGGTTGCTAACGCCGCTGCCGCGCCTGGCGCTCCCTGACGACCGACGTTCGCCAGGCGCCCCGTGCCGGGTGCGCCTTGCGATTGGTGTTATAAGCTGCACCATAAGAGCTACGGGTCGGGCAAGTTTTGTTCCGTGCATTGTGCCAGAAGAGTGGCCGCTACTAGGAAGTGGGAGAAGAGTCTCACAGAAAAGTCCGAGAGACTAGACGCTGTTCGCTCGGCTATGTTGGCTACGTCACCGCCTTCGCAACCTTGTGCATTGCCAATCTGGACGGGTAAGAGACGTTGTGTCGTAAAAATTGAGCTTGAACAGCTGCATACCTCAGATTCATCGTCTTCTTTTTACGTCACGCAGCCGTATAGTCTGCCTCAGCTGCTTAATTTACCGACCAACACTCCGACTCCGCCTGTGTGTGCGCCGCCCCAGTTGCCGAAACCCTTCTTAACGCCCGCCACCATGTCGCCACATACCACCGCCTCACCACCCGTGCAACAGCACGCAAGCTATTTGCCGCCGCAACCACCACCACTGGCTAACCACGCCATGCACTAGTCGCAATCCATTGCGCATGACGCCGTTCAGTTTGCACACCATGTCGTATACGCCCCGCATGCGTCCCTGCCTGCGTACTCCGCGCCCAGGCTGCATGCTTGTAACCCACCGTCCATAACCCACTCTGCTGCTTCTCCAAGATGCTTGCCTAACTGCGTGACCATGCAGTTTCTGCTGCTGGCAGTTTACAACGCGCCTTTGTGCTGGAGAATGGAAGGGCGTTCGCGGTGCGCATGGTTGGAACCACTCCCTGCGGTGCACGCACGCAAGCTGCGCCGCGTTCGACCGAACAGCGCGCAGTCGTGGTGCCGTCGCCGGTGGCCGAGAAACGCGTCGAGAATTCGGAGAGCGCGGCGAGGGCGCTTCTTTGCCTCCGCAAGACCAATGGATCGGAGACATGAACAACATGTGTTACGCTGACAATGGTAAGTAAAGTCTAGTAGTGCCTATCTTTTTCACTTGTCTCCACAGTAATCAAGTGTCCTCTGGCTTTATGTTGCACTTTCTCTAGATTGTGTTCATCTGCAACTTCTCGAAAGCTAGCTCGTCACGTACGCGTTTGCTTTCATTCATTAACCGCTGGATCTCCTCCTCAATTTTCTTTGCTTGCTGTTCATGCCCTTTCTTGCGCTCCACTATCCTCGCCAACTCAATCCGAACATCCACTGGCAACTCCAATTCGCTGTTCGTGGCAGTCTTGGGAGCTCCTGTCACACTCGCGGCGATTGGTGGCACCGCAACGGGGGCCGATAGCGGAACCGGCGCACTGCGAACTGGTGTTGGCACAAGATCCTCTTCTTCGGCGAATGTCGCTTTCGGACTTAGGTATGAAGAGAAACTTTCAGATGGCCGTGAACGTTGATGCATTGGCAGAATTGATGAGGGTTTAGTAGTCCCTGCATCGTCAAACACTAAATACTCTTTTGTGCAAAAGTTGCTTGTTGTGTGGCTGTCATCTTGCTTCGCCGCGGCAGGACTCGCGGAAACGAACTGAACCTCACTGCTGTCGCTTCAGCGCACTTTCACATTCTCACTGTCTACATTCAAAAACATGGTCAGGCCTTAGGGCATCCGAAACCTACAATCGTCCACGGCCTTCCTGTTCCAATTGCATTGTTTGACTACGATCATGACGACTAGTTCTTCTAACTCTACTAGAGAGACCCGACGGTACAGAGTTTTCTTGCGAGAGAGAGTGTAACGTTTCCAGTTGTCCGCCTTCTCCACCACTCACTGAATTTAGTAAACTATCCACTTGAATTTCCTCTTCCAAGCTGTCTCCATCAGATTCAAAGACCGAATTCCAAAACATCATGTCACTTATGCCCGACACCTTGCGAAGCAAACGAGCATTCCAATGCGCGGAGACGATCATCTGTGTTCGTCGCTCGCTTAATTTGCTCCTATACTTGTTGTAAAAGCGATTATGAGCGCGAAAACGTCGCTCTGCAGCGTAGGATGATGGTGAGCAAGAAAGGGTTCGACAGGCGAACTCAACGAGCTCTCGATTGCGCTGGTCCGCTGCCATTCGCCACCATACCAACGGAGCGCCGTGATATTGTTGCAGATATCGTACATTCTCTACGTTCATAGAGCTCTGGTCATGCCACCTCATGACCTGAACGTCGTATTGACGGAGGATGGTGTGCATCAATGCAACAGACTCATCAAATCTATACGCACTGCAGTACTGCCGTAAATGTTCCTCAGACGGTTCCATGTAAGGCGTAGTATCTCCTGGGCATTGAACGGGATCCAACAAGTAAGCCGCTAAATGAATGTTATCCAATAGGTGCACTTTTATCCTGCTGCGAGTATTTTCCTCTACCAGTCTTCGCTTTCGAGCTTGCAATGCTTCTGAAAGTTGTTGTTTCCTAGAGACGTCAATATGTCTCCCAGTTGAAAGCTGAGCCAGGTTTTCTTCGAGCTCCAAAGTTTTAGGCAGCACATCAGCAATAGAACATTTGTCACTGTCCCAGTAACGCAAGTACTGTCGCACGACACGCAATACCCGGCGAATGTCATGAGCTTCTTCTACCAGCGTGTTATCTTTGAATGCACTATCACAGAACAGTACACGGCTTTCCTCGGCCTTCTTTGAGCGTGTCCGATGCAGCGTCGTGCAGTTGTCAGCTTCATTAATTGCATTCAGGAGTACAGGTCGGCAACGAATGTACGATTCTAGCATGTCCTCCACGACGGCAAATTGCGTTACACAGTGTCTACGGGGTAGAATTGCAATGAAGTTAGTAAGGTCTTCGTCATTGTCGCCATTTGCTCGGAATCGCAAAATGCCTCTGTTCTTAAGGATATCGTTATGTTTTTGTATAAGGCCCTTCACACGCGAAAGTAAGAGCTTATGATTTCTCGTCTCTGTTATAATATAGGAGACACGAGAAATGACGGCCTTTATCCACTCTATCTTCCCGAAATCCTCCATGAGAAGATCAGAAACATGGGCTTGGTCCTGAATACCCACCAAGCCCTTGTACGTCGGTGTTCTCGGAATGCTAGTTTAGTATGCTAGATGGCTAGTTATGAAAATAAAAGTCCGAAAAAACTAGCAATTTCGCAGATTGCGCTAGTGTCTATTCGACCGGAGTTTTGACCTCATATGAGGTCAGCCCCGTCGGCCGTCCAAAAAAATCAAAAAATTGCATTTCCAGAATGCCAGAAGGCATTTTCAAATTTGAAATTTGAAAAGCGCCTTCAGAGCCAACCGAGCTGTAGTTTAAGTAGCAATACAAACTTCCAGAGCACTCGTAACTGTAGCTCAGCGGTTTCAAACCGTTTCAGAGCTAAATAAGACCGAGTTCAAACCTCGCTTGAGTTTATTAAAACTCTAAAACTCTATTTGGAGCTCGACTACTTCTAGTTGTTAATTTAACTTCAGAACGTGTACACACGCCCACTTGAACAGCAGACAGAATAAGGTGACATTTGCTAAAAGGGTTGTTTCGACTTAAGTTAAATTCTATCTAGCAAGTTTAATAACGCAGATCGAAGTAGTAGGGGGCTAAAGGTAATTGAACTGTCTTTCTCCTTATGAAAGAAATGCTCATTTTAGTACTAAAAACGAAGATTGACAACCTTGTGTACAATATAGTGCGTCAACTAAAGCGTGACACCGTGACAATTGTCTAAATGAAGAGCAAAACAATCTCTACCGGTACCAGTGTGGCACATATAAACTTCTTTGTTCTTCCTTAAATGGCAATCAGAACATATAAACTTAGACTTCGTATTTCCTCCACATGAGTTGCAGCGACCTTGGTACAGAGCTTTCGATATGCTTCCGTCATTTCGTTTCCTCTTCTTTCCTGTTTGCATCAAATGAATACCAGTTCCAGCAGGTTTTGGGTGCGGATCAGTTGGTTCAACTTCTTTCTTATTTCTTTCAATAAGACCTGTTTGATCCCAAATGTTTTCAATCAGTTCGTCAGCTAATTCACAATAAAAATTGTGTGGGCTCTTCAATTGGCGGCCACTATTAGATGCTTTATAAAGATTCCAAGCATCCACAATACAGATAGCCAGTAGAGAGCAATTGACACGAAAAGACCACTCTTTCACCTCGATTTTCTTCTCAAGCTTCAAATCATCTTGACGGGATCGATTATGTCTATCGATCATTGAACATGTTTTATAATATTCCTCACATACTTCAGGAATAGAAACCTCGAGTTCAATCTTTTTGGAAATGTTGCCTTCCCTCCTCCATCTTTCCCTCGATATAGCAGTACCAGGATTAACTGTTCCAGAAGTTGATATAAAGTACCTTCGTTCTCTATCCACCCACATGACTGCCATTAAATCGGTATTAATGGTAGTTCCCTTTGATACCATAGACACAAATTCACCTCTGTTCGATAAAGTGATTTCAGAAAGGTGCTTCATCGGATAGCCTCGAGTTGCAGTTTTTATAACTCCAGTAAATCTCAGTCCATTTTGTAGAAGAGAATTTGCCGTGTGCACACTGGCAAAGAATGAATCTGCACACACTAGTCGCTCGGATCCAAACCATGGCTGTACCAGCCGTAATAGAACTGCAGTGCCATGTCCATGACCTGAAGAAAATTCTAAAGCAGGCATTTGGGATCCCATATTGAGCTCAATTTCCAACATAATGCCACTTCTTCCACAGCAAACAGTCTTCATTTCCAATCCATTTTCGGGTTTGAGATCCAAGGCTGTATAGTGAGGAAGGCCTACATCGATCCAGTCACCTCCCAATCCGTACCACCTTGACATGCTTTCGTCAACACATAGAGCATGAGATGGTGTGACAAATGATAATCGGTGTTGGTTAATTGCTTGCACAAAACCATTTACCACGCTCCACCGCGCCATACCTTGAACGTCACGATTGTGCGTGCCACTGAAAGAGATACAACTTTTCGGCATCTCAAATCTATTTCGTGACCTCGCCCTACCGATTGTAGGGGCAGGGAGATAACTTGAAAAATGCTTCGGACTCCATAACTCTCTTCGATCTGAGAATTCTAATCGCGTAATGAGAATCATTACGCCGAAGAACTTCAAAAGCTCTCCATTAGAAGTTTCAGCTGCTAAACGATCTCTAAGCCTTGCATTAGTCTTCTCCACAATCAAGTGCAGATATCCAGTTGGAAACATCCACATAAAGTAATCAATAGCTTCCATACCTTGCAGCACATGACGGGAAGAGATAAAATCTCCGGCTGGACCAATAATCTTCCATTGATGCAATTGCATTGAGCCATTCAACGGCGTACAGATTTCTCCGTGTTCCACTGTCTCTTGAGCCGACACTGATTGGGTGACTGCACCTGAAGATTCGATTTCATCAGACTGCAAAATTTGCTGAGCTGGAAGGATTTCGCTATCCTCAGCAGTTTGATCCGCATTATCGCTCGGTAATGCCTCTGTGACAGCTGAAACCGCTGCAGTGTCTTCGTTGACACCACTGCCAAGCTTCCCACTACATAACGGTAGAGTACACTCTTTCTCACGATTGTGTAAACTAAACTTAATAGTGATAAAAGTCATATTGCGACCATTCACTGGCTTAGTTTCCACATTTTCCACGGTTCCACTGACGGTTTTAGATTTCCAAAGTGATCCGAAGTAACATTTACAAGCTGAATCGGAGGTGACAAGTCGAGCACGGCTGTGTACAGTTGTTCCAACAACACGGCGCAGATCTGTTGACGGCGGCATATTGGAGAGATCTTGGTGACGTGACAGAAAAAGTAAACAGCCTACGGGGAAGTGGACGGAGTTGTAATTTACTTCTGCTTGGCCTTCGAAGGGAAGAACCAGGTCGGATGACAAACAAAGTTTTGAAAATTTTTTGGGACTTTTATACAAAGTTACAAGACAATCAATATTGACCTCATATGAGGTCAATGTCGAATAGACACTAGTTGGCAAGGCGAAAAAAAATAGTTTTTTGGATATCGCATTTCCACGTGCCATAGTTGAACTCCATTTGTTGAAGTTGTATGCCAGTTTGCAGTTCCTGCGCCACTGCCCGTTACCTCAACTTCGTCGTAGTCGTCAAAATCACTCAAAAAATTTACTCTCGGGTCACCAGCGCTGGTTTACTCGAACTCGGCATTCGGATCCTGAGTCTCAGTTTCCCTAAACGTGAAGTTAAAGAAGTCCAACGGACAACTCTCCCCATTTTGGTACACCCTCCTAGCCCCAAAGCGGCTTTCCAACCCTTCCCAGCCTCTTCTCCTCCTGCTCCTCCAATATACGCTCCGCCGTCCTCGCAGCCGCCGCCGCACTCCCGAAACCCACCAACGGCGCGCCACCCGGCAGCTGCGGCGGCACAGACACCTTTCCATCCTCGTCCACCATCACCCCACCCTTCCGCCTCTTCTTCAGTCGACTCCCCACACCTTCTCCTCCCTCCTCTTCTCCCCCCCTCCCCCTTACACTCCCCCTCCCACCCCGAGAACCGGGCGTCACAGGCGAACCTTTACCTGCTCCCTCTCCCACCCCTACTCCCCCTCCCCTCACTATTTCCTTCAAATCCATCAGCAATTTGCACGCCTTCTCCACCTGTCCCACTTGCTCCTCCAACACTTCAACCCTACCCTTCAGCCCCATGTTCTCCTTTCGCAGCCTCCCCATCTCCCTCCCCACGCACTTCAACATCCCATTCACATGTCCCACAGCCCCCACCCCAGTCAACTTCATCCTCTTCCGAATCGTCGAAATCAATTCCATCGGCACCCCCAACCTCCGACACACTCAGCACCACCCCTCCCATGTCTGCCACCATCTCCGACAGCACGTCGTCGAAGTGCTCCTTCAAACTCCCCCTAAGCTTCCTCACCCGTTCCTCTATCTCCCCCATAAACCTTCTCTCCGGTCCTCCTCCTCCATCCCCATCACCTCCACCGCCTCCTCCATCCCCATTACAAACCGTCTGACTCACCCAAACACCCTCGTTCCCCCTCCCTCCCGCGGCGGTGTCTCTGGCACTTCCGTTCTATACAGCAGAGCCATTAGCTCCTCGTCACCAACGTATCCATTCGACATCCCGAGAAAAGACGGTGTCCGGCGATAAACGACTTGAACAGGCCTGAGCGACTTACTACAACCCTCGTCCTTGCCACCCCTGATCACAGTCGTTACAATCTTGGCCACAAACTCCTCTACCAGGCCTATTTGTATCACAATTTTCTATATCTCAATTTCCCGCCATTCCCCAAAAACTCCATTTCTCCCAGATATTTCCATATTTTCGTTTTTTCCTTTCCGTACCATCCCAGAAAACCAATCCACAGCGCCCATTCCTTAACTCCTTACCATTAAATCATCCCCTTTATAATTCATTTCGACACATCTCTTTTCATAAACACATTCATCAGTCCTAATCCCTTCATACACACCTACCTCATTCTTTCAACTACCTAGTCATAAAAACTATCTTTTCCTCTGAAACCAATTTATCGATGTATACATCGGGAACGCCTTTCTCTACTTAAGCATCTCTCCCTTCCTCTCCTGTAGCACAATGTATCCTCACAGCATCCAACAAATTCGACGTAATGACCTCGCCTTCCTCTTCTCTCCGCTCCTCCCACACCCCAGCTGTTGTTGTATGCAGAGGCCGCATTGGCTCCATGCTTAACGACCACGGTACCCCTCAAGATACCATTCTTTCACTCCAAGATTTCATAGCCACAGACAGCATTCCGCAAGGTCCCATTTTCTTCTGCGGCAGGAGCAACTTGCTGGAAACAGTAATTCGCTCCTGCCCTCCATCTCGCAGACAAGACTTGGTCTTCATTCAGAACGGCCACATTATTGCCATTCTTTCAAAACATGGTCATCATCCCACCACACGAGCAGTTCTTTACATCGCCGTACCCACTCTCGCTGCACCTCCACAGGATGGCGTCACCCCTCTTACTCCGAACGGCCTCACAACTGCCACCGGAAAATGGGCTTTCGCACTAGCACAACGCTTCTTTAACGCAGGTCTCACTTGCAATATCGTTGACAAAGACGCCTTCTCTAAATCCTACTACGAAAAGCTCGTCTGGATCTCTTCATTCAACCTAGTTGGTTCCTGACACGGCTTCATTACCATGCATGACGTGGCCACCCGCTACAATACCACAGTCTCAACGATAATGAAGGAACTACTCGGTATAGTCTCCTCCAACACAGCTATCTCCAAAAATATCCCCTCCACAGTACAATCCCTCCTCGCCTACGGCAGCACTCTTACCTCCTTCCACGCCTCACTCTCTGAGTACGAATTCAGAAATGCTTACTTCTATCTTTCCTCCGAGGATACCAAGAGAGCGGGCTTGGCTGACCCAGCCCTTTTTCACACCAACTATGTCAATGTCCTTAAAAAAGACATACTCTTTTAGTACCAGTACTACTTTGGTCTCATTTTGTAAAAAAGATATCTTCGCACAATACTCCCTCTCCTTACCCCACGCTTTGTAACTCATTTTCTTTCGTCAACAATCCTTTTATGCTCACATTATATCAAAACATTCGTTCATTTCTCAGTACTAGTCAAGTCACCTCACTCTCACACACATAACACTACACGCCCTACATGTTTTATCTAGTCCTCCTCATAATCCATTATCATCGGTCCCTCCTCGTAGTCCCCATCCGTGTTATCAGCCTTGTGGCCTTGTACCTCGTCATCTTCCTCTTCGTAATCCTCCGCTCCAACGTCCTTTTCCTCCATTTCAAAGTTACTCACAGAACTTTCCTCCTCGTCCAGCTGGTCATTCGGGTCTTCCCCGAGTCCAAATTCCTCATCTAAGAATTTGGGCCGAAAAGCAGGCTGCCTGTGCACCGCATCAGAAAGCTTGTATCCCTCGGGCACAAAGTACATATGATACCGTAGACAATTCTCTTTCACCAGCGCATCCATGTACCCAGCCCCAGCATGAAACACATCTCCCCTTCCAATCAACATGGAGTACGGTGAAACCCTGAACTTCTTCACAACCATCGAACGAGACAGCCTCTTCAAACTCTTGTCATCCGTCACATACATATTATGTGACCTCTCACATACCCATATCATAAAAGCGCTCCCCCCGGAGGCCATCATGAAGAATCCAGGAATCTTCCCATTGTTCTTCTCCACATTGGTCAACCCTCGGAAATCGGAGTGCAACACCTGCCTCGGGCATCCCACCCCCATACACAACACACGTCCTCCTATTTCCGGCGCATACATCCTCTTCTTCGCCCTACTGTTGGTACACAGAAGAAGAGCGGCTGCTATCTGCCCAAACCTAGCATCCAACAACGCCCTCTTTCTCACCATCATCACATTCTCCTCATCCGATTCCATGTAATCCACAATCCCCTTCTTCGTGGTAGTGTATCGCCCAATGCCCTGCATCCTATCCCCCGCGTCCTTCCCATCTCCTGCATTGATGATAGGGTTCCATCTCTGGCGGTTCTCCTCAAACCTGAGGTCCGGCTGTTCCAAGAAATCCTTGTGAAAGAACTCCAACATACTCTCTGTCACATCTTCATCCAACACCACCCTCCTCTTCTTCGCCTCATCTGACATGCCTTTGTCACTTCCAAATTCCTCCAGCATACAGAATCCTCTTTCCATCAACTCCATTCTCTTCGCTGCAAAATACTCTCGCGCGAGTTCATCCCTCTCCATCGCCGCCATCCAAAGAGCGTCTTCCTCCCTTTTCGGCTTTCCCTTCAACGGGAGCTTTACCCCAAGAACTGGTTCCTTCGTAGTCCCCAGTTCCTTGTGCACATTCCGGGCTGCATGCCAGTACACCGCGTGATGCACCGCCCTCAAATTCTCCACCGTTAAACATCCCGCCCTATGCTGCTTTTGTAGGTGAAGCATATCCATCCATGGGTGCTGGTGTTTCACAGCATTCTTCCCTTCCGGCCACTCACTCGGCAGTGCACTCACCATATTCGTCCACGACATATCTGATCCCCCGGTGTACTCCCCAGCTGTCTTCATCCCCTTTGGGAGAACACCCGGATTGTTATACTCAAAGCTACGCATTTCTCCTTCACCTTCCCCCCCCGGTTCATCCCCAACAAATCCACTATCCTTCTCACTACTATCATTCTCCTCCTCGCCCTCACTGGACGACATCACACTGATTTTCTGCTTCTTAAAGAACTTCTTCAATGCAGTCCTCGTCATTTTCCTGAACAGGCTAACAACCTCCAAAGGTATGTCCACAGAAGATGTGTTCACCGTACCCTTCCTTCTTCGCTTCGGGGCACGTTGCACATCATCTTCATCCTCGTCGTCAGTAAGCACCACAGAAGTTCTCTTCCTCGTTTTCTTCTTCTTCTCCACAACCCGTTCAACCTCCTTTTCCCTCAAGCGACCCGGAGCCACCTTACGTCTTGTGCTACGTCTTAACACCGGTGGTTCCGGTTCAGGGCTTTCCACCACCATGGGATCGTTCTCCACCGAAGCAGATAGAGCCCTGGCCGTCCCCTCCGGTTCCACAACCTCTTCAATAACCTCCTCTACAACCTCCTCCTCCTCTGAACTTCGCAGCGGTACTTTAAAGTGTTGTTCCACCTTTTTACCTGCAGTCTTCACCCTCCTAGACACCATCCCGTCCCACAAACGATTTGCTCCCGCGAGCTCCATTTTGGCTGTTTGCTTCCCGAGATATTCCAAGACAGATACCTTCTTTCCTCCAATCTTGAGAACCGTCTGCATCACTTTCTCAACTGTCATCTTCTTCCCCTTGGCAGTCATGTCGCAAAGCTTAAACATACCAATTGCACATTGAAAGAAGTGCTTCCTCATATCCTTAAAACTGCCCGTTCTCCCTGCAGAGAACATTCTCAGTCGCACATGCCATTGCAAGCAACGGACGACGAAACGGAATTCCCCATCTGCGAGTCCCATAAGGAGATCACTGGACACATGTGTGAGCGTCAGCGGCGGCCCCTCCTCACACACCTTCTCAAAGAATTGGAGAAGCCCCTCGCTTTGCACAAACTTCAGAGCCAGTGCCGCATAGCGATTCAAGTGACGCATACTATAGTCCCCGATAACCCCACTTCTTTTCAACGCGCCCGATATCTGTTTGGGCGTCACCTTCCTCACATCCACTCCTCCTTCTTCAATGATGTTTTCAACGAAGGACACCGTGCTGTGAAGCTTGTCTGCGAAAGACACCTTCAGAACATTGGAGCTCATCTCGTTCAGGAGATTGCCCAGTCCTAGCACTTCATTCATGACCATCGGATTATCATCCTTCCTCGTCCATAACACAACATCCAGAGACTTCACTATATCCTCCCATTTCCCTCCTTCCTCACGCAGGTCCTGTAACACAAGAAATCGGTGATATCCGTCTATAAGTGTTACAGGCAGCACAAGTCTCCCGTCAACGATGTCACTCGCATCCAAATCGCCTACAAGTGTAACGGCAATCGAACCGGCGGAGGAAAGCCAACCAAAGTTGCGGCACTTCATTTTCGTGGCCTCCTTGTGCGCCAGGTTCACACTGCGAACCGTCTTCTTCGGGATTTCAATCATCTCGATATCCGTCGTCAACCGCTGCTGAACATAGTCGGCGAGGGATATCTTCGGTAGCGGCAGCGTGGTGTCCATCTCATCCGACGGAACTTTATCTCCTTCATCGAACAAATCCCCCTCAGTTCCACCCAGGGAAGCCTTAGTAGTCCCAATAACCTCCACAACATCGTCATCGGAGTCATCCACGATTTTAACCCTCTCAATTGCTCCCACCGGTTTCTTCATCCTTTTTGAACCTCTTCGTCCTCCTCCTCTCATTGGTGGAGACTGGAGTTTGGCGGTTTTAGAAGACTGCTCAGCCGATTCCTTGACTTCCTCAACATCTTCACTCTCAGGCTGAAAGGTGGACGACTTCCCGGCCCCAGGGTGCGGAGTGGGGTGCGAAGTGGGACTCTGCGGAATCTCAATTGAGGCCATCATCGACGTATCCCAGGCATACAACCCAGCCGATACCAATTCGGCGAGCTTACTCGGAGGTTCCTCCGAACCTTGGAAACGGTAAGGGTACTTCGCGTCTAGATGACTTGAAATATTCGTCCTCCAGATAACCACCAAATCCCCACCCTCTAAGGCAGTGGCGCTTAGAAGATGGCCATGCATAGAACGGCAGAGCCCCTTCATGGTACTTCCATCAGGCCCCACGCCACGTACTTCCGCAGTACCAACTTCAACCCTGTTCTTGTCCTTTCCAAGGCTGATGAACAAAGATACAGAGTCGCCACCTTTTACCTTATGTGGCGCGGGAGTACTCGTCTTCTTCTTCATCGCGCGCGGTGTGTCCCGCTCGGAACGCGATTTCGCCCTACGAGGCGTGGAGACCTTCGCCTTTCCTCTTCCTCGCGTAAACGGCGCCCTTTCTGACCCCTCGCTGTTTCTCTTCGATCGCGCTGACTCCCGCCCCCCTTTATGGTTCAGAGGCGCCATGTTGGATACAAAGGGTTGAAACAATTCGAAACGCGGATTACGACCGTCGAGAATGCTCACGAGAAAGTATAGTGGACGTTCCCTTCTCAATCACGTTCGTTGCCTTCACTTCCTGACCGAAGTCTGCGCCCGATCAATATAGGATTGAACTCAAGGGGTTCCGTATTTCACGTTTTAGAATTCACTATCGCTTTATTTAGAAAGTTAAATGATTTTCATAACTACTACGTACGCATAGCCATAGAAAAAAGCACCTAGTTTTGAAGGAAAAAAAAATGAATTGCGTCCGTTAAGTTTTCTGCGTGGACAGCGGTCCGGGGTGGAGTGGCGCTTCTTCAGTGCCCTGATGAAGCGCCACAACACCCCGGACCGCTGTACGGCGCCACACCACCCCGGACCGCTGTCCATGCGCAGTGACCGATGCGATGAAGTTGGACGACACCTCGGACGGCTTTCTGTGGCTGATGAAGCTGGACGACACCTCAGACCGCTGTCCATGTGAAAATAAAATATAATTTTTCGGACAGCGGTCTGGGGTGGAGTGGCGCTTCATCACGGCACTGATGAAGCGCCACTCCATCCCGGACCGCTGTCCACGCGCCGTGGCTGATGAAGCTGGACGACACCCCGGACCGTTGTCCACGCGAAAACAAAATTTAATTTTTCGGACAGCGGTCCGTGGTGGAGTGGCGCTTCATCACGGCACTGATGAAGTGCCACTTCACCCCGGACCGCTGTCCACGCGCCGCGGCCAATGAAGCTGGACGACACCTCGGACCGCTGTCGACGACGGCTTTCACTTATGATTGTTTTATGAATATTTAAAGCCCTGCATTTTCTCATAACGACGGGAGGACGTAAGGGTACATCCTATCAAATCGAAGAAGGTAGTTCTACCGACTACTTTCTCTAACTCTATAGGACTAGATTTTTCTGTAGCGCCCAAGGTCGTGACCGATAATGAATCCCCCCTTTGCGACAAACACGAGCATTATGTGGTTGTCGGAGAAGAAGAACTCATCACTGGCTACGACATTCTTCTAGTGACTATATTGGGGACCATTCTTCTTCAGTGATTGAAATATCAGCCATGCCTAAACACGATTATCTGAGTTGAACAACTCATATAATCGTAGTCCACCATCACCGGTAGCTCAACCAATTCCAATGGTTCGACCTAACGCAGTCTAATCTAGTCGTTCTAATAAGTAACCACAGTCCAACAGTGATTGAGCTGGCTGTCAAAGCCAAAGCCGATTACATGAGTTGAACAACTCAAATAATCGTACTCGACCATCACGGCCAGCTCAAGCACTTCCGAATGTTCTCAGTAAAGCAAGGATGCAGAAGTGGCATACACTGTGTCCGGTGACTCTGGATTGAATACGAAATAGCATGGAAAATAGAAGAGTACGCCAGTTACTACGATTCACAGAAAACGAACAAAATTGTCGAACGTACCTTGTGTGCCACTACATCCGCGCAACAAAACAAGGACGGAAAGAGCACCTCCCTTATACAGTTTCCGGCGATATGTTTTTCTTCTGTCACAACCGAGAGGATCACTTCGTTTTGACAGGAGAAAAAGAGATCCCCGGAAACCGTAACGGGGAGGTAAAGAGCGTTTTGCTTACCGAGGCAGTTGGCAGGAGAGCGAAGGTGCTTAAGTACACGCAGCGTCACATTATAAACAAGTGCCAGTCGCGAGGGGGCAGCTGTCCAGGTGGAAATTATTTTTTTCGCGTGGACAGCGGTCCGGGGTGTCGTCCAGCTTCATCAGCCACGGCGCGTGGACAGCGGTCCGGGATGGAGTGGCGCTTCATCAGTGCCGTGATGAAGCGCCACTCCACCCCGGACCGCTGTCCGAAAAATTAAATTTTGTTTTACTTTTTCTCCCACGGCGCATGGACAGCGAACCGCCTCGAGTGGCACTTCATCAGAGCCGTGATGGAGCGCCACTGCACCACGGACCGGTGTTCGGAGAGCCGTAAGTTATAACTTCGCCTATACTTCCATATATAGGAATTACCGCACCCTCTCTCATCCCTGCCTTCTCTTATAACTGTTTATCACCGCATAAGCCCCCCTAACATCGCCCAAGTCCCTTCTGCTCCTCTACTTTAGAGTTCTGGTACCTTTTTGACGTCTGAACTCCTCCTTCACATCGCTAATTCCGCCGCCGTCTACCGTCCGCTCCATTCTACCATCCGCACTCATCTCTCGTTTGCTGCCGTCTCTCGTCAGCTTCCGTCCGTCCGCCTTCGTCGTCCGCTGCCGACGTCAATCATCTGTTTTCTCACGACTGCTCCCGTTCTCCTTCCGTATTCATAATACAGCCCCCCGTTATTGTTTAAAATGGCTGCCGCAACCACATCTAGGTCTAAGTCACCGTCACCGGCACCTCCGACATCCGACATGAAGGTTGGAAAAATGTTCGGTTCTGGGGATGAGCTTTTCACTGCGTGTCTCGCCATCCGTGATCACTATGCGTCAACGATGCGAGAGGATGACGAACCTCGGAAAGTGGGACACAGCGAATTCGTTCAATATATCATCAAGAATCGCACTGTTCTAGACGTTGCCAAGAAGTACTTCTCTATCCTTCTCGGACCCACTCACCCGTCATACAGCGACGATGAGCTCACGGCTGTGTGCCGAAAGGGTTCGTACCGTCAGCTGTATCTGTCGACGAATTTGCTTGACATCGTGGACGGAGACAGAACAGGCGTGTGAGGGATTTTTGGAATGCTTATACCAGAGTGGACTTTCAAGGAATACAGAAGAATGTGACTTTAACCGAATTCTTCAAGTCCATGAGTATAGCTCCCAGGCGTGTGGGCGGGATAGTTCTCCCTTTCGGTACGAGCATCGCTACACAGTTCCAGAGAATTCTCTTTCTTTCCCTTATTCAAAAAGTATCTATGGAAAAGCGCCTTCGGGGCCATAAGAGGCGTAAGGGGGAGAAGGGATATTCCACCCCTTTTCAGAATGTGCAAATATCGCAGAATCTCCAAGCTCAGCGTGCAGGTTTTGGGTGTGCAGCTGGTAACAAAGGCCTGGGATTGTTTCTCCCAATTTCTGGGATTCCCTAGCGCTGAGGTCATGGTTCTCCCTTTCCTACTGCTCGTGTACGATGAAATGCAGTTTAAACCCATTGAAACGCGTTCCGAGAGGTTCCTGCACAAGGACAACGACCATCGGTTGCTACCGAGCAACACGCAAACTCTTCGGTAAGACGAGGTCCAACTGTAGGCATAGAATCTTCCAGAGGACATTGATGTGGCCCTCCGAACGCTTGCGAAGGAGTTCATTTCTGATCTGAACAAGGTTGTTGTGAACGAGTAGTTGTACACAATATCAGAACCTGGACGATGGGCCGTTCTAAAGACGTTTCACAAGGACCCGTCAAGAGCGTTTGCTCAGAGATTTGATTGTTTCTCTAACTCGCTTATGTACTCCATCTTGGAGACAATAAGCCCTTTGAAAATCAAAGAAACACTTAGGGTCCCTGATATACCTCTCACGCCGATATTGAAACCGGAGCCTGCCATCGAAATTCATGACGATGACGATGAGCAGTTGGAAAGGTAGAATCCTTCGGAGGGGAAACAAGGAAAGGATGGAGATGGCGGAAGTGGAAGGGATGTAGTGGGTGAGAGTGGGAATGAAGATGTTGGTGAACAGTTGCCCGACGCTGAAATACAGCCTCCTCCTGCCATTTTCTCGTTGGAAGATAAAATGGCATTCCAACGTTGTGAACTGGAGATGGAGAAATACTTTCGAATTTATAATTGCGGGTTCGAGGATATGGTGGAAACGGACGAGAATCTGCTAAACAACGGAGTCTCTCCATTGGGGAAGTTCAACTGGTTCTTATAGACCCACCATACAACATAAGGGCCGATAACAACCGGGAGAACAGTTGGTACGATATGCTGAGCGCTGAGCATATGAAGAAGGCGGCAAAGCTTATATCAAGGCTTCTACGTCCGGGGGGTCATTTCGTTATCTTCTGTGCATTGGAACAGGTGAACCAGTGGGCGAGGGTGCTTTGCCTTATTGGAGCAAAGAACGAGCGAGGGGTTCCGAGGCGTTCATTTGTTGTGGACCAGGTCCCAATTCATTTTATACGGTCGCAAGGCAACCCCATGCGAAACCCGGGACGCAGGTCCTGCTCCTTGTTCCCTGCCATGGAGTATGCGGTATATGGTGTTCGGAGAGGCCTCGATTATGCACAGCAGCATGCGATGGTGAACTATGAGAACTTCAACTACGTGCAGTCGAGGTATCCAGGGTACCACAGTGTTATTGACCAGGTACCGCCCATGTCCAATGGGGAGACTCTTCAATGGAAAAGAAAGAAGGAGGGTGGGGGCTACATGTTGCAAAAGGTGAGGTCAGAACAAAAACCTCGCGCGTTGTTGAAGGAGCTGATCAGCCGATTTTCGCAGCCAGGTGATACAGTGGTGGACTTGTGCGCGGGAACTTTTTCGACTGCAATGGCATGCATGGAGTAACAACGTCATCGGAAGTTTATTGGTTGTGAGCTGGACCCTGACGGTTTTGCGCATGCTAGGCACGCGGCAATTGTTCAGTTCACGATGCGCATGCGCGATAATGAGACGGACATTCAAATTACGCAGGAGGTCCGAACTCTGTGAATCGCGTGATGGACTTATTTTGCAAGTAGAACGCTCGTCCTTCACGATCATGGAAGGCTCCATCCGACTTCCCACAGTATCAGAAGTTCCCACCGTATGTTGTGGACTTCCTGGCATAGATGTGGCGGGAGGAGGGCATGGATATGATCGGCAGGCGCAAAGCGCTGCATGAGTGGCCGAAAACGTCGCAAGGGAAGATGGGTCTCCTGGATTGGAACGCGATGTTGGCACTGGAGACCACTATGTGTGGTTGTCGCATTGGGAAGTCGTCGATTCGTCACCATGACGCGGGCGTGGGAGTGTTTACCACGCGCCGTTCCATGAAGAACGAATAGATATGTTTCTTTCACGGAACTCTAGTGTACCATGACTTAACGAAGAGGAAGGAGGTACATAAAAAGTATGGGGAAGGGTTGTTGGGCGCCACCGCCGCACTTTTTCAAACTTATGCGATGGAGATTCGCCTGCGAGGCGAGGTATTCCAGAAACTCCCGGAAAGGCGACCAGAAGTACCTACAATCTTTGTATGGATTGTTCCCGCTCCATTCTCGTTGGGTGGAACAATTAACGACCCAAAATATGTGGAAGTGGATAAAGATAGGGATGCAGTGGACGATGGCTCGAAGCAGTGACGGACTGCCAATATGGCGGTGATTCGAACTTCAGGAACTGGGCGAACTCCACTTCAATTAAGAGAATACCGAATGCTTGCCGTCCGGGCACTTCGGGTTGTAGAAGTGGGAGAAGAGTTGTTTGCAGATTACAGAATGGAGTAAACATGGGGTACGTCTTCGAATCCTATAGTAGTCGACTAGAGCTCAATTGATTTATGACTTATAGAACCGAAAGATGTACCGTATTATGTGTCAAAATCGAATTGTGTACATTTTTTTACGCTTTCTCTCTAACTCTCGTGTTCCACAGGGGAGCACCAGAACTCTCCCAAGTGAGTGGGTGTCGTCACTTCTATCATTCAGTGACGTGAACAAAATGGGGATAGGATTCGGGGAAGTGGATTGACGTTCAAGTACATAAAATAGAAGATACGGAGTACATGTGATATCATTTGAAAGTGTAACAGTTTTTGGCATTGAGGTTTCGTACAGGAAGGGAAATTTCCGCCCTAATTTTCGGGAAGTGATTCCGAAAAGTACTAAAACGGTGCGATATTTCTACCACACGTCGAGTGGAGGTGTGCGTTTCACGGGGTACCTGCGATCACGTCGAGCGGCGAACAAGTCTTGCGGCGAGCGGCGACAACATCTAGAGCGCACCGCCGGGCGCATCGTCGTCGTCCGATTCCATATGGGGAAACGTAAAACGAGAAGTGCGAATGCGAATTCGAATGCGGAGGATGTAAGCGCGCGCGCGTCAAAAGGGCGAACGCGTGCAGAGGTGGTAGGTCGGGGTCGCGAGGATGGCTTGGGTAGTACTACGCGTGCGCCTCGAAGTGGCGATGTGGAAAATGGGGAGGGCGGTATTGGGCGTACTTCGCGCCCTCCTCGAAGCGGACTACGTGGGAAAGGTAGGAAGAACACGGGGAGACGTGATCGAGGCCGACCTTTGGAGCGAACTGAGCAAACCGAGCGCACCGAGCAAACGGAGCGAATCCAGGGAACCGAGCGAACGGTAAGTACTTTGGTAACACAAGCTACTCCGCTTCCACATGAGATGGGAGATGGAGGAAGGGAAAGCAGGGGAGGGATGGGAGGAAGGCAGGGGGATGATGCGCGGGGCGGTAGGAATAGAGGTGGGCGGCGAAGGGGCGATGACTCCACGCAAGTTGTAGAAGAAGGCGAGTCTGGAGATGTCATAGAGAAGGGGAGGGAGTGTCGCAGTGGGGGGGAGGGAAGGAAGATAGCAAGAAGTACTAGTGGGATAGTTAGCCGTGGTATTCGAGGGAAGGAGGGAGAGAGAGTGGCTGGGGTTGGCGTTCGGGAGGGGAGGATTTGCGAAAGAGAAGTAGGAGGAGGCGTTCAGGAGGCGAGGAACGAGGGCATGGAGGTTGTGGTTGATGTTAGGAGGAATCGAATGGTGGGCAGAGAAAGAACTGGTGGACCGCGACATACTGCGATGCGGGAGGAAGAGGAAGTGGGGGGTATGAGGCATATGAAAGAGCATGGAAACGCAGAGGACAGTGAGAGGTGAATTGGGCGTGTGGGCGATGGAATGGGGATCCATGCCAATGTGGAGAAGATGGAATGGCTCCGAGACAATTTGCCCGGGAGAGTTGTAGGACGTAGCAGTGGTGGATCAGTGATTGAGAATGTGAGAGACAATATACCAGTTAATAGGAGGGTATTCGAAGGAGAAGATGTCGTTGTCGGAAACAGGCATAGAAATGGAGGGAACTTGGTGGAAACAGCGGTACGAACGCCTGAAGGAATACGTGTGAGGCATAATGCCGTTCGGATTGAGGACGATGTGCATGAAGCAGGAGTCGACGATTCTGGGGATCGTGGAGAGAGGAAAGGAGCAAGGGAATTGGGAACTACAGGAATAGCAGAAGGAGATGAAGAGAACTTACGCGTGTTGCCAAGGTCTGCACTGGTTGAGAGGGTGAATTCGTTGAAAGGGAAGCTGGGAAATATGAAGGAGGATCACTATACCATGATGGTGAGTTTGAAGCTCACGCAGAGTGAATTGGAACGGGTGAGGGAGGAGCTGAAGCAGCAAAATGTGTTGCTTGAAAGTTTAAGGGAGGCTGTGAAGGGTAGGAAGCGAAGGGGGTGTGGGAAGGAAGTGAAAGGGCGTCGAAAACATGAAAAAGAGGTGCCAGAATGTTTTTACGGATTTTCAAGGGCTGTATATGATAAGATTCTCCACTATGCGAAGTTGGAGGCGTCAGAACTCTGTTTTGACACGGAGAAGGTTGGTAGGAGCTGGAATAACAGCAGTGAGACGGTGGGAGAATGTAGGGAGGGCAGCATATTTGTGGTTGGGGAGAAGGAGATGGTACCTCGGTGCCCGTATCAAGTGGCATATGAGATGAGGGCGTATACGCCATCAACGGAGGGAGGAAGTGATGTGCTGCGGAAGTATGTGGTGGAGACGGAAATAATGAGAGATACTTGGGAGACGATACGAGAAGCGGGAAGGAAACAGGAGTGTGTGGATAATGTAAGTGCGAACAAGTGTCTGAGGCAGCGGATGAAGCAGACATTAAGCGATGTGATTGGGGTGCGGAAGCCGGCGGCTCGCGACAAGTTATTCTCCATCCTTGGATATGATTTGATTGCGAAACGTGCTAAACCTACTGAGGGCACTGAGCTATGGGAAGAGCTAAAGCAGCAGATTGAGGAGGCGCGCGAGAAGCTGATGGGAAGGGAGGAGGGCGGGGCGAATGAGTTGTGTGCGTGGAGAACGAGCGGGTTCGAAGACCTTGCGTATTCCGGGTCTCGTGCGGTTGGGCCACCATGGGAGGTCGATGATGAAGATATGTACTTCAAGAATGGGATGGCGGTGGCAGTGTTGGAGGAGTATATGGGATACGCAGTGAAGAGGCAAAATAACGGTGAGCGGCAGTACGTGGATGGTACCGTGATGCACCTTGCGAGACTTGACGCCTGGATTGCCTGTGTGGTGAAAACTATGAACGAGGTTGTGGGACGTGGAGGGCAAAGACAGCTTTTTTTCTCTACTTTGTATGGGAATTATCTACCTGGGGCTGTGGAAGGAATACTGGGGGTAGCCTGGCAATCGCTACAGGAGGAGCATGCCGAGGAGTTTGAGAACGATGGGTTTGTGGATGGAGATCCGAGGTGTGTTTCGGGAAACTCTATGAGAACTGCGACAGTTGGGCTGTGGGTACCATCGAGGGAGAAGATATACCTAGCTGTGAGGGAGGACTATTTAATGGCAAAACTAACACGGAGAAGAGGTGCAGTTCTTGATTGTTACATAGCGGACTGTCGACCGGAGGATGCGAGTTTCGGGCGGTTGCTGGCACACCGGGCGGAACGCAGGGAAGGACAGGGGTTGATGGTAGGGAAGAGGCGAGCTACTAAGGGTAGGGTGAGGTGCAGTGGGGGGGGGGGAAGAGGTGGAGGTATGTGTGGGATGGGGAAGAGATGCTTCTTCTTTCTCATGTCATGCGTATCTTCACTCCTTCCAATTGAAACGAAGCGGGTTCAAATTTTTATGAAGCTGAAGCTAACAGGGAATAGAGGCTACGTGTTGGATGGGAAATAAGGCTTGGCGGTGGGGTCTCGATAGAACCGATTGAGATAGAATCGGTGAAAGCGCCAGTGTAGACGAGAAGTGAAGGGAGCAGCGGGGTAGTTCTGGCGGAGAACATGAAAGGAGCCAAGGATGGAGGAAGAGAGGATGAGTCCATACCAAGGGGAAACGTTATCGGAAGTGGAGTGGGTAGAGATGGGAACTGGGTGGATGGCGTGGTTATGTTCGTCGTCTGCTGCCCATCGGAGGCAAACGCAGTTGAGGGTGAGATCGACGTCGTCGCTGGGTGGGACGAGTTCCATGAACTAGACGAAGGCGAACTTCTTGGGAGAAGAAGTTGAAGAAGGAAGGGCGAAACGAAGAAGGGAGATGAGTTTGCAGACCCAGAAGATGGATGTGGAGGGGGGGAGGTGGAGCCGGCGACTAGAATGTGGGAGAACTTTGGGGACTTCGATGGACCGAAGGACAGGGTGGCAAGAATTCTTTGGATGAGAGGGACTAGAGGATCCTGGGGCGCGAGCTCATTCCGCTCTTCAATGTAGTTGTCGAGTGTTTGGATGTAACCACGGACGACGTAAGCGGAGTTGACTATGGTCAGTCGAGTCTGACGGAGGGCGGGGGAGTTGTCAGTGAGTTGTAGGACTTCGAGAGTGATGATGATGAAGGATGGGAGGGCGTCTCTTCCGAATTATGCAAGAATGGATAGGGTATCGTGAGGGAAGAGGTCTTGAAGAGATTTGTGAGGGAGGTGAGGATTGGAGCGAATGAATTTGTGGCCAGTGATTAGGTCAGCGAAGGAGATGTGTTTGACATCACGGACGAAACCGGGTTCTCGGGATTGGAGGGGGGAAGCGAGGCCGGGGGAGGAGGTGGTTATGGAAGGGTTTGTGGAGACGGGATTCCAGTCCTTGATGGCGTTGGAGCGGTGGATGGCACGAATGGTTTCTTGATGTGCAGTGGACCTGCGCTTTGAGGTTTTGGAGTAGTAGGACTTGAAGAGGGTGCGGGCGTGCTCGAATATGCCGGCATCATTGAAGTGTAGGCCTCCGAAGCGGCGAATTTCCTCGACAATGTGGTCGAGGAGGTGGAACTTGAGAGTTCCGAGGCTGGAAGTGTGGTGGGGGCCGAGGACGAGTACGGCTGTGCGCTTGAAGGAGCGGGTTTGGTTGTGGAGGTCGGTGAGGCGGGCGTCGGTCAATTCGGTGAAGGTGTTGTATCGCATGGAGGCGAGGTGGAGGTCTTAGTACTTGGAGAAGACGGAAGTGATGGGAGATGAATCGACTTCGTCACAGCATCGGTCGAAGAAGGCGCCGATGAAGAGGAAGACCATGTCGAGTGCGCGGTAGTCTTTTGCTTCGAGCATACCACGCAAGCCGTCGGTAGTGAAGAAAACGTTGAGAGTTTGACCGTTGTCGGAATTGGAGAAGTCGATGTGGAGTCCGTTTGCGGGGGAGTGCATTTCGATGGCGGAGAGGATGGTGTTTGAATGTTTGAGGATGGAAGTGCGGACGGAGTTGAAGGGGCGACGGGACTTGGAGGAACGGGGGGTGGTGAAGAGTGCTTCTGAGAGGAGTCTCTCAATGGCGGCGAGCTTGATGAGCTTGGAGACGCCGAGGTGGAAGATGTGGAGTGGTTCGAAGGTGAAGATGTTGTAAGGGGAGAGGAGTGGGGTGATGTTGAGAAGAGGGTATGATTCGAAGAGGGAGAAGTACTTTGCGAGGGAGAGGGAGTGGAGGGCTTCAAGGGCTTTTTCCTTTGTGTTGCGGGAGATTCTGGGCTTACGAGCAAGGAGAGCGTCTGGTGATTGTTGGAGGAGAGTGGAGTGTGATTTGCGTGCGGCGAGGGTCTGGTGCTGAGTTCGGGGGGAAGGAGATTGAATGTGTAGGGGGAGGTCTGTGCGGGAGACGGTGCATCTATGACAAGGGTGTTGGGGGCGGGTTCCGTGGGAGATGGCAAGGATGTCTTTTGCTTCGGGGATGTCGGCGCAGTAACTGGCGATGATTGGGTGACAGTGTCGGAGAACGCCATGGGCGTCACGGAAGGGAAAGCAGTTGAGACCGGAGGAGAGGAGGGGGCCGAGGAGGTTGGAGATGGCGAGCTGAATGAGTTTCATTTTGGTGTGGCGGGGGATGTGAGAGGACGTTTGAGGGATGGAGTCGTGGTCTTGGGAGGGGATGGTTGGGAGGAAGGAGGTTGGCAAGTATCCGAGAAGGGTGAGGTGTTCGGTGATGCACTTGCGACGGAAGGCATCGGAGAAGTTGAGAAGGGTGATGTGAATGGGGTAGGAGGTGATGGAAGAGGATTTGAGGGAGGTGGAGGACTTCTCGGAGTAGATTTGGACCAAGCCAATGAAGGATTCGATACCGGTGGAGTCGGGGGTATGCCAGATGCAGGAGTAGTTGGAGGAGTGCATGATTGCGGCTTTGAGGGCGGGGACTGCTTCTTTTCCGAGGGTGGAGGCCATGGGGTGGGCGAAAGCGGGAGAGCCGGAAGGTGTTGTGTGGTAGACGGGGTGGAAGAAGGTGTTGTTGAAGTATGCGAGGGCGAGTTCTTGTTTGAGGACCTGGATGGGGTCCTTTCGGAAGATGGTGGTGGAGAAGAGCTGCTGTGGGTCGGAGAGGGTGGTGAAAGCGAAGCCGATGTTGCTGACTCGGTGTTGGAAGAAATCTGTTTGAAGTTTGAGACACTGGGAGGCGGAGGAGACGGCGTTGTGGAAGGCGGATTTGGAGAAGGCGGGGTCGTGGAGGAGGGAGATGAGTTCGTCAGCCTTTCGGAGGCCGAGGGAGGAGGCGATGGAAGAGATGTAGAGGACCATGCGTTCGAGGTGGGGGTTGTTGAGGATGGGGAAGGAAGGGGAAGGAGGGGGAGTAGGGGAGGGGGAGATGGAGCAGACGGGGGTGGTGGCTATGTGGTAGGCGTCCTGGGTGTGGAGGGAAAGGGAGAGTTGCTGGTGGTGGTAGGAGTCGTCGTCTGCGATGGCGACGTTGTCGGAAGGGCGGTTTGTGGGAGGGGGAGGTGTATGGAGGTGGGGGGTAGACTTGTGACGCTTGATGCGTGGGGAGAAGTAGGGGAGGCCTCCGCCTGGGGAGAAGAAACGCTTGTTTGGGTTGAGGCGATTGGGGCATCTCCTCTGGTGCCTTTGGATGGCGGGGATGGTGCGGGCGAAGAGGGAGCAGCCTTCAAAGCAGCAGTTGGGCATGGTGGGGAAGGTTGGGGGGGTGTTGGAGAGGATTGGGGGTACGTAGCCGGGAGCGTAATATGGCGCACAGACGGTGGGACGCAGTGTTGGGGATGATTGCACGGGATTCGAAGGCGTTTCATATATTTAATATACGAATGCCTGATGTGAAAGGTGTTGACTAGTGAACCGATCTCCACAAACTGAAAAGGTATTCGATCTATTTGTATACTCCTATTTCTATTCGATAAACAGCTATTTAAGTTTCTATCTAAGTGTCTATCTCGCTATTCGCCCCCGTATACATGAACGTAGGTGACACTAACACACTTACATTGTGCTGCGAAATTACCATAAACGAAAGAAGTATGCTAGTTTCCCTTCCATCCAAACTAGCAAAGATGGAAAAAATTTGGAATAATTCTTTCGAGAAAAACTAGCACAAGCGGAAAGGTGGAAATATTTTCGGAAATTAGAACTTCCAAGTTTGGATAAATTCACCGGTTTTTCGTTCGTTTTAATTCGGTCATTTTTGAACGCCAAACTAGCATTCCGATAACACCGACGTACTTCATTCTGAGGGCCTTTCGCGCATTGACGCATGCTTGCGCATTATCGCTCACAACGCCATATATGCGGTGCATCCCACCTAAAGGTTCTACGGCATTTTCGACAACCTGTACATCCTTTTGTCCGCACCAGTGGCTGAAGACCCAGTGTAGACTGATTCAACGAAAAATGTAAGCTACTGTGAGTGCTGTTGAGCCTCACTGCGCAACAGCACGTTCACAAAAATTGAGGAGTTAGTGTCCTCCCAAGCGTCAAATATAACCGTGCCGAAACCCGATTGCAGCCGACTCTGCATACCAGAAAAGGCAACGCTTTTAATTTCACGATAGTAGGAATCCAGTAGTTCTTCTGACAGCTTCTCATCTGGAGTTCGAGCCACTGGAAGCCCTGGACAAACCTCCTGCTCTATAGGAATGGGGCTGTGGCTCCGAAGCCAGAGGTGAAGATGAGGACAAAGGGGTTGCGAGTTCCCGAGAATGACGACGAGCGGCTCGTGCAGGAACAGATGAGTGGAGCGCACAGTGTCTTGATTTGGCTCCATCATTAGCGTTGGAGCTTCCAGTGTCCCGTAAGTGGTGTTTGTGGCTTAGTTTGTTGCTGGTGTAAATATCGAGTATCGTGTAACTTACAATATGGCGTGTGGCATGGCGCGTGGAGCTTTATGGTTTTCCGTGGCTGGTACGAAAGTCTGTCGTGTGGATAGATGTGTTGAGCGGAAGGGAATCGTATTTTTTTGCTTCAATTGCGTAAGTGCATGAGTAACTTGTCTACCTTGTTCCTGTTATCTGAGTTGCTAACAACATAAAACACGAGATCAGGGGAGTTTGAAACTATGGCCGCAATGCAACATCAAAAGGCTTTTGGACCCGCTTTCAAAGCCCCGAGGGGCTCGGCCCGTCTTTTGGAGAACAAGTCCTTAAAGCGGCTCTCAAAGTTTTTTTGATGTTGCATTTTTGTGGGTGCAGTAATCCAATGCATACGCTCGGGCTCTGAATAAGTCAAATCTTAATATTGAAAGGCATTTTCAACAATTGATAACTTCTTGAACTAATAAGTTGAACACAACGAGTGGTGTTCTGGCAAAGACGACAGATTTTGTCCAGACACTATTGCGAAAGTGCCAGAAATATTGGCACATCTCCCGGGTAGGTTGCGAGGGTGCTTAGTGGCGGAAACTATCAGCTACGTGTGTGTCCTAGACAGTTGTGCCCGTTGCCACAGGTCAAAATGTTTTTTACTTTTTTTATTCAACATTTGATGGGCCCACTCTTTCGTGCAAAAGTTATGCCAATTCTACTGAGCACCAGTATTTTGTATACTGTTTTCCCTAATATTGGAGACAAAGATGAAATGGAATTGTTTATCGTGTAGGACACGTGTAGAAGCATAAAATTGCTTTTTCGCAGAAAAAGGTTTGAAATCGGCCCGCGGTGTTTGAAAACTAAAAAGTGTTCTACTGTGAATATATTTCGCAGTACAAACAGTACAAAACTGTTCAAATTGTCATTTGCACGAAAAAAATTAGTTTGTGTTTTCATTGTCACCTTGCGTACGCTGTTTTTGGAGGCTTGAAAAAGATTTGCTCCAGACCTTATCAGGACAACTGCTACTGCGGCAAGAATACTCCTAAGATTTTTTTGTTTTCTACAAATGTGAGGGTGTGAACCATTGCTACCAATTTTGAAATTGTAAGATTGTGTTTTCTTGTGTAAAATACTTTTTGCATTTTACCAACTTGAGAAATTGCCGAAAAAGTTCGAAGATTGGTGCCATCGGCAGTGATCTACGCATGCAGGGTTGCAAATTTACTTTTATTTTGATAATTTTCGATAAACTTTCGAATTATATTTATACGCCATTTTGAGTCTTTTGAAGAAGTTCTTTAAATTTGCTGGTAGCCTTTTTGAATTTTGATTCATTTTGCTTTTACTGTTCCAAAATTGTAGCTAACACAATACGCTTTTTATTGAACGGTCAAATGTCAAAAATGAAGGAAAAACCGTAAAGTTATGCTTGCTTAGGGCATTTTCACCGGTTTGACAACTACCTAAAATTGTAGCCGGTGAGTTTTAGGACCGGGGTGACACTACGTACAATGACGTGTATACGCTGTCAAAACATAGTGCAAAAGCCGTGCTAAAACAAATGTTTTGATTGGTTTTTTAGAGAAATCGGACTAAACGACAACACTTTTGGGGTGGATCCCTCAACTTCGGGCAAATTTCGCTATACATGTGCCCTTGTCATGTCCTGTAGCGCTTTGCACGGATTAATCAGTTCCGGAGTATAGGCTTTGCGCATACTTGTGGGGATGCCCTTAAATCCGGCATAAATGCTCCGAATGAAAGAATTACAAATTACAAGTTGAACGATTAAATTGTCTGGCCATTTGCCGAGTTGGAATTTTGAAACTGTTGACAGCCACTGGATTGTTGACTTCTTGGAATTGGTTATCATCCTCTAGCAGTTCGCCCTCCATATCGCAAACTGGCAAATGAAAATCACCAGAAATGACGTAACTGCGGCAAGTTGGACATGCCGCATTGTTGCCGTTTTCGCCCAGCAGTGCATGTCCGTAGTGTAATGCATCGCAGCTGACAGATGAATTACAACATACTTTCGCCTCTACCCAATCGGATGGATGATCGACATGGCTGTGCCAAGGATTAAGGTTAGATTGGAACGCCTCTCCAATGGTAAAACGCTAATATGTACAGTAGGTAACTTTAGCGTTTGCCCTTATGTGGTAACGAATACAAGGGTAGAACGTTACAGGCTCAACAAAATCTTGTTCATCTGATGTGGAAGTCGACGTGGCGTCACGTAGGACCCCAATCTGGGCCTACTGAAATCGAAACGACAACCTCTGGCTCAAGAGGCTCTGAGCGTATCCTTGTACTGTTGGTATCTACTTTAGATAGATATCTACACGCACACTCAACTCTTCCGGGCACCTTGGAGGCCTTGGAAGCACGGCCGGAAGATAACATATCGATTAATAATCGCGAAGATTCGCGACGGACAAAGGGTGAAATGTTATAATGTTATTCCTAGGATTTACCAAGCGAGTACAACAAGGAAACTCTTATCCCTGCTGCAGCTCACGTCTAGTTCGCATCACAGAGTAGTATCGGACGTTGCATCAAATGTTGAATGGACATGATCATCATGCTGCCTTCAACGCCCTTTCTATTCTATTCATTTACGCGCATACTGTAGACCATACAGAATACGCGGCATTTCAATCGCAGAGAACTTCTGAATGCAAAGAAAAATCGGTTGCTAGTCTAGTCAGAAAGTGGTCCGTTAGTGCTGGCTTTCCTTGTGAGAGAGCGTTTCTTTGAACAGAAACGTTCTGCACCAAGCCAGAATCAAGCTAGTGCCCTCATAAACGAGAGAGAGAGAACTCTCCGAGTTAATCTCAACCTATTTTTGCGAGAAACACAAAAAACGATGACAAGAAACACCCCCTAAGTAAGGTCCTTACAAATAAGGGAGGAGGCCAAAAAAAGCAGATCTCAGACTACAGTTGGACCGACAAAAAGGGAAGTTGTTGTAACCGTGACGTTGACTAATCAGGATCTTGTCAATCCGCTAAACTCGCTTCTCGTTTCTAGCTGGTACAGATCTACGAAGCGCTCGTGAAGTCCTTCAAGCAAGAGCATAAGGCTGCCGCCTGTTTCAGGTTTTCCAAAGGAATTTGCACGAGTAACATAAAGGTAAGATAAGGTGAAGTTAGCCATGTTGGTTTTGATCTGCCAAAGTAAATAGCATGTCCTTGTTCCAGAAATTCAGGTATTAACTTCACATGATTTGTGGCGTGTAAACGTTAAAGCCTGATGCGCGCGAGCCTGAGAGACCTGATGTCGGTTGTCAGTGATGAGCCTGCCTGCAGGAAGAAATGTTTGGTTTGGCTTGGCACAGCAGTTGTGTACGAGAAGAGGATAGCGATAATTGGCTCGCAACAATGATGGGAGATTAGGCTGAATCAGTACTTTGTGTAAAAAGGGAGTTAAGATGAAGGATTAACCCCGTAGATAAGATATGTATCCATACACACAAAAAAGACTGGGGACTGGTGGCTGGAGCTGGTCACGACTCGTGACTCACGAGGGGCTTGTGATGAGACGGTTCAGTGGCGGAGAGAGACGTTGAGCTTACACGAGGCTCTCGTGGCTGGTACTAAATGGAGTTACGAAGGTACAGTAGCGTGGATTTCGCCACTTGTTCCGCAGATGGAAGAGCAACTTGGCACTGTTGTAGTACGCCACTTACATGTGCCAAGTCGTGATGATGATGCCGATGATACACTAACATTAATTGTACTGTTATGGGGACGCTTCACTGGAAGCTGGCTTCAGCGGAGATGGCACTGGGATACTGTTCAGACTATTGGTACACTATGTCGACTCGTTGGTTTGATAATGGGATTAAGTCCTACAGGCTCTGTGTTGTGCATTCGATCGTACGGTCGAATGCAGAAGACTGATTGACGAAAAGAATAAGACCGACGACCGCCCACTTGCTAGTAAGTGACGAGTGCTTCCACGACAGAATCGCTTTGAACTCGCGAGCGAAGGCCCTCTAGCTGCCTTCATTCGCTGCCTTTCGTTAGTGGTTGAGAACGGTGAGTTAGCCGAGGCAGCTACCGTGTACTGTATTGCAGGGCTTTCCGATTAGTGCAGACGGAGATTGACAATGGCTGGAGTACAAGAGGGGGCGGGGAGTGCGTTGTCTATCCATCTTCTGAAACCACACGCACATTATCTATTACAGAAATCGCACGGTCGTGAATCGCCGCGGCGGGGGAACACCAAAAGTGGAGTGCTCTGCTCTTGGTTGGAGGTTTGCGTGTGTGCGCGGGACGTGTCCACCTCGAACCAGAGACGTATCTAAAGTTAAACCTAAGTTACACTGCAGTCCTGCACCGCGAGAAAGAACGGCAACGTGGCGAGAACAAGTTATGGCCAACTTCGGGTCTGTTTGAAACAGCAAAATTCGAGAATTTCAGTAATTTCTTGAGTTACACGTGCAACTGCGATCGTACAGTGTATGAGCGACCTTAGAACTCCACTCGCTTGTTCAGAAGAAAGAGAAGTGCTCAGTCTTAAAAGACAACGACGCTAATCGCCTCCACCATTCCAATAGCACTTCCGAGCAAGCCGCAGCATGTGGCTCCTTTCCAATGACCGGCTCCGTCCAATGTGACTGCAATCGTTTTCGTTCGCCTTTGTCTCCACACCCGGTGAAACTTACGTTCGCTCTCTACATGAGCGCCACATCCTCTTGTCATGAGCTTCCCCAATCCTCAGGACCACTTCATTTCTTCTTCACAGCCGCAGCAGCCGTACTCTCATTTATCCTACTGTGCCCCACAGCACCCACCACCGCCGGATGTGAATGCCCAGCACATGCAAAGGCCGCCGCCAGCTGGCCCGCGCATGCATCAGGTCTCACGTTTCTCTCATCCGCCTCTGCATCACCCTCCACCCTCTCATATGCATCCGATTCACCCGTCGGCCCCTATTCCTCCCTACCCACAGCCTGGAGCGCCATCGCAGCCGCCTCATTATGTGTACTCTGCCGCCGTTCCCGTGGCCGACTCAAGCCGCCCTCATGCGCAGCCGACCACCACTTCTCGCTCTGTACAAGCTTCGCATGTGGCCATCAGTGTTCCGTCATACGCGCCGCCTTCCCACGCGCCTTACGCTTCAAAGATAGCGCCACACATGCATTCACACATTCCATGCCCACAACCACATATGATGGCGCCCCCTCCGCTGCCGCCTCCAGAGCCACCCACCCAACTGCATTCTCATGTTGTACAATCCCGCCCTCTAGCAACACCGTCGCCAGTGCGCGCTAAGCCTGTGCTTGATCCCCACCACCGCCTGCCACCCCATCAAGGGGTGCAGCAGTCACGCCCTTTGCAACCGACGCAGCCCGCCGGGGTAAGGCCCTTTGTAGGGCCTTTGAGTAAGGATCAGTTCGTAGAAAATTCTGCCAGAGATTTGGATTACACCGCTTTTCGTAATGATGACACCTTCCCGTTGCCGCTTTATTCCGAACCTGAAAGCGTCTTTTTCAGTGTGGTCAAGCCCGAAATCCCTACCAAGGAGTATATGAAACGACTTGTTATGTATACGCATTGTAGTCCTTCGGCATTTATACTCATGTTAGTGTACCTCGACCGCGTGGCACGCAACAACAAGAAGCTGGTAGTAACGCCCTACAACATGCATCGCTTGCTTATCACCGCACTCACATTGGCGTGCAAGAATTTGGACGATCAGTGTTTCGCAAATGCACACTACGCGAAAGTGGGAGGCATACCAACTGTACGTGAAATGAACCGCTTGGAACTCCAGTTCTTGAAGTATATGAAGTATCACTTATTTGTGAACCGGGAGGAACACGATTTGAAGATTGAGCAACTTGGCGCGCTTGAACCCAACTCACCAACTTCAATTCATGGACAGTCGTTTTCGCCGCCTCCGGACCCTACGAAGATGGGCTTTGATCGCAAGCCTAACAATGGGACACGGGCATATGGTAGAGTTGTGCCGATGCGGACAAAACCTGATTCCGAAACTACAGGCAATCACTATGCTTTTCATCAGAATCTAAAGGGGCTTAACGGCGCTGCAAGTCAACAAGTGAATTGTGCGCCGGAGATATACGAGAAGATTATGAGAAGCCGTGGTGCAATGATGTCGTCTGTTTACCCTGGAGTCCAACGCAGACTGCCATCCTCTTCTGCGAAGAGATGCCGCAATGTCATGGATAGTACGGAAGTTTGTCGAACATCTGCGCCTATGGAGGCGTCTTACGTGACGTCCGCGTCAGCTAGGGGCGGTTGTAGACCATGAAGAAACGTTGTTGTAGGTGTGTTTTCTTTTTCGGCTTGTGGTGGTGAATGGTGAGTTGGTATAAGCTGCGTAGCACGTGCACTGGGTGCCGTAGGTGGCTGGGGTCGTTACCAAGATTGCTGGAGATGGAGGTGTATGCCTGGCACAGCAATTCTGCCAGGCTTGAAGTGGTGTGCTGAGTGGAGATTCATTGCTGGTGGTCGTCACATGACGTACACGGCGTTTTTTTTTCACCTTTCTCATCAGCAACGGTACAGGGGTAAGGGCTCTAGGTGGGGTCATCGTTATGGCTCCGTGTTGCAGGTGCTTTTCCTCCACACGGACAGGTTAAGTGTGCGTGGCTGTGAGAGCACGAATGACAGTCGCTTTATTGCTGTCTTACCGTATGTACTGTACGAAAAGATATAAACGCTGGAGAGTTATGCGCTCGAGGAGAAAGTGAGAGGCTAAGCGAAACTGTTGCGATCGTGCTGGGTTTAGAGAAGGCACGTGCTCGCACGTTTTTCACACGCTTGCATCATACGCTGGGTGCAAGTGGGAGCTACGGGGTACGGTGAAAAGGCTCTATAGATAGAGCATTTCTGGCGGCTTATCCAAGGGATAACGTTCCGTTGTACCATCATTAAAAGAAAGGATGGCTATGGATTTTGTTTTCAACTCTCATGACACATTGTTCCCAGAGCCCTCTCGGGCCTGAAGGAAACCCTCTCAGGCCCGAAGTAAGCCCTCTCAGGCCCGAGGGCCCTGCGAAAGCAAAGAAGACAAGCACACGCAACATTAACAACAACAACAACAACAACAGCACTACGTGTGGATGCGGAATCAAACACTTGATGGTCCATAGTCCATACTCTGCAGCTTAGAACAGTACAGTTTGAGTTAGGCCTCCGAAACCGCCGATGAAGGGGATAAGATATCGACAGAATCGGTACAAACGGTACCAACGGTAGATAGAGTCTATTAGACTTGGCCCGAAGCTGAAACTATCGCTCGAAAGACTGACTGGTGGTCGTGCGCGGCGGCGAGGGCCGGGGAGTCGGCGCCGAAATATCGGGCGACGCGGAAGATTTGCGCCATGCGCCGTGGGCGCTGCAAGCCTCGCACAGCCGCCTCGCGCGCGAAACATATCCGCCTCCGAGGCGACGCGCGCTGTTGATTGGGCGCGAATATCTGATCGCGTCCAATGCGCGCGCCGCGCCGGTGCTCGCCGTTTGCTTCATCAACTCGCGGAGCGCGCGCCGTCGTGGCGCCTTAGTTACACCGCGCAGCGCAGCCGTTCGCAGTCCATGCCGCCGCCACCACCGTCGCGCCCCCCCATCATGCCTGCCGCTTCGTTACTCGCGTCCACCTCCGCCTCTTCGCCGCACATGCCGCGCGCCTGCAAGCGCGACGCGCCTCCCGCGCCGCCGCCGCCAGCGCGTCCGCGCGTCCTGCAGCCGCGTCGCAAGCGCCTGCGAAACAGCTCGCACGCCGCGCAGACCTGCTACCATGTCGCTGGGCCTGGCCCGCCTTCACCGTCCCCGTCCCTGTCTCCGTCATCGCCGCCGCTGCTGCCGCCGCCGTCGTCTTCACCCGTCCTCCCGTGCGTTTCTCTGCCGGATGAGGTGCTCGTGTGCATCCTGCGTTTCGTTGATGACGCGTGCTTGCTCGCGCGATTGCGCACTGTGTGCACGCAGTGGTGCCGCGTTATTGACGCGTCCCCGCTCGTGTGGCGCGATGTGTCCTTCCGTCGCGCCGCCTTTCGCCGCCGCGTTGTCAGCCATGATCGCCAATTGAAGCTGTCCGAGCGTTGTGGCAGTCGTGCCGTCGCATTGGCCGCGGACGCTGGCAATTTACGCGCTCGCTTCTTGAGAACATTCCTGTTCGAACATCAGATCATGAGGGCTGTCACCATTGCCCAGCCAAACGCGTCGTTGCTCGTTTCTGGAAACGCTCTCTTGCAGTCGAGACCGTTCGCTCCGTGGACCGATTCGCGACCGCCCGACGGTGTATGGATCGGCGTGCATGCCGCCAGGTGGAGCGAGACCGCCATGGGAGCCACCAGTGTCGACATGGAGCAGACGTCGTTGAGAAGCGTGCAGCCACTTGGCCATGATGGCACGCGATTGCCCGGCGGCGCTCTCGTTGGCATCATTCATGTCAGTGATGCCGTGTACTTCGCTGCTGGTGGCGCTGCTTCCAGCGCACCCTGCTGGATTTGGCGCATCGATCGCGCAGTCAGGTTGCAAAGGGCCGTCAGATGCGCCGGCTTTGTGGGGCTTTGGCCTATGTCTTCTTTTCTCAGTGAGTTTGTAGTGCAGACTGTGATGTCACAGTAGCGCTCTTGGGTGGCTAACTTTCTATCATCTGCCGCGGTTTGTGTTTGATTGTCTCTGCTTTATTTGTTGCTGTCGTTCTTTTTGTCTAAGTTGACTTTTATTACTGCCTTGCCTGTGAAAAACGGTGGCTGTGTATCATCATAAAACGCTCATTCATTCCAACTGCTCTACGATGGCGATAAACACAACTAGCTGGTATGAAGTAAAACAAACAAACAAACGTCTCTTAAAACTAGCGTCGTCGTTTTCCTTCCCTTGTACGAAGGTAGCGTTACGTCCGACAAGCAGCGCTTGTACATCCGTGCGCAAGGAGAGCCCATGAATCGCTTCCCCAGAATGATCTCGTGCATATCTCAACAGCGAACACCACGTCACAACCCACGTACGGGGCGTGACGCTTGCCGAGCCCTGGTTGGCTGTCGTCCCTTACTCAAGTGCGGGCCAATTGCATTGCGTGCTTTCCTTGGAGGTTTATGCGGTAAAGGCTTAGATACGACAGATTCGGCCCGTGCGATTTGATTTGAGTTTTGGTCAAGACGACACCGCGCTTTCTTGTAATGTTACAGCTCACGCGTCGCACCCACGGTCGAATTAAGCAATGATGCGGAGCTACACAGGCAGAGTACCAAAGCAGGTGGGTCGACGACCAGTTTGAACTGCCGCTATGAAGATTGCTGTGGTAGGCGGAAACTTGCTGGGATGTGCGACAACTTTGGATCTCGCGCTTGTCGAAGAGCATGACCAACACAGTTTGGCTTCAGATGAACGCTTTAGCGTAACTGTTCTGGAACGTAATACAGTGCTCGGAGGAAACTCGCTGCGTTCTGTTCGCGTTGATGATGAGCTGGAAGTCGAGGTTGGCTCGTATGCCACCCTGCCGGTCGTCGAAGGTACGTATCTGTACGACCTTATTGACACTGCGAATGATGGACGTGGTACGGTTGGAGTCCTCAGTCGGCGAGTGCCGATCCCGGGCGCTAATGTAGCGAGACGTGGGCAGGCGCGAGCGGCGGTTGTGAACAAACCGTGGGCGAGTGGATCTTACAGATCGCTGGTTCGAAAATATGCGCTTTGGGATTGGAAGAATGATGAGTTTCCGCTTGTGCATAGGGGATGGCCTTTCTTGGATTTGCTTTATCGCTTTTTGAACAACAATGTGTGGCGAACTATAGCCTTTTCAATGTTTCTATACTCGGCGGAACAACTGAGAAGTCGCGTTAGCGGGAACATTAATCGAGCTATCATGATGGCTCAATGCATGACTTTCTTGGTTTTGACCATACTATCTCCGAAACGAGTGGTTCATATGTGGCAGCAAAACTATTCGTTCTGGGGGACGACTGCGCCGCTCTTGTTAAAGTATGGTGTTACACCGGCCATTGCTCGTGGAAGTGTGGTTGGTTTTGTCAAATTGGTTTCCAAGATGAATATGAGAAACGTTGCAACTTGTTCTATCTCCGTCGGCTCGCTTGTGCAACGAGCTGAACTTGATTCCTATCTGCGAAGCACTGCTCTGGATTATACCAATCAGTTCCAGTACAAGCGTGAATATGTCGATCGCCATATCGCACCGACCGTGATTCAGCAGCACACAGGGGCAAACATGAAGCAGGTCAATGCTCTGGCGTTGCAGTTCGCCATGCTGGATTGTGACCCCATGAACAGTGATGGAAAAGATCGCCTCTGTACTATAACTCCGAATAGCGCCTCATTGTGTCAGGCCTTGATTGAGGCTGCAAAGGCAACTATGTCTGTCGAAGTGAAGCTGAATACCGAAGTCACCGCTATCATCTTCTGCTATGAGTCGAAGAAGTACAACATCACTTATTCTGATGAAACCAGCGAGTCATTTGATGGAGTTATTCTGTGCGCATCTCCAAAGGAAGGAGAAATGATGATCGACACCCCCGTAGGTAACTCTTTGCCTGACCTGCTAGGATACGATCGTGACGAAGAGGCAGCACATGAATCCGCACATGAGCAAGCAAGTTACGACGCTGCCGAATCTAGAAATGAAGAACTCAACAACAATCCTGACCTGCAAATTGTTCCTCCAGGTGCATGTTCGCACGTCGCTGTTGTCGTGGGAAAAGCGCGCTCTTCCTTTTTCCGTTTTGCAGACGAGAAGAATATTCCAGATTGCATCGACGTCATGTACTCACCGGGATTCTCCCGTTTCGAACGAGTAAGAGAAATATCCAACGAGAAACGCGGTGTTTACAAAGTCATCTGCGGTGAGGACTTCAAAAGGTCAAGTTTGCTGGAAGAAATGTTCGAAGAAGATGCACGCATTGAGTATTTTGAACCGATTGCAAAGAATCCCTATTCAACGTCCGCCCTTCCTCGTCAAAAACATGTAGATGATTGTATGCCGTACATTGTGCTTGGAAGACATTTCGTGTACGCCAAGGCTTTGCGTCGTATTGCAAAGCACCCGGAAATGGATGCAATCGCGGCTGTGAATTCTGCGAGCTTGTTTTCTAACGCCGTGCATTGGGGAAGCGAAGATGGTAAGGTTGATGGAGATCAACAGGGGTAAGATATTGTGATGTCAATACTCTAAAACAATAAGTTGCTTGGGTCAAATTTTGACAAGCTCCAACCTTGGAAGTTAACTTCCAAGCGCTTTCTCTGCCGTTTGCGTGAAACGCCAATTTATAGACCATAGAGACGACCTTCTTGCTCCGTATTGAAACAGGATCTTAGTTTTTGGTTGAATGAACTGCAGCAAAGCTCCAATACTGGTTTCAAAGCTATGCGCAAGGCGTCTGGCGTGATTGGGATAGTTCGTAGAGATGGGTTCTCGCAGAATACCCACAAGTCAAACGAATACACAACCTCACAATTATCATTCAGTATAATGCTGGCGCTTGAATCTTGGTAGTATGCTGATCAATGAGCAATTAACGTACGCGTCTATAAAGAAAGAAGAACGGAGCTTAGAACTTGGTCGTTTGGCTTCGGTTGCTGCGCATTCAAGTGCGCGAAACACAGCACCTGTCCGCACATCCCACTTCAAACAATCTAGAAATCATGTGAGGCGAACACACGCAAAAGGGTGACCAAAAGCTTGTCTCCTTTTGTGCCAAAACAAGAACGAAATATCTTGACCTCACACAAACGATCCAGTCATCCAACTACCGCCATGGCCAACCCTTATCACTGTCAGTTTTTGCGCAACTTCAACTTAGAGCGCAGCAAAACCACCGCAAACACTTGTCACCGCACGCACTAACCAGCACAATACCCTGTCTGTCTCCGGCTGCAAAAAAAAAGTCAGACGACACAGCGTGTTGTCACAATTCAGTCTGAAAGACTATGTTCTTCTCCTTCATGAGCATTAAGCGCTCAAAAGCAGAATCGCTACCAGTACACGTACTATCATGACACTCTTCCTCTCCCTTTCAACTAGATACATAAGAAGCAATTCTCGTCGGAACCGAAACGCTTCTGCGGTCGAAAACACCTTAGGTACCTAATACTTTCTTTGTACCATATTATAGCACCGTGAGTATAGCACGGCTACTGATTTGTGGTTTGTGGCTACGGTGTAGAGATAAGTGTTATAGGTTGTTGGGGTTCTTAGCATACCCCCGCGTACGAGTAATTCACGTACGCGTTTCATAAATGAGAGAGAGAGAAGAAGCAATTCGAAAAAAAGTACAATGCAATCATCACCACATTCATGTAGAACAATAGAGAATTTACGCAGCGAATTTCGTAGCGTCTTTCGTACCCACGTTGACCACATGTGACACGATACAAAATTGCGCTAAAGATACGAAAAGCAATATGACGAAAACTCGAAATATACGAAATTACTTTTCGTTTTCGTCTGAATGGCGGAGTCGTCTCGTTTGGGCTGTAATTCTGCGAATCTGTCAGTTCCACAACGAAACAAACCAGCATATACCGGTCTTTTCTGCTTTAAGTGCTACAACGGTACCGGCTTCGACCCAAAACTTCACCCGAATCCTTGGCCCATCAACATTTAACAACATGCACATCTTTACCGCTAAATATGAGAAATTCATCGTCGCCTGTTTCCAACAATTTTGCAAAAAAACTCTATACAAAGCGCGGCTTTTTATCTTTTAAATTCTTCATTAAAAACACAACCGTTTCGTCTGCTAAATAAGAGCACTTTTATTGAAAAAGGTACGGTAGATATTCTTTTAAGAACAAAACTGCAAACTTTACCAACAAAAGCCCAACTAAGAAGGTTTAATTTCACTGAAATATTTCGTTTACTAATGCTTCAATTTGTATGCTCCCCAGATTCTCACCGCACTAAGTACGGAGAAAATAACCAGAAGTTTGAAAGAATGCGCAAGATGTTCTTCCTAAAATTTCCGTGTCGCTACCGGCAGTATCAATCTATGTTTTCCGCAAATACATTAAGAGATAAATTTAAATTCATTCTCTCTCTTAGTAAAAAATAAAACAGAAAAAACTCCGCTTTCTGGGGAATTTCAGAAAAACGAAGCACATTTCAAATTAGTTTGTACAAAGTCATGGCGGTGAAAGAATAATTTGATTTACAAGAAGCAACAGAGAGACATGCAGCCTGGCAAAAAGAAGAAAAACTAGTGGCTGCAGGGAAGCAAATTCATGAGGTGGAATTAAACAGGAGACGGAAGAAGGTAGCCAACTTGGCTACCAAGGAAGAACCCACAGGGATTTCACAACGGCACTTACGCGTTTAAACATCAGGAGTAGAAGATATTGATGATCATGATAGAAGTATGAGTAGAGCATGGGAGGAGAAACAAATGCTTGTGTGGAGCAACGCATTTGGCGGGAAAAGCGCAGGCTCACGAAGAGGTTCTAAATCTTCCCCTCGACAGAGCAGCACAGCGAATGGAGCACTCCGGGAATGACACAGCTACGTCGGGTGTAAATCCGAGGTCAAACCACCACGACAAGCGTCGGAGCGTGAGTGAGGCTGATCAGTAGTCGGTAGAGATCTTCGTATTCACACGGTCACGAGATGAGTCCTCGAAAGAGAGTAGTGCGGCAACGACAAGGTGTCGGAAACGGGCCACTGAGAACAGGGCAAAAAGGCAAACCCAAGAAAAGGAAAAAGCAAACCACCAGAGTGGGGAAAAGAGAGAGAGAATAAAACAAACCAAATACAGGGGCGAGTATACGACAATAGGTCGGAACGAGACACACAAATAGTGGTTATACTCTGAGCGCCACAAGGGTGGGTAACTATACGTGAACAATGCAGTCGTCACTTCACTTGGAGGTGAACAATCCGCGAAGGCGTGATAGTTAGAGCCAGAAGCCCTTGCTTGGCAACGGGCAGTTTACTTGGGGGAGCGGTGCTCAACCCTCTAAGTACTGAGCTCGGCGCACCACTGACAGTGGGTGCGCCGGTCAAAATAATCTCTAAAATATCTAAGTAAATACAGCAATGCTGGGTGCACTGCCTCTGGCATATCCGTGCTAAACGTGTGCTATTCACACCCGCTAAGCGGCGCCTCGAGCCGTGCAATCCACGTGTACATGTGTGGAAATTACCTCAGCAAGGCGAGACGCTAATAGCGGTGTAGCTCATATATATCTACTAACGCATGATGCGGAAATTAACTAAGCACCTCAAATCGCCTCCAAGGAGTGTTGTCCTTCAGCTTGAGGAGCGCAGAATTTCTAGTCATGAACGGGAACTAGAACTAAGACAGGAGCAGTGGGAGGAAGAGAAAAGAAATCGCGAACTTTCACGGGAGCAGAACAAGATGCAACTAGAATTAATCAGTACTTTGATCTCCCAATTAAAGAATTAGACGCATAACACTGGCTAAAATAAGTACGACACCTTCTGCATGGTCTGTGTGGTCTCTTTTTGGTTTCTTTTTGTTTTACATCGCGTCGTTGTTTCCACGAACCATGAGAACAGCGTATTCCCGATCAAATAGAGTCTACAAATCGCGGAGTGTATGGATAAGTGGGCGGCGGTGTGGACGCCACCTCACCGCAGAAAGTGCAGAGGCGTTTCCGAGCCACACGGAATGGCAGGCAAGAGTAAAGAAGCTCCTTTTTTCCGTTGGCAAAAGTCTTGGGTGGACTGCAGTACTGCAATTATGAAGGCATATCGTTGGATGTTCCAAAAAGGACTTGACACCACCTCCATGATGGTGTGGCCGAATATCTTCTTACCGACTCCTTAAGCCCTGTATAGAAAGTTCCAGTGTCATCGTGAAGCGACATGTTAGATAGATAGTTTCTACTCTGCATAACATCCTGCTATCTCTCTCTCGCTCTCTTTTATGGTATTACATCCTTCGAAGCTAGTTCACTCGCTCGAACATCAAATTACTCTCCAACACAGAGTTGGATCCTGCCTCTGTTCTGGTATTGATAGAGGTTGTCCTCAACGATGGGTCTCCGAATATAAGGAAGGCATGGCGACAAGACGCATATACTCAATCAAAACTCACGCTTGCTGCTCTGAAGCTGGCATCCGAATTTCTTTCATCTGGAGGTACATTTGTCGCGAAGGTGTTTCGGTCAAATGACTACAACTCACTTTCGTTCGTGATGAATCAACTCTTCAATTGAGTTAATGCCACAAAATCATCTGCAAGCCGTGCAGAATCTGCCGAAATCTATGTGATATGTCTCGGATATAATTCCCGAATATCAATCGACCCGCGGCTGCTGAATCCAAAATATGTTTTCAAAGACCTAGACGGTTCGAAGAATACGCTTAAAGAGAAACAAGATCTGTTCCTCAACACGGTTATGAAGGATTTGAAAAATAGAAAGAGGCACCGCGGTTGCTATGAAGATGGTTAAAACATTCTGTGCAAACGAGTATCTATGCTGTAGTTTTGTCACACAACTCGACCAGTTGCCTTAATGGTGGAATCGAATCAATTCTCTTTTGATCCTCATGACCTCCAAAGTGACCAATTCAGTCAAGATAACGCATTACAGGTGGCAAGATGTCTGAAGTCAAACTTTCCCTGAGACCTTGAGTTGTTGTGAAAATCTGAAGGTGTTAGCGAGACGAGAATTCCAACTCCTATTAAAATGGCGATCTACCGCCCGTGATGTTTTGACCAAGGAAAACCTTCTGCACTCTTTAAAAGATTACGAGAGTGAGAAAGCGGATGACGCAGATCATACAGGCGGTGGTCTTCATGATGAAAGCCATGAGAATTCTGATGGGAAGGACAGTGGCGAGGTTGATAGCGAAGAGAAGAGTCTCAGTGAAGAAATGAAGCGAGCCATAGCGGAACAGCGGGCGGAGGAAAAGAGAAAGAAGAGGAAAGAGAACAAAATGCGTAATGCAATCCAAAGAAAGATAGATATGAAGATCATTCTACCGGATTAGGGCACTGGATATGGAGATAACGCTCCTGTAGGGCTATTTTCTTTCGCACAGCAAACCAGGCATTAAAGCATGGGGCTCAAGTGACAAACGTTCCACATGGCGAGGATCAGGTAGCACTTGAGAATGATGACGGTTATGATGGTGACGAAGATGTGTAGCCGGGAGACACAGTTGTCCCTTATAGGGCTGGTGACATCAACGCTCCATGGCTAGACGACTCTAAAAAAATCGAGGAGGATCTTGACAGGTGGTATAAGCAGTACTTGAAAGAAAGGAAGCATGATAAAAATGGTGTCCTTCTCAAGGAGTCGAAAGAAAGAGAACGTGCTGCAAAACGTGCCAACACTGGTGAAGAAGCTCAGAAGTAAAAGAGGGTTGAGGAAGGCGCTGATGGCGAGAAACATGTGAACCTCGAAGTTTACTCGTCCGAGTCAAGTAGCGATGAGGATCCCAGCGATGATGAATTCCATATTCCGAAGAACGTTTCGACCTCCTGGGAGGCTTCCCTTTCGTTCTCCCAACCAGTTTTCCAAGATGCTTCCGGATTGTGTTCATCCGACAGCGACAATGAGCATGGGTCTAAAACCAGAAGAAGCGGAGCGAATTTGGCTGAAGAAATGGAAACAACTGATGGAATGGGAGAATCTCCTGAGGAGGGCAGTAAGGAAAACTTTGCAAAAGCTACCCGCGCTGAAGCATTTGATACCGTGAGGAAGGAGGAGAAGAGAATACAGCAAGTCGATGCTGCCTTTGAAGTGGTTCCACTTGAAGGAGGAAAGCATTCTGGACTTTCGGAAAGAAGAAAGGACAAAGATGACGATGAACTGAGTGACTCGTCTTTCTACTCTTCTGATTATGACACCGAAGAAAAGCAGAGATGATTTCCATCAAAAGACGCATGCGACAGTCTAAGAACGAAGCAAAATAAGTTCTTGATGATGCATATAACCGATATACGTTTGACGATCCTCTTTTTTACCGCGCTGGTTTGCAGATGCAGATCCATTGTACCGAACTAGATAACCGCCTGTGACAAAGGAACAGGTCAAAGAAATGAAAGAATATATTAAGTCCCTTGAAGCCATGCCTACGAAGAAAGAGAGAGGGGCTAAAACTCGAAAGCGCGCACGAGTGGCAAAAAAGATGTAAACAATGAAGGCGAAAGCCAGCAGTATTGCGGAGCAAGCTGATGTTCCTGCAAGCTCAAAGATTGAAGGCAATCGAAGATCTGTACAAGAAGGCAATGAATTCAGACAAGAGTAGCAAGAAGGGAAAACGAAAGCAGTACCAGGTTCTGAAACCCAATGGTAGAATATCTGTAGGAAAGAATCTTTCAAAGGGGAAAAGAGCTGGAAAAAAAGTTACTACTGTTCTCGTGGATAGAAGACTGAAGCCGACAAGCGAGGACTTGCAAAGGTACAGAAACGGAAAGGCAAAGGCGAGAGAGCATAAGTTGCTTATTCAATGGGGCATAAAAGCTTTGCCACCTTCGCTTTTTGTCTGACTAGACGTGTGTGAACCACTCATCTAGCTTTTCAACCATGCTTCTTGCCATTCCAAAAAATTTTGTTAACTGGAGCCATCTCGTTACCGTAACTTATATCTCCCAGGCAAATCTCATGATGTTCTTGTCTACGGTGCCGCAACTGCTAAACAGGGAAGAAACCCGTTTTTGCAAACGATGTCAATACTAGGTTCCACAACCTTCTACAAAAAACTCAAAGACCCGTAGGTTGGTAATTGTTATGATAACGGTACCAACGGTACCTATGTGGATGATACCACCACTGCTGGTTCACAGTTGCACAAGTTTGTCTTCAAGCTTTTGAGAATCATATATACTTTGGTCTTCCTTCATCCCTGGAGTTGAAGAGTGACGGTTTTCATTTTGACGATACTATATTTTACAAAAGTTTGATTCTCTCACTCTTCTGATGGCTCTCTGATATCTCCGAAAACCCGCAAAGGCTGTGACAGGTGCACCACTCATCGCTCGAGTTGACAAATTTGAACATCATCACAGGGAATTTCCGATTCTGCATATGCTCAACAAGGTCTGAAATTCGAAAAAAGTAAACACATTTCATCACGACAGACGAGCACAAGAAACGATCGATGAAGCAGCATTCAAAACTATTCGACCAAGCCCTCCTATTGTTCACATATCTTTCTCCGAAAGAATCAAATTGGAAAAGAGAAACATCACGAGCGAGCGTGACAAGAAATTCAGTCTACGTAGAGTTGCAAGAGAGCCACATTTCACGTAGCCGTTCGAAGGCAGATGCAGAACCATCCGTAAATATGGATTGCAGATACGCGCCCAGGGTCAGTTTTCATGTTGGTTCACTCTTCTTCCAGTGCGACTGCGAACCGTATGGTGGACTATGTGTTTCGCGGTGGTAAACCACATAGTTTACCATGCGTCAGCAACCCTCCTGTACCTCAGCCAGAGAAAAGAAAAGTGAGGACATAAATAACGCGATTCATCAACATCAGTTCTCAAGATCGAGCCTCCGAAATCTGAGTACCGAGTTCGCTATCGGTCTTAGACATCTGCCAAGCGGATAATGTTTTGATAGGTGAGACTGCTGAGTTTGTCTCATGACCACGGACGTGGAGTGTTTTGCTTCCCACCAATTCGACACCTTTCGCGTGTTGGCTATTTTACGTACTCCTTTTTATAGCTTGCACCATAAACTGACGATGCAATCGTTATTAGCGCTGTGGATTTCGTCGCCTTTAACCAGACATGGACTGTTCTTCTCGTCAGACTTCTTCATCTCAGTACACTGTTCAGCATCCTTTATACTTTCGTGCATGTAAGCTGTACGGAAGAACCGCTCATAAGCACCGTCATATCGGTTGCCAGCTTCACCAAGTAAATTGCCCATCATCAGTTTTGCAGCAGGAAGGAGTTTCATCCAGCGATGATGCCTCAGACGAAGCTCAAATATTCGTCTACATCAGGTGGGGTAACGTTAAAAGACTGCCCAGTCTGCCCAAATTCGTAAAGACAGGCATGTAAGTTAAAGAGAACTGCAGATGCCTTGTATATCAAGGCAATTGGTGCTTGACGAACCTTAAGTTTTCTGGCAAAGTCATTGCTCGTCCAATACTGTTTGAGATCCTTGTAATTATGATCCACAGATACGCGAAGCGCGCTCATGCCTCGATTAACAGAGCGTTCAAGTGTCGTTGCAAGATCGAAAAAAAGGGGCGCAACATCCACGGTCTTATTATAAAATGCGCGTCTCCGTACACATAATGCCGAGCATTATGAACCAGAAGCGTTCTCTCCAGCAAAGACTCCCAACCTGTTTGGCGTAAAAGAGCTAATTCATGGCGCCTACCCATATGTGGGCCATAGAGGGCGAACATTAATCCATCTGGTGTTCTCAGAGACATGTACACAAGGCAGTGCATTCTCTTGTGGCCGGATTAACTGGCACGTTGGTTTTCATTAGGAACGCCAGGTCACTGCATTTTTATCTTGTTGCAATCGATAAAACCTACACATTGATCGTACGGTGCGCCCATATTTCGAGTCGCGTGTCCGTAATGTGGAGCTCGTTCTTGTAAAAAGGCTGCACGAATATTCAAGACATAACCCAGTACGGAGATAAACAATTCACACATCTCCCAACACACTTCGCTGAGATGTGGCGCTCGCATTCCAAACAGCATTTCCGCGTCAAACCATCGCCCAGTAGTTGCTAGTCGAAAGCAGAGTATTCACACTGCCGTACCAATCTTACAGTGTAGTCGATTTCTTCGTGTGTGCCGAGGCTACGGAATAAGACGTCCAGTATAATGCTGGTCCCGATTTTTGAAGCGAAAGTTGATTAGACATTCTTGTTCAGATAGTATGTTGATGTTGAAAGTGTGGTTTTTAATGGCTTGAAACCGTCGCATCATAGCTTGTTCTTCTGTCCATTGTATTTGACTTTCACGCCATGACACAAGCGCGACATCGATTGACAGATCAAGGAGGATGGCGGTCCAGAATTTGTGCTTCGCTTTTTTCTGTCGTTTCCGACAACGAAAAAGGCTATAATCGGAGATACGCATCCCGGTCAGAGTGGAACCGCTCTTCTGCGCCTGGAAGCTTTCCAGAACAAGATGTTGAGTTAGTTCCAACCTGTACTTTTTATTGACACGGACGACTACCTGTCTGAGCTGTACAAGTTGAGAAGTTCGTACTGCGTAACTTCGAGCTTCCACGACTTTCGTATGTTGTTCTGTGAAGCAGCATACCACGAGATCCGTTACGAAATTCGTGATGCGTAATTTCTCTAATGAGACTTCAATGAATTGGAGCCACGTGGGCCTACTTATGCGCCTTGCTGGCTGCACTCCACCCAATTGGTAATTGGTAATTTCTAGCTTCTAATTTCTAATTTTTAATTTAGTTTAGCTTAGCATTGCTAGCCCATGACAGTAGTTCATGGGTGCAGTCGATGACGTCATGCTTGCATAGGAGATCGGCGTCGTTGCACCTTGTATATATTGTGGTGCACATCGCCTTCTCACTTGGGTATTTTAAAGTCAGGCACCATTAAGGCAGTAACTATACCATCTTGGTCACTTGCTACTCTATTACTATTCAGGTTTTACCGCGCGTCGACGTTTACTACCGTACACCTACACGGTCTACACCAGCTGCCCCGTCGTTTGCCCCTGAGGGTTTCAGGTGCCCTACAACCATATTGGTTGTGTGTTTTTCCCCTTTGGGTTGCGCTCTCGCGCGCTCCCTCTAGCAGGCGGACCCCACACCTTATCAGTATTTGTACGACATTTTGGTCTCCCGACTTAGTATTTTCTTGGTTATTGTCGTATTCTTACTGGTGAACAGAAGACTTTCAGAAGGATTGTGGAAGTTCAAACACCTATTTGGTTTCGTAGGAATACTCGCGAAGCAACTGGATACCACTATTAACCACTATGGAAAGACTTACAAGGATTACTCGCGGCTCTAGCGCGCCACCTAGCCAAAAGGGTTCTGGGGCGGCTTCGGCCGCCAAACCAATTCTGGACAATCCCGAGGAGCTGCCTCGACAACCTCAGGCCGGAACCTCAAAGGATACGGGCACTCACCCTCCGTTGGCTCCTGGACCTATTAAGGATTTGCCGACAAGGGTTGAGGACCTTCTGCTTCAATTGGATGATCGAGCGAAAACTCTTCTTACCGCTACGGTTAATGAAGCTATGACCTCTACGGGCATGGACGCCATTACACGTTTTGTAGTTGGTCGAGCCGTGCACGAACTCTCTCAGCGTATATCTGAATTGGTGGAAACATACATTTTCAGGGGTGCCCAGGAGCACTCCTACCGAGTGGTTCAAGACCTTTGGGTTTCTGAAGGAATGGCTGAAGCCAAAACCACTGGGGTGAATATGGTTACTCGCATACCACAAGGGATTCCCGCTGGATCTTCCGCACCAATCAAGCCAATTCCGGCCGATAGGGCATACCTACAAGGTTTGGAGCAAGTTCAAGAGGGCCATATAGAGATGGGCCTTCGAGACGTGTACTTGTCACGAATTGAAGGTAACGTTCGAAAGGGCCCCAAGACTGGTGGACCTGAGAACGATTCGTCTGACCCAGAAGAGGGGCTACGAAAAATAAACCGCAAGGGTAAAGAAAGAAGGAGGAGAAAGGGAGAAAGTCGCGGCTACGACTCTGACCCCGATTCCCCGAGCTCCGATACCGATACTGGTTCATCGTCGGATGGTGACCGTAAAGGTAGACACAAGAAGAAACCGAAGAGGTTGGCGAAGAAGTTGTCAAAAAGAAACCGTAAAGGTAAGAAGAACGGTACGAGTCGTCCGACTCGGATTCGGACACCGATACAACTCTAGAAGTGCGTCAGAAGCCGAACAATTTGTTCACCAAAGCGGTTGATTATAGGTCATATCGGTTGAGAAATCGATCCTCTGCCTACACCCAAGAGGTTGCGCAGAAGATCACCGAGCACCATAAGAAGCTCAGCTCCCAGATGGGTGATACTACCTTCACAGGAGGTGATTCAATTGCGGTAATTGAGTTTCGGCAGAAGTTCAAGACTGCACGTGACCAAAACGGTTTCCGAAAGTGCTGCTATGTGGTTATTCCATTTTTACCATAACGGTCAAGCTTACCACTTGCTGCAAGGCAGGCTTCGTGAAGATACCCTGGCGGTTGATGAAGAGGGAACAGAGATGTTAGAGACGTACTCAGAAGTGGTTACTTTCATGCTGGAAACTTACGCTACCGATGAGGTTATCCAAGAAGGTTACGCTGAGGTGCTGGCATACCGCCAGCGCTCTAGCCAGACCGAAATGGAATTTTTTTTGGGCCTTTGGAATCTGGGCACCCGAAGCGGTAATGTTTTTACCACTAGTAGATTAAAGTCGCTCTTTGCCGACAATGTCGACAAAACGATCCGTTCCCACGTACGCAACTACCTGGCGAACAACCATAAGGTGGACTATAATGGGCTTGCCCGCTATGCCCAGGGACTAGGCGACACTCTCCGTCACGGGAAGAAGCCGTCGGCGTCCCATACCTCAAAGGACAAACCGAAGCGGTCAGTATTGGAGCTAGAAGAAAGCACTACCTCAGAAGGGGATTCGCTCATTCGCGTACCAACAGGGATAGCGGTTCATTTCGTGACTGCGCCGCAGGCTCAGTCACGAGCCACCTCTATTGGTAATTGGTCGTCGACAGTACCACCACCTTCGGTAAGGTCGCCACGAAGTGCGCCGAGCACTCAACAAACCTCAACGGGTGGTTCGCGAGCATCCTCATATGCTACAGCACCGACCACTTCGGTTCCCAGGCCTACATCTATGGCAATGCGTGATACCCAGACATGTGGATTGGTTTGCTGGCTCTGTTCATCGCCAGACCATCTTGCAAACAGATGTCAAAAAATACCCCCAGGGCTGCGAGAACTTCTGATCAGTGCCAGGCAGAACCACCGTAGCCTATATGGATCTGGAAAGAGGGTATAAGCTCAACTATCACCATCTCAGGTTCATATCGTCGAGGAAACACCAATCTTGGAGAAGGACAGTCTCTCTCAGGAGGAGCAGGAAAACACCGAGCGATTAGCGCATGGGCCACCCCTAACCGTGAATTGACAGGACCGTCGATACCGGAACGGGAAACCTTAAAGGAAGAAAAAGAAGAATCAGATGTGTCCAATGTGGTTTGTCTGATGGAGTACAATAGCTATAAAGTTAATGCTTCAATAAGCTTTTCAATAACCTACAGATTCCCGTTGCGTGTTTACTTGATACCGGCGCCGGTCCGAGTGTTCTAAACGCTCGCGTCATACCCGATGCGGTCTTGAGGAACATTCGGCCTGCCTCGACTATCAATCCATTGGTGGACGCTAACGAGCGCCCATTGCACCTTGGAAGAATATTGACTACTATGGTACAACTTGGAACCTTGAAGGTGAAGCTCAATTTCTTTGTGGTGGATCGTCTGGCGACAGACTGTATCCTCGGGACCAATTTTAGTGACAGACATGTCGAGGCAGTTTTTGCAGGGTCCCGAACGGTCGCGGGGGTGGTCGTATTGCAATAGTGGGTAGTACGCAGACCATAAATGGTTGGCTTCAGAAGCCGAGTTCCAATATACCCACCGAAACGGTCTCTAACAAGATACGGCTCACCAAATTGGTTTCAATCCCGGCTATGATCCAAATGGGAGTGAATGTCTCATGCGCAACAATAGGATTTGTAATGTTACAGAACCATTCTAGGTCAGCAGAGAGACATCTCGCCTTGATGGCAAACGGAATCATTGACAAAAACCTTAACCAAACCTTCAAGGTGTACTTTAGTAACTTTAGCAATCATATTGTTAAGCTACCCAAGAATACCACTACTGGAATTGCATTACCAGCACCACAAGGGGTTTTCACGCTCTCACCTAATGGCCTTGGCGAGGTCGCCACCTCTAAGGAAGGGGGAGGAATAGATGGGCCATATCCTGCATATGCGCCCCCGTTATGGACAAATACCAAAATGGAACAGAAAATCGCCGATACCTTTAAGGTTGGAGATCAGGAATAGACTATGGAACTGGACCCAGTGCGGAATTGGAGAGAGAAGCTCGAATTTGGTGAGGAGAACCAGGCTCTCCGAGACCGGGTCCTCAGTCTCTTAGAAGAACTTGAACCCATGTGGCCGGGCCGGCTAGCCCAAATTGAGGCTACAGAGCACCGTATTGATATGGTGCCTGGCTGGAAACCCATTTACCAGCAGCCTTACCGTGCAGGTCCAAAAGCCCGTGAGGTTGAGCTCAATGAAGTCGAGAGAAAGCTCCGTGAAGGTGTCATAGAACCAGAATGTGCAGACTGGGTCAGCCCTGTGGTTCTGGTCACAAATAAGAATGATACCCGTATGCGGTTCTGTGTGGACTAAAGAAGACTGAATAGTATGACCATCAGGGATTCGTTCCCAATACCTAGAATAGACGAGTGTATAGATTCGTTTGGCAACGCCAAGATCTTTACTACGCTCCATGCCAATCGTGGTTATTGGCAGGTGCCTATCAGGGAAGAAGACAAGGACAAAACTACGTTTATTTGCCACGCTGAGCTATTCCGCTTTACGAGTATGCCTTTCGGGTTACGAACTGCGCCGGCTATCTTTCAGAGGGCGTTAGATATAATCCTTTCGGAGGTGAAGTGAAAAACCGCTCTGGTGTACATCGATGATGTAATCATATATTCCCGAACGGTAGAGGAACATTTCCACCACGTTGGGGAATTTCTAAACCTTTTGAGGAAATCTGGAGTAGCGCTGAAGCTCCGCAAGTGCGAATTCTTCACCAAAGAAGTAGAGTAACTTGGTCATATCATCAGCCCTGGAAGGTTAGAAGTGACGCCGCGGAATATCCAAGCCGTGCAGGAGGCGAAACAACCCACGTCCCAAACGGAAATCCGATCCTTCATAGGTATGTGCAATGTGTACCGCCAGTGTATCAAAAGATTTGCCAAGATAGCGGTTCCCTTCAACAGGAAGCTGCTGAGAGGCCAACCTAAAAGTTTTGAATGTCTCACCAATGAGAAGACGGATGCGTTCGAGGCGCTGAAACATGCGCTCTTGACACCTCCCATTTTGGCAGTACCCAAATCTGGTTTACGATACACATTGGATACCGACGCTTCGGACGCCCAAATTGGTTGTTGTTTTATGCAGGAGCAATAGAACGGCGACAAAATACTTATAGGGTACTGGAGCCGTGCTCTGCATGCTGCTGAGAAGAATTACACAACAACCGAAAAGAAGTGTGTAGCTGTGGTCTGGAGCATGCTGATGCTCCGTCACTACCTATATGGTGAAAGGTTTACGCTTCGAACAGACCATGACGTCTGCGATGAATACTCGGTCTCGCCGACGAATCGGGCAGACTTACCCGATGGCGGTTACGAATTTCAGAGTTCGAGTATGACGTACAGTACCGTACAGGTATAAAGCACAATGTTACAGACGCGATGTCGCGCATTACCACAGATATTCTACATACCAAACCGGTAGAAGATGATATTCCATGATTTATCATCTCTAGAGACCCTTTTGGTGTTAATAATACCTTAGAAGGTTACTGGATCTTATCCGAAGAGAATACGTGGTTTAGTGACGCCATCGCTAGGGAAATACTTTCCATTGAGGGGACAGACGTCATGCCGACTATCCATGAGGAATTTTTGAGAGAAGAAAGCATACAGTTTTCATTGCCGCTCTCTCATGGACCAAGTAGGTATGAAGGACTCAAACTTTGACATCGACCGGAGTGGTTTCCTTGTCAGGCGAGCTCCCATCGATGGTTCCCTTCAAAAGGTGGTGTCCAAGGTGCTCCGCCCTCGGGTGCTGTATCTTGCCTACTACCCAAGGGTATCAAGACACCCTGGAGGTACGACAATGTACCACGCCTTGATACAAGGGTACTATTGGCCCCATAGGGCTCATGAGATCTATACCTTTGTAGGTCAGTGCCATTCATGCGTACGAACCCGTAGAGGTCTCCGCAAGCACAAAAAATACATGAAATCATCTCCTGCTGCGGGTGCTTTCGAGTTCGCCGCAATAGACCTTCTAGGTACTCTGATAAAAACCACAAGGGGGGTACCAGTACTTCATCGTAATCACCGACAGGTTCTCGAAGTTCACTAGAGTAATACCCTTGAAGGACACGAAGTCTAAGACCCTCGCGGTAGCGCTCTTGAACAACTGAATTTACCCGTATTGTGCGCCGCTATATCTACTTAGCGACAATGATTCGAACTTGGCTTCTAAGTTATTTGAAGCTGTTTGTAATCTCTTGGGTATTAAGCACTACTTCACCACTGCCTATCATCCACAAATGAATGGACACGTGGAGCGCTTTGGACCAACAATGGTATCTAGGTTACGCCACTATACAGAAGAACATCAAACTGGTTGGGACAAACTTGTTCAGCCCTTGACGTATGCGTAAAACCTTCAGGTTCATCGAGTAACGCAAACTACGCCATTTGATATGATACTGTCAAGACACCCATCAGGTATTGTTGTTGAAGGAGGCCCATTAGGACAAGAAGCCGCCGGTTTGCCCACACCGTCACAGGTCAAACTGAATACCCTTTTGAGGCTGAGGCGCGCCCTCAAGTATGCTGAGAGCAAGCTCACAGCCTCCCAGAAGCGGTACAAGGAGGACTACGACCGAAAGGTAACCCAAGTGGTAACAGCTACGCCGGGTCAATATGTCTTTATTGACGACCCTCCGAAGGGAGGAAAACCACGACCGGGTTATGAAGCCGATGATGAAGCTATTGATAGGGATATCAATTCCAAGCTTCTCCCGAAATCATCGGGACCTTTAAAGGTAGTTCGAGAGACCGATCACACGGTGAGGGTGCGCCAAGATGTTATAGAGAATACGATCTCTATTGACTGAATCACGGTTGCACCTCGAACGGTTAAAACCAGAAAGGAGCGCGGAGAATACGCACGTGAGCCACAAGCAGTTGTGTTGAGAACTAAGCCCCGGGAAGACGAAATACCCATTGAGTTTAATGACGCTAAGGGTGGAGACCCGGACCACGTGCTACACGAGGGGATTACAATTGCTCCTTTACAGGAAGCACCTTCCCCTAGTGGTACTGGTGCTAATCTAAATCAAAGTGGTCACGGAATACCGTCTCCGGTTTCTAATGAGTTCCCGGTGGAACGCCTGCTAGATCACCGCCGTACCCCAGAAGGTCTGAAGTACACCGTACGTTGGTATGGCTGGAGCGCCGACGGTGAAATCGCTGAGCCGCTCCCAGCCATACCACACCACTTCAGGGTAAGCTACTGGAACCGCAAGGGAGAGGACATGCTGAATGATGAGTAAACCTTAGAGGTGATGCAATCCTCTAAGAAAGGGGGAAAATGAACTGCAACAACGAATACCAAAGTGGTTTTGAACGCTTACCAGGAAGGTACAACCAGAAAGAACCACTCACCGAGGGTACGTACAGAGAACGAATAGCGCTAGAAACTTACGCGCCGTTGTACACGCGCCATGCACGCGTGCGTCACAAGCGCGAACGCGCACGCCATACACGCGCGAACCCGAACGTTGGAAACATTCAAAAAATTGTACCTTTTTATTTGTCGAGGTCTACGCGCACTGCCCGTGGTGCGCCGTGTGAAGTAACCGATTCGGTGTACACTATTGTGTGCAAGGAGCGAGCAACGGCATGGTCATAAAATCTAAGTATTTTGACCGTGCCGCGCTCCCCAATCGGCCATTCCCAGCGTCTGAAACCGCTTGGTTCTCGAGATACAGACCAACACGGTTTTCTGAGTTTTCACTACCATATGGAGGGGTAATTTCCCTGTCAAATATTTTGATTCGCCTTGCAAGTAACCTTCGGGTTGAAACATCGCACGTGCTCCATGCATGGTAAGAGGCCATTCAGAACCATTCCGTTACATTGCTGAGCACCACGAGCGAGCGCGTGGCACAATATCTTACCTCATATGAAGGCGAAACCGTTCGGTGGGCTGCCAGAGGCGAAGCAGCGTGCCAATATGGTGAATCCATACTCCGAGCACACAACGGAGCTCCAGATGGAACGAATTTACCTGCAAAGAATTACTCTTCACCCATCGTGGTACGCTAGTCAAGGAAGGGAGGGAGAGCAGTTGTTTTCGCGCTTCTTCCCTCGCTTTGCAATGCACCTCTATGGTAACTGGAACCTAACATAGAAACGCATGACTTTTAACTTTACTTAAAGAGTAACACCAACAGGGATGCAGAAGTGGAGACAGGAATCAATCAGATGGGTAGGTAGCAAATTGAGGCCCCGAAGAGCCTCCATCTGAGGATCCCAGACCCGGAGAGGTGTCCTGATGGGCTCCCGGCCAAGGCAGGAAGAGATAAGCCTGGCCTGGAGCCTGGCAAGGTGCGCTACCACGATCTACGGGGGTACCAGTAGGCACGCTGACGCCTGGCGTTACGTCAGGACCCATCGGATGTGGCACGCTCGCCTGCGCAACCGACAGAGGTACCGATGACCCGGTGTGGAGAGGAGCCTGCGGAGCGGCTAGAATGCCAGGGTTCAGGCTAGAACCTAATAGAGGATCCTCCGAAGGGTTCGTAGGTGTCGGGCCTCTAGCTTTGGCTAGACCCGCCACCTGGTTGGTGGCCATCTGGTAGATCTCGACCTGCATCTGGTCCCGAAACTCACCAATTTGGGAGAAGGATCGCACGTACTGGGCATGAAGAGGCAGGATGCTGACCAGGAAAATAAGTGCTTCGACCACGGAGGTAGGACCGGGCCGCTGGAACTTCACCACGCAGGCTTGGCGGAACCGAGCCATTAAACCCGAAACGGGTTGGGAATCTACCTGAGAGGGAACAGGCGCCGCAGCAGCAGCTATGACACCCCCGTGGATAGCCTCTGGTGGCCCATCAACCCTTGTCGTACTGGGGAGAAGAGGAGTTACAGCAGTATGGGCAGGCGTGTTGTGTCCCTCCAGAGCAGGAGTAGGCGCTGAAGTGATCACAGGGGTAGCCGCTGGCGACTCCATCACAGTTGGGAATGGTTTGGGACTACCTGGAGGTCCCTGGTCGGTCGGTGCTTCGGGGCAGCGATGCTCTGCGTGGGATAACACCTTCCAAGATACAGGATCTAAAAACTTCCCACCCTTGCTTGGGTCCCCATGGGAAATTCTCCACTTCGGTAAGCAACGACTCCAGTTGCTCAATGCTCAATAGAGTAATCCGTACCTGCCACAATGGTTCCGAGTCCGAACTGTGGGATATCTCAAATGACTCTCGGGGGAATAAAGAACATGCAACCGGGAGGTTGAACACCGTCACGGTAAATCTCGGCTTCGCGAGAACGGCAGTCCCAGTCAATACAGTCACGGGCAGCCTGCAGAGCCAAGACGGCCACCAGCACGGCCCACTCCGCGAGGCCAATCGACCAAATGAGGTAATACCGATCGTTGTTACGGGTCATGTAGCTCCCGAAATAAGCCAACACCGGTGGATTTGGGATGCTAAGCAAAATTGGAACCTCATAGGCATTCCACCACTCGGGTCGAGCCACATAGCAAGAGGTCCTTCCCTTATTAGGTTAAGAGAAGAACTCCACATTGTGGAAGCCATGCATGACGCGGTTTAAGCTGGACCGGGTACGGTTGCGAGCCTCGGTGGCGGCATCCACACCCCACCTACGAAAGTAGCACAATGTATGGTGTTGTACGGCCTGTCGAAGCACACTGAATGTGGAGAAGTTGCAAGGTACTGCTGCGGAAGAGAGCTGTATTGAAAAATATTCACAACCAGATGTCGGTAATAATGGAGCTCCGATTCGATACGGACGTACGGCAAGTCGCTAGGATACAGCTGGGAATGAATTACCTCATTGGTTTTTGCCGCTGGCAACTTTTGTAGCACTTGAGCCGACCCTGGAGGGGTTGGGATTCCGTACCTCTACGGTAAAGCGTCTGCAGAACCGAGCGAAGACGCTCACAGTTCCAACGAAACAAACCGAAGTAGGTATCCAGATTCGGAACTCGCAAAACGCCGGGAAGCGACGTGTTTCCTGGCGCCACTGGCCAGTACCGACGGTACAGCGTCGCTTGCGAAACCATTTTCGGATCGATCCGGAAGGTACCATATTGGGAAACGTTCCAATTGGCCGTGGTGAACGCCTGCGAACCATAATAAGAAATTTCACGAGGAATCTCGGGCTCCGGACCATACGGGTCCTGGATCCCTTCGTGAATCTCTTGAGATTGATTTCCAGAAGACTGAACCGGCTGACTCAGAAAACCTGTTTGGATGCGGGTGTGGTACAACGCAGCACCGCGCCAACCAGATTTGGGGATGCCGCTTCCACGACCGCGCGACGGACCGGCGCCCGACATGTCGTGATGATTACCGCGAGGGAGCGGTTGAGAAGCCGGGCACTCAACCGCAGGGGTGAACTGAACTGGCTTTTTATCCACAATGGGTGAATCGCAAGATCTGATGCTCAAAACCTCCACCCGTTCGGGGCTCCATGCTGGTTTAAGCATTAAGGTAACGGCATCGGTCGCCGGGGTCGCGTCGTCCAATGGGGTTATCTCTTCCGATTGACCAATTTGGGGAACCGACAAGCGTCGTGAACCGCTACGGGTGCGAGCCTGTATGTCGGTGTTATCGGAATGGTAGTTTTGGTGTCAAAAATGACCGAATTAAAATGATCGAAAAACCGGTGAATTTGTCCAAATTTGGATGTACTTAATTTCCACATTTTCACTTGTGCTAGTTCGTGTGGAAAGAATCATTCACAATTATTTCCATCATTGTTAGTTTGGATGGAAGACAAACTAGCTTGTTAAATCCGTTCATGCTAGTTTTTGAACCCAATGTAAGTGTGTAAGTGGCACATATTTCGAACTATACGGTGCCGAATAGGGATATGTATATACATAAATAGCTACTTATGGAATACGATTAGACGAATACAAACCATTAAAATAGGAACTCTTTATGGAGATACAGCATATCTATTCAACATCTCTCATATCGGATATCGGCCGTTTCTTCTCCCACTCTTGAAACCTCTCCGCATCAAATGCAGCTTCCCCCATCATTCCATCCCACCCTCCGTGCTCCATATTACTCTCCCCGTTACGTACCCCGCCTCTCTCCCAACACCCCCACACCGCTCCCCGCCATGCCTAAATGCTGCTTTGAAGGCTGCTCCTTCCTCGCTCGCACCATCCCCGCCATTCAAAGCCATCAAAGAAGATGCCCCAACCGCCTCACCTACAACAAGCGTTTCTTCTCCCCAGACGGCAACGTATCTCACTTCTACTCACGCACAAAGTGTCACAAGTTCACCCCCCAACTCCCACCACCACCCCCACCTCCTCTCTCTCATCGTCTTTCCAATATCGTCCCCATCCCTGACAACGAATCCTACCAGCAGCAACAGCTCTCCCTCTCCGTCCACACTCAAAACGCCTACCATATCGTAGGCACCCCATCTGCTCCCTCTCCCTCTCCCCGCCTCCTCCACAGCCCCCCTCCTTCCCTCTCCTCAACAACCCCCACCTCGAACGAATGGTCTTCTATATCTCTTTCATCGCTTTAACCCTCGGCCACCGCAAGGCAGACGAACTCATCTCTCTCCTCTACGACCCCGCCTTCTCTAAGTCAGCCTTTCACGACGCCCTCTTCGTCGCCTTCCAGTTTCCAAAACTTCAAACAGACCTCTTCCAACACCGAGTAGGCAGCATCGGTTTCACCCCCACCACCCTCCACTACCCACAGCACCTCCTCACAGCCACTAACTTTCGAAAGGATGCTATCTAAATCCTAAAACGACAACTCGCACACGCACACTCCCCGAAAACGCCTTCTTCCACCACGTCCTTCATAAAACCTTCTCCGGATCTCCTGCTTTCGCTCTCCGCATGGCTTCTTCTCTCAGAAAAGAAGTTCTCCCGGCCCCCAATCTGGCAATCAGGCAGTCCTTCAACAACTCCTACATCGGGAAACCACCTGAGAACACCGGAATCGACTCCTTCATTGGCTTCGTCCAAGTGTACTCCGACAAGTCCTCCAACTCTTTCAAACCCTCTTCCAACACCTCCCACCCCCTTCACATCACCCTACTCAACTTCTCCGATTCTTTCCATCCCAAATGTATCACTGGCAACCTCACACTTCTTGAATACCTGCCAATCTCTTTTTATCTGGGCGCCAGTTCTCAAGACCCCGATTGCAATCCCCAAACATTTCCCAGGCTCTTCCGCTCTACCAAAATGCAACTCATCCAGCGTTCCATCGCCAACCTCCTTGACCCTCTTCTCTCCTCCAGCCTCACTGGCTTCACCTTTCGTAACGCTAATGGCGTGCTCTGCCATTGCCTCAAAGTCATCGACAGCTATTGTGCAGGGACCTCAGAAGCAAAGGACATTCTCTGCATCTCCCGCGGCATCCGCCCCCAGCATTCATGCGACATATCTACCGTCCCCCGCTCCGAGCTCAATCTACGAACTCCATCCCCCCTCTTCGATACCAAATCCAGACGTTAGCTGCCTACAAATCGCACTCAGCCCTCCTCTAAGATGCTGAGAAAGCTCACCTCGCCAGAAAGCCTATAATCGCCCGAAACACCAAGTAAAAGGCCGTTGAAGCATTCCACTTCCTTTCCCTCCCAAAATAGTTCTCTCTCTTAGAGTCTTACCCTCTTCTCAGTATCACCCCTCTCCTCTCCCCTTACAACATCTTCCCCTTCGAATCACTCCATAAATTCCACATCGGCATCTTTACATGTTGTTCCTACAATACCCTCCGCTTCGATCCACTTAGAAAATTGCTCCTTAGCGTTTTCAAGTTCATCACGCTGTTCTGTATCTAGTGAATCATATAAGAAGCATTCGCTATAATATTTCGTTCACCTACAGCACGAAAAGTCTTCCATTCCTTCCATTAATTCCATCCTCAAACAATCGATCACCCTCCCCACACCTCCAAAACATCCGACTGGTAGGTTAGTTGGCTAGCGTGCTGTTAGCCACATGGGATGGTCAGAATAGTAATGAATCATGTAAGTGGGCATAAATACCGGCGGCCGGGACAAAAATAGGAGGTACGGAACGTCAGGAGCGATCGAGGTATGTGAAAAGAGTCCAAACACCTTGAAAACATATTAGAAATATACTCAACGACCGGTTGATTCCGGATCTGGATGAGGAATACTAATTTTGTGGATCGGAACCCTACCCGCCACTCTTACTGGATTGCGGAAAAGAAAAGTTGCATAAGTAGGTGCCTCTCTACCTCGTAGGAACGCATTACAGTGGGCAACGGCCACTGCACCAAATGGCAAAAATGCCTCCTGTTACGGTCTGTAAATTATCTAAAAATCTCACTACGTGTACTACCTTTCATACAGCTCTTCTTACAATCATTTTCAGACCTTTAGCAGCAGACACACTCTTTCTCTTGTCTACAGATCCTCCTTTATCTCAGATACCCGTAGACTCTCTGGTGAATTATCATTGTGAGAGTTACAATATGTTGTAAGGCAGCCAGAACAAATGTCCTTTATCACCAAATCACCACATTAAGTCATGCTAGGCAGCGAATAACCGAATCACCCTAATTTCTGTTTAAGTATCCAACTATTTTATGTGTACAAAACCCCACACTCAAACTGAATGTCACCGCACGTCCATGATGCCACTCTTTCGTTCACAGGCTTCAATTAGTTTAGCAAATTAGTTAGCATGAATCTAGAAGGCAATCAATTACTACCAACTTTGCTAAGTCAATTGGACAGCAGAACGAGTTATTACGGATTTTAATCCGTAAAATTGATAAAACCCCGCTCTGGCCCACCCCGCGGCCTATACTCAGAACGAAAACCCAGCAGAGTCTGAAAGAGTACCAAAGGAAGAGATAAATCCATTGATACATCGATGTAGTCCCGGTACTACTTAAGGCCGGTATCAATGCCGAAAAATAATTACTTCATTTCTTGTTGGCCGAGTCCCCTGAAGAGCAGACGGAGGTAGTGTGGCACTTCATCGGCCCAGCGAAAACTCGTGCAATCCAATTCCAATCGGTATTCGTGAGATTTTCACTTGTTCGTCTTCTTTGGTTCATTGGAACAAGTCCACAGTCATTAAGTTTTCATTGCATCAAAATCCAATGAAGATATAATGACTTAATTGTTTTTGAGAAAATTGATTCGTTGAAAATGCCTTGAACATTTAAGAAAAAAGCTTGACATGCTGAAAATATATTGAGATGTCAATGGCGGAAAGTTTTACCTGGGCGGTGCATCGATGAAGCGCCACGCCCACCCAGTCCGGTGTCCCAAAACTTTTTATATTTTCAACTCATTGAAACGACAGCCTGCGACAGTGGAGGGAGGTGTCGTGGCGCTTTACCGATGCTGTTCAGGGGACTCGGCTTTTTAATGAGTTGAGAAAAAAAATTTCGGACAGCGGACCAGGGTGTGGTTGCGCTTCATCGGTGCACCGATGACGCGCCTCGACAATTCGGTCCGCTTTCCAAACGTGCTGTGAGTGATGAAGCTGGGGTGCTGGCATACGTGACACCACCAAGTGGCCATGATCCATGAAGTTGGAGTGCGCCCCGGCCCGATTGCCAAGCATGTTGAGTGATGAAGCTAGAGTTCTGGGATGGATGGCACCTCTAGCGTCCCATTGATAGCGGACCAAGGTGCCGTGGCGCTTCATCTGTGCACAGATGAAGCCCCACGACACCTTCGTCCGCTGTCCCATGCTGTCGTTTTAATTAATTGAAAATACATAATCTTTTTGGGACAATGGTCCAGGGTGGCGTGGCGCTCCGTTGGTGCAGCGATGAAGCGCAATGAGACCCCATTCCACTGTTCTACTTGTCCTTACTAATAACTTTACCTATATCTCCACATTTTTTTAGTTCCGTATCTCTCGCGTCTTCAAGCTTTCCTTAACATCTCTTTGATGCATCACGTGCCACCGATGAAGTACCACTTCTCCTTCATCCCCTTTCCGCGCGCCATGAAAGATAAAGCTGGAGTTCTTTTAGGTATGCTTTGTCCGCGTGTCGACCAGAGACCTCGTTGTGGCACCTGCTACAGTCATTGACGCGGTAGACGGTATACCGAGGTGAATTATGGTTCATAGATGCAACGATGAAGCACCTTGGCAAACCTGGCCATTGTCCAGTCGTCTCGTTTTCCGGAGAATGTAATACGAACCTTTCTTTAAGGGAATGAAGCTTTTGCTCTTCCACCAAGATATCGGTCTTTCTAAAATCCAAATAATAATATAAATATATATAGCAATAGAGTTGCGTCAATTCCACACTAACGTCACAGGGGCGACTGTCTGGCGTGGACACCGTCCGCTTGAACATATCGCTGCATAGCCGTAGGCGAAAAACGCGCGTCTCTACAGACTACCGTAACGCACGAATGCTCGTGCGCAAACATGTTATAAGTCATTCTTTTACAGAATAGGTTCATATGAAGTTAAATTCTTCTTTATGGTTGCTTTGAACCTAGTAACACACCTATGGGGTTGAATATATTAAACACGTTCGTATAGTCAGCAATGCTGCGAATGCTCTCCAGATACCCCAAATTAGTGTGTTAGGGTGGTTTTGAGTCCCTTCAAACGCACCCAGGACCGGCGGTCTAAACCACCCGCTGGACAGCGGACCCGGGTGTCGCGGCGCTTCATCGGGGCACCGATGAAGCGCCACTGCACATCGGTCCGCCCTCCAAAAAATTAAACAATTTCTTTGGCCCTACCGCCCCGGTCGGCCCCGAATCTCTGCATCCGTGGCAAACGTGCTACTACTACTGGGTATTGCCTTTGAAGCAATATCGCGGCCATGTACAACTAACTCCCGTTTGGGTCTGTTTCACTGCTCCCTGTGATACATGCTTCAGTAGCTTACGCAGGTCTGTTGTCTTTACGCGCCACCCGAGTTTCAGAAAGCAAAATGCGCTAAATGTTGCATCACCGGATTTGGTGTGTTCGGTCACGTCGCAGACAGCGAGAGCCCATCAAAAGTAGTATTGTTTCTCTTTACGTGCTGCATCGTCGGTTGTATCAATAAAAGCGGTGAACCCAGCACCAGTGATGCCTTGAACGCAACGCCTATCAGGTTTCCCGCGCAATGATGATCCTCAGTAGGCCCCTCATCTAATTGCATATGGTTCATACAAACATGTGGGGGGACGTAGGTAATAACAGGAGGCTGAGATCGACAAAAATACTGATCATCTATTGCTGGGAATGCTTAAGTGTTTTTACTCAGCTGAGTAACATCACTTCAGCATTACCAACAGTAGATCTCCAAAGGTTGTAAGTAGAATTTGATACTTATAAATACAACTCTAATCAATTCCATTCCGGTTTTCTTAATCGATACGATTGTATTGACTACTATACTATCCTCACAGATATACGAAGTACTTAACTTTAACATGTAAGAAGCATTCCTACCAATGTCTCAAAGAGAATGGTTCCCCCTACAGTATACCATTTCTTTTCAACCTCTAAGAGGGTAAAATGGGTTTATGAATGAGTAATTGAAGAAAAGGGCATAAAGGCATCGCAGGAGATAAGGTTGAAGATTGTGTTTGTGAGAGAGATGGGGTTAAAAAAGCCTTGGACAGTGAGAATTTCTAGTATTTTTAGAGCAACCTGGGCTCTTCTTGGCATTTGTACTGAACGAAAGAGGAAGAGTTTTGAAATTTTTCGGAAAACAATTAGTTGGCTGGAAATTGGCGTAGAGAAGAATTGGATACAAATAATCGTACGCCGCAAGCGGGTGTGTGACCTACATTTCCAGGGCCTTGCACAGTGGTGAGAAGCGTGGGAGGTATTTCGTACATCTCGTTTGTTGTTATATCACTTATTGCTGAACCCGTTAGTATCTGCGATGTCTAATTGCTACCAATAGGGCCAGAAGCTAGCGGCTCTGTGTCACAGAACGGAGGTTCCAGATACGCCGCCGCGGAGGATGGAAGAGGGTGAATACAAGTATTTTTCATTGAGAAGGAAGAACATGGGGAATTAGAAAAGGTTGGTGTTGATGTGGACGGAGAGAATGGAGAACCGGAAAGGAGGTTCGCGAAGGAGATGCAGGAGCGGATGAGGAGCCTTGGAAGGAATCTAGGCGGAAATTGGGACGACAGGCTTTCTGATATAGTGAGTTGGGAGCGGTGGTGCGGAGTGTCTCGGAGGTTTGGGGGCAAATGGATTTAATTTCGAGGATTCGCGAAAGGATGAAATTGATTTGAATGGGAACTGGTACGTATGTGTTTGGCATGGTGGTATGCGTTGCGAGGAAGATGATGATGCAAAGGACGGAGAATATGGGCCTGAAGGTTCGGGTACAAGTGTTGTAGAAGCACGTGGCGTAGGTGGCAAATGCGTGAGAGTTGTTGTCGGATTTGAAGGAGCTGTAGAGGGGAGAAGGAATCAAGAGAGAAAAGGGGAGATGGTAAAATTTACCGCTGTCACCATGGTCTCGGGATGGACGTGGCTGTGTGAGGGGGAGGAGAAGGGAAGATAAAGGAGGAGAGGCTGGAGGGCCTCGGCTTGGGAAGAGGCAGAAAGGAAGGAGGGGGTTCTGATGGTCAACAAGTTTGGGGAGGTCTGTTTGAGGCGGCAGCTTCCAGGAGAACTCCACTACTTGGGTTCGATAGTATGGCGGTGCCTGCACGAAACGCGGAACGCATATTGAAATAGCAGGAGAACAAGAGCTGGGAGGGTTTAGAGCCGCTCTGGTGCTAGGAAATGGAAAGAGAATGGATACCGTTGTCAGTTGCAATTCTTCAACTTCAAATTTAGGGGAACTGAGACGCAGGATCCGAATACATGGTTGGAATGAGGGAGCGCTAGTGATAGGTTCGTAATTTTTTAGAGTGTTTTTGACGAGTTTGGGGAATCTTAAGTTACGAGCGGTGGCAGGGGAACTGCAAAATAGCCTTCAAATCCAATACGTGAAGTTCAAACTGCACTGCACGGAAGCGTTATTTCCAAGAAAAATTTTTTTTGCCTTGTCAACTAGCGCAGACTGCGAAAATGCTAGTTTTTTCGAACTTTTATTTTCACAACAAGCCATCTAGCATACTAAACTAGCATTCCGAGAACACCGACGTACGCTGGTACCAGGGCTACCCGGGTGGTTCAAGTAAGGATCGGGGGTCACCATAAACGGGATTAATCTTGTCGGTCGGGCGAGAAGCCACGACGGCGCAAGCCAGCACGATCAGACCGCAATGGGTATGGAGATAACCAGTAAAGGTAATGGTGAAACAAGCTCGAAGGGACGGAGACGGAACCTCAAAGGAAAAGCAAGATCAGCCGCAACCAAGGGGGCGCCAAAATCCTTCACGGTACAGCCTCCACAAGAGCGAAAAGTCGCGCCGTGTACCTCAATGAGTGTACCGACGCAGAAGAGGCGACCGAAGACAAGAGTCTGTAAAGGTGTACGCCACCGCGTGCTGGTGATCCAACCTTGCAGGTACACAACGGGCGCGCGTCGTGCCCAAAACCACAAATGAGAAAAAGGAAGCCACTGGCGGTGGTGACCCAGATGGTGAACAGGCACGTTCCGTGTCGCAAAGCAAGCGCGATGCACGGCGCAAGATGGCACGAGGGCTACGACGGTGACCAAATTGGTACGAAACCAACTTGGTGAGAGGATCTGGGAGCCACGAGGGCGTGGCTCAGGGTAGGAAGGGGGTCTGTAGTACAATGCGACCTCAATGGGTTGGTGCCACGTGGGGCTACTTGTGCGCCTTGCTGGCTGCACTCCACCCAATTGCTAATTTCTAATTTCTAATTTAGTTTAGTTTAGCATTGCTGGCCCATGACAGTAGGTCATGGGTGCGGCCGATGACGTCATGCCCGCATAGGAGATCGGCGTCGTGGCACCTTGTATATATTGTGGTGCACCTCTCCTTCACCCTTAGGTATTGTTAAGTCAGGCACCATTAGGGCAGTAACTATACCATATTGATCACTAGCTACTCTATTTGTATTCAATTTTTACCGCACGTCGACCTCTACCACCCTACACTTACACGGTCTAGACCAGTTGCCCCGTCGTTCGCCCCTGCGGGTTTCAGGTGCCCTATTACCATATTGGTTGTGTGTTTTCCCCTTTAGGTTGAGCCCTAGCGCGATCCCTCTCCCAGGCGGATCGTACACCTTATCGGTATTTGTACGACCATTCAACCAAAGATGACGACATCAACAACACCCTTTTAATAATGTCTGAAGAACTGACCATTACTGAAGCCCACAAAAATCTATGATTTTTTTTGTACGAGAAGTATGAACGGAAGAGTAGTTTCCTCAAACTCCAAACGAAGTACAACGTTTCAGAATGGCGTCTGCGTAAGGCCTACAGAGACTGGGTGATGACGTATCCGGAGGCACAGCCAGCACACTAGACTGAGGTGATCCTTCCTTATCGAAAAGCAGGCCGCCCAACTGCACTCACGCATAAAGAGGAGAATAGTATCGTCCAGGGCGTGGAGTATTTCTGCGAGAACAACACACTACTAACCACAGTCGGCATATGTGACCTTGTTCAGACATACTTCTCCTCTCTTGCGGAGGAGAGCCAGCTTCAGATTGGATTTAAAACCAATCTTCCTTCATTTTGGTGGCTTGAACGCTTCATAATGAAACACAGGCTGCACTATATACCAGTCCGCATTGTGGAGAATGACCGGGTGGAAATCACCCCTGTGGAGCAGCACCTTTGGCGGGAAGAGGGCAATGTCAGGAAGATGTTTGGAATCTTCCCCTCGATAGAGTACCACAGCGAACGGGGCACTCTGGGAACGACACAGCTAAGCCGGGAGTAAATCTGAGGTCAAACTGTCATGGAAAGCGTCTGAGTGTTGAGAATAGGCAGTATTGGGTGAAGATCCACGTGTTCACACGGTAACGAGATGAGTCTTTGAAAGAGAGTTGCGCGGCAACGACGAGGAGTCGGAAACGGGCCAATAAGAACAGGCTAAAAAGGCAAATCCAAGAAAGGGGTTAAATAGAACCACCAGAGTGGGGAAAAGGGAGAGAAAGTAGAACAACCCAATACAAGGGCGAGTGTACGACAATAGGTTAGAACGAGACACACAAGTACTTGGTATACTCTGAGCGCCACAAGGGTAGGTAACTATACGTGATCAAGACAGTCGTCACTCCACTTGGATGTGAACAATCCGCGAAGGCGTAATAGTTAGAGCCAGAAGCCCTTGCTTGGCAAAGGGCAATTTACTTGGGAGAGAAGAGCTCCACCCTCTAAGTACTAAGCTCGGCGCACCACTGACAGTGGGCGCGCCGGGCTAAATAATCTATAAAATATGCAAGTAAATACAGCAATGCTGGATGCATTGGCCCCGGTATATCCGTGCTACATCGGTGCTAGTCACATCCGCTAAGCGGCGCCTCGAGCCGTGCAATCCACGTGTACATCTGTGGAAATTATATAAGCGAGGCGTAACGCTAATAGCGGTGTAGCTTATATATATCTCCTAACGCATGATGCGGAAATTAACCAAATACCTCAAATCGCCTCCAAGGAGTGTTGTCCCCCATATCCCCCTTCTTAGGAGTGAGCCACGCCGTCGCGATAGTGGGCCGAACTCCCAAAAATGGGCATAAAAGCGCATCTTTGAGGTCTTCGGAATCCCCTTCGCCTCCCAAAGACCAAGTCACTACGACTCGACAGTGCAACCCCCGCTCCAGCGACGGCCATTCCTGTTCCAAACAGTCCGCTTCTAGCTTTCGCGGTCACCCTACCAACCCTCCTATTGTCCATCGAGTGCCTCGCACGATGATCGGTCAACCTCCGAACCCGGGATACTCTCCGGATTTTGTTTCGTGCCACTTTTGCAAAGCTGTATTGCTTCTGAAGCGTCCCAGGGCAACAACGCCAGTGGTGGGCACATTCTCCCTGTGGGGCACCAGCCTCACGGTCACATCATGCCCGAGGTTCCGTGCCGTCATACGACGAGTTAGTTGGACAGAACCCTCGCGTTCACTTGCATCTCTTCCGGACAGCTCCATGGTTTCATCCTACAGCCGTTTTCAACGAGGATCTTATCGCATCTTACGCTGACATTACCGATCGCCTTCCCAGATATCTTCCGGCGATAGTCACCACTTCGTGAGATTGGCGTCGACGGGTGGCCGTTCCTCCCCACGCAGTCCTGCGGCGTTCCGACGAATCGCTGGCTTCCGCTCAGGTGGCGTAGGTTCGCTTGGGGTATGCACCGCAGAGCTGGGCAGAATTTGAGTTCCCAATTCTTGATTCCCTCAGCTTCGCCCTCCAGTTGTACCGTACACAAGGCGAGAGCTCATACTGTGCCCTCTTGGCTGTGATTGAGACTTACTCCCGGAGAGGATGTCCTATCGTACGCCAAGAGGCTGTGTGTTGGATTCATCCAATCCTCCGTGCGGAGCTCAGGTATCTTCGCCGGGAGTCTCGTTCGCGGTGGTTACAGAAATTTATCCGGGAAGAGCGTCGCGCGCGTTCCCGCTTTGGGTTCCTTGTTCCGTATCAGAACACGGAGATCAATCGAATCCGGCATAATCACAGGCTGGGCCGTTATGTTCCCCTCCCCACATGGTGGTACTCGGTGGAGTGTGAGGGGGGTGCTACGTCGAGTTGCCCTCGGTCAACTCCTATCTCGGCTCATGCCTCATCGAGGATCCGTATTCCGGACTATGGTCCGTTGTGGCACCAAGTGGGCAATCCGCACCGCGAATTATCTCCTACGGGAAGTATATGACCGGTATCGACTGTGGTATATTCTGCCTCGCCCTCGTGCGTGCATACGAGATTTCTCGTTCCGTGTCTTTCTTGGATGCGAGAACAATGCCGAAGAAGTTCCAGAGCTCCTCGGCGTAGTCGACCGAGTTGATTGGGCCAGTGTGCCTTTCACTCAAAGCAGCCGCCATCACGAAGACGGCGGCTACGACCGGTCTCCGGGACGACGCACGTCATTGACGGGAGAATTCATCTTCTTCAACCCCTGGGAGGTGCAAGAGATCACCGCAGCTGAAGCGGTAGCTCTCCGAATCGCTCCGAGGTACATCCCTTAGGGGCATCCCGTTGGCGTCGTTAACGCTGACGAGTTCTACCACGCCTACGACGGTGACGATGACCAAATGATGGACGACGATCCCGAGACGGGGTATGATGACGACGTAGTCGAAGTGGTTCCTCCGCCTGATGCGGCTGGACCGACCTCCAACGAAACGGCAGCGCCGGCAACGACGGCGGCAGAGCCGGTGAATCTACCCGGGTCCGAACCTTCATCGGTAGGCGCTGTGGTGGCTTCTCTTCCAGACGAACCCGACGTGATCGAGGTGCCTGCCGCCCTCTCCTCCGTGAGTGGGACGGGTGATGCGGCTGTGATCGCTCAGTTCCTCCGAAGAGTTGGGCTTTCCGCAAATGTTGTAAGTGGCGACGTCGCCGCAATGCGTGACGCATTGGCTGCACGCCTTACTGGCGGATCCAATCCCAGCAATGGGTGGCGCCGACGGTATTCCGGGCCCTTCCAACCAAGGGTCGGGCGCTAATTACATTTTCCACTTAATTCCGGCTATGTGGTGTTGTTGTAGGATGTATTCTAGATGGCTGTCAAACCTACTGCCGTCTGTGACGTATGTTTCCTTGTCCAAGTGCCTTTTTCGTCTTCTTCGGCTCTTTAAATTCCTCCCAGGTGAGCTAGTTTCTTACCCTTCGGGGCGTGTTATCCCATTTGGGCGTTGACAATTGTCGCTGGGAGACGCGTGAGAGTACGCCGATGGTACTGCACCACTTTCGATCGTGAGAGATGCTCGAATGGCTCATCCGAGTCAGCCTCTGGCCCATAGCCGTACCAGCGTACGAGATACTGTATGTACCCCAACGGGTGGTATGAGTGTTTCATTATGGGGTCGACTACGAACTCCTGTGGGAAGACTTCCCAGCCATGCTGTGTGGTTACGACATCCTCCTTCGGAGAGCTTTCCGGCGGCGGTGCCGTGTGTGGCAGTGCGTAGATACTCCGGTTAAACCGAGTGTTGTCCAACAAAGTTGGTAGCCTGTTGCCTTCGCGGTGTAGCTCCATACTTGGGTCGATTATCACGCTTCTTACTATGTCGGTGTTCCCGTTGCCTTGGGTCTGTAGAGTTCCTTTTCCCACGGGAGTTCCGGGTGGGCTTACCACAATTTTGCGTGGTAAAAACCGTTCCGACGGAGTTGGGTGTGTCGTCGAAGGCGCTTGCGTCAACCGCCATCCTGATTGAACCAGCCTCGCCGTCGCGTCACGTGACGGTGGCAACGGGTGGCCGTCATTGTTCTTCGCCGTTGCGTGTTCCACCTCCGTGTGCATGGGGGTGTCAGCTCAGTTTGTCGACGTGATTCGCTCGCTGAGCTGCTCTACCTTACAGGTATAGTCCGTGTGCTACGGTTGGCACTTCCCTGCTGCGCATTTCGCAACTTGTTCACTGTGTGCTCCGCCGTGGGCGTGCTGGGCGACTTATTCTCCAGCGATGGTTCTCCGTCTTAGATTTGCGAGCTCAAAACCGCCTCAGGCGAAATTTCCACCTCGATACGCGGCGTAGCCAATCCAGGCGCGCTATGCGTCGTAGGAAACGGTTTCGACGGTAAGGACTGAATCTTCTTGGTATTGTCCCGCGCAGCGGTAGTGTATAGTGACGATTCTGCTTCTGCGTCGACGGGAGACGACTTTGACGGGGCGCCGGGCTCCCGAGAGTGCTCTGATCGCTTCAGCGTAGCCTCAGCTTTCCGTGTATCACGAGATTGATTACGCGAAGACGCGGAATGAACGAGTCCCTCCTCCCCCTTAGATAGAGCGACATGGGAAGTGCGTGTTAGTGCTCTAAGGCGGCGAGTAATTATGCCAGGCGGCGGGGCTTGAAACAGCGAAGTACCAGGGCGCGTAAAGTCCGATAACATCGGGAAATCAGAGATTCCCAGAGCAGGGTGTGGCAACTCTCTAGGGCGGTCTATTGGGGGTTGGTCCGGTGTGTCTAGAGTGCTCGTTTCCGCTTTCGCGGCATAATTTTCGTTTGATGGGGCATTTCCCGCAAGTGGGAGTGCAAAAACCACGCCATCGCGGGAGATGCGTTCGTGTTGCTGACCCATCTCAACTACGACAGTGTCGGGCTCCACAACAATTGTCTTGAAGGGATCGTCTGCAACGGGTGAGAGCTTATGGAGTTTCTCCTTGCCTGGGTTCCAATGGTTCTTACAGATGAATACATAATCCCCTTCCTTAAGGGCGCGCGGTCTTCGAGGGGCTCTTTCATCGAAATCATGCTTATATGCGGCTTGTGAACGGGCCATTGACCGTTGTGCTGCAGGAACCAGCTTGGTAAGCCATGTCTTCCAGGTTTCCCTGTGGCCCTTCGTCGAAGGAAATTGATCCAGTGTTGGCTGTGCTTCGAGCGCCACGGGCGGTGGGGTGCGAGACAAAACCAATGCAAATGTAGTCAATCCGGTAGTACTGTGGCCCTGAGATTTGTATGCAAATATCAGCGCATCGGGGAACAGGTCCCACGTGGTGAATTTATCGGCTACATATGCACGGAGAGCTGCTAACAGCGTCTGGTTAGACCGTCCAGCCTGCCTATTACAATGGGGGTGGTAGGTTGTCGTGAAGAGATTCTTGAGATCCAAATCTGCATACATCCCCGAAGAACCGGGAAGCAAACTGTTTCCCGTTGTAGGAGAGTAGATTCACCGGTGGACCGTAGACGAGTGCCTAACGGGTGGCAAATGCTTGCGCAACCGTCATTGACGTGATTCTCGGTAGTGATACGGTACGGGCGAGCTTCGAAAAACGATCCTTTATGACGAGTAGAAATTTGTTACGCCGCTCAGTAGCAAGAAAAGGTCCCAAAATATCGATGGCTGCGAATTCCAGGGGCGCCCTTCCGGGAAATAGCTTCAAATTCGTCGCATAGCGGTGGAGCTTAACGCGATTCCGAGCTCACTCGGGGCAGAACCGCACAGTTGCGTAGCAATCCACAGCCATTGCTGGCCAGTAGAATTTCCCTCGCAATGTAAGGTACAGTTTCCGCCCCCGAACATGGCCACTAAGTTTGGCATAGTTTGATAAGTGTAACAACCAAGATTGTGCGGCGTGTGGCACCACTATTTGTGGGTTTCCAGTTACCGTGCGAACGAGATGGCTATTACCATTCACCCGAAAGGGGAGGTCAGCTCCTCCATTGAGTTGCACCCGAACCTTCGTGCGGGAGGGATACTTGAATTGTTGCCAAAACATCTACTCCGTGGTGACTGGTACAGAATTCCCTGGTAGGGGGTTCGCACTTTCGGTAATAGCGAGTACTGCAGCCATTTCTTGGTCAAAATCCAGTTCATCTGGCCAATCCTCTTCGATATCATGCAATTCATTTACTGTGTAGCCTTCAACTGCGAAGCAGGGTATTTCCTCGTCATCGACGGCTAACGCTTCTCCTGTGGTGGGTAGGCGAGAAACGGCATTGGCTCGTGTATTGTTCGCGCCCTTTTTGTAGGCGACGTCGAAGTCGAACTCTGCAATACGCAGTCTCCAACGCATTAAGCGGCCAGAAGGCTCCTATATGGAGAGTAGCCATCTCAATGATGAGTGATCCATGTACACGGTGAAATGGGCACCCATAAGGTAGAGGAGTATTGTGTATAATTCCCATACTACGGACAGACAATCCTTCTCCGTTCAACGAACGGGACCAGTATCAAATTGGCTTGCGCTCCCCCTCTGGGGTGGTTTGAAACAAGGCACAGCCTACCTGGTAGTCACTAGAATCCGCGTCCATGGTATATAAAAGTCCCGGTTTCGTTAGTGACAACACTGGTGTGGTGGTTACAGCCTCTTTGAGAGAGTTAAAGGCTTCCGTCTGAGTAGACGTAAATAGGTCTAGCTTAGGCGGTTGGAACTTCCCCAGAAGCGCGTTGAGGGGTGCCGCAATGTCCGCGAGGTTGGGAATAAACCGTTTATACACGTTGACCAATCCTAGGAACAATCTCAGTTCGGTCTGGGTAGTCGGTTCCGTGGCCTGTTTCAGCGACTTCACACGAGCTTCCTCGATCATGACACGTCCTGGACGGATGAGATGACCGAGATATTTGACAATATCCGTAAAGAATTCGCATTTCCGCAGCTTGAGTGTCACTTTGGCATCCCGTAACGTGGCAATTATATCTCTCACATGTGTGAGGTGGTCATCCAGATTATCTGAAAATACGATGATGTCGTCAAGGTAGACGAGACAAGTTCGCCACTTGAAGCGGGCCAGTAGGATATCAGTAGCACGCCGAAAAGTAGCGGGGTACTTGGTTAAACCAAAGGGCATCCGTTTAAAACGGTAGAGGCCGGAATGGCAGACAAACGCTGTCTTGTCCTGATCCTGTTTCCTCACTGGTGGTATCCCCAATTAACATCCAATGCCGTGAATACGGTAGCAATTCCGAGAGAATCGATGTATTCATCCATAGGTGGGATGGGGTACCGTCCTTGACGGTAACAGCGTTCAGACGACGATAGTCGATGCAAAAATGCCAGGAACCGTCCGATTTCGAAGCCAGCACCACTGGTGATGCCCACGGCGAATGTGCCGGTTTAATAACTCCGGCACAGAGCATCTTGTCCATCTGAAATTGATCTTCTTCTCTGGCTTTGGGCCCTGCCCTGTACAGATGTTGGGCTACCCGCCGAGAGTTCGAAAGGAGATCAATCCGGTGTTCCGTGGTAGTTATCTCTCCGAAAGAACCATCCCACATTATGGTGAATTCACGAAGCATATCACGCAGTCTTTCGCGGTGTGTCTCCGGGACATGTCCAAGGTCGATTTCTTCCAATTTCTTTACTGGGTTTGATTAGTCGTAACTCAGCGGAACACGTGTCTTCTCTCTCTTAGAAGGAGACTGACCCGAAGGACCCGGCGTCGGAGGCGATTGAGGTACAGACTCCTCCCCCTCCTGAGAGTGAACGATTCCGAGCACATCGGCAGCAGTCATCTTTGTAGGTACCAACGCAGTTAGATGCGGCATAACCAAGCCAATTACTTGGTTCTCTACCATATTCTGGGTTGTGTTGCAAATATTGGCTATCAACACGTTAAACGGATTAAGCTGTTCCACTTGGGCGACTCCGTTAGCAATGGCGAGGGTGTATTTGTCATACAACGACGGCAATGGCTGGACGATTCGTAAGCCGTGTTGACGGGAATTCACCTTTACCCAGACTTGAGCGTCGGAAGGCACGATGTCGCGGAGGCTACACGAAGCTTTGTAGATTCCCAAGAATTCGGTGGTGCTTCCTGCGCCGCAAGTCGAAGTACATGCTTCTTGGAGGCATGCCTCAAAGAGCGACGAACAATCGGCACGGACGAGCCATCTTCCATCTCAACACGTCTCTGGCGGGGCCTAATGGCATCGACGAAGCGGTCACGAAAGTCACAACCCAAAATGACTGGGGCGGCCAGGGACCGACAAATGACAAATTCGAGCCTCACCACGCATGAACCTAAGCGGATTACCAACTCGATGTACCCAATTGTTGACAACGGTTTGTTATTCGCGTCAGCGACGTCAGGAATGTCGCCAGGGCGAATATGGGACCGCAAGTCGGGTGGCAAAGCTGTCTCAACGATGAAGTTCGGACGTGCGCCTGTTTCTAAGGCAGAAAGATAACGCACGATGAATTGGAGTGAAAGGCCAAGGTCAGCCAACACCTTGTAATTGCGCTTGGTCATCACCACAACTCTCTCCGGGAACCGGTTGTTTCTGACCCAATTCCACAGTCGACGAAGAACGATAAGGTACTCTGAGTTCAACTCCCCGACGGCCTGTTTTCTCGGGAGAATTCGGACCTGGGAGCGAGGCATGGACGCCTCGGGCGCCTTCAGGCTCAACTCTGAGGGCGCCTCTCCAAGAGAGGAGACTCCCATAGTTAGCTTTTCTGAGCAGATTCCGCCTGAGGCGTGTGCTCAGTGTTCCGAACCATTGATAGCTGGATACCAGTGGCGGAAGCGTCCGTAGTAGCGGTTGGATTTCCCTCGAGAGGGGCACGCGGGTGAGAGTTCACCATGTTCTGGGCAATCGGAGCCGCCTTTGTGCGTGGAATATCCACCTTCACTCGGATGTACGATGCCATCGGAACGGAAGCCTTCTCCTCAGGTGAGAGGTATTCGTAGTTGGCAATGACTTGTGCCCATTCACGTATGGTTAAAACGCACTGCGGTGGAGTATGCCCTCGCGTATAGCAGAGGTGACAGATCAATCCAACGATGGCATTGGCTTTCCGAGTATTCGATAATCGCACCGCTGGGCGGGAAGCTTGCCAGCCAGGTCGTGAGGACCGGGGTCCACCCTTCTCATAGGATGGTCAAAACGGTCAAACTCAATTCAAATCTGCATACAGCAGTGTATTGTCTGGAGCAGTCTCAACCGAGGCTTCCGTGGTTGAGGGAAGCTCCGTATTTGGGACTGAAAGCACGTCAGTACGGGCAAATTGCACCTGGTCATACTTCTTATTGGAGTGTCCCTAAACCAGCATTGACGCCCACGGGGTTTTCGGTTCCGACATTAACGCTTTAGCCTGCTTCAACCGACTACCCGACACTCGTGCGCGTAACGCATCGCCTTCGGTACGTGCATACTGCACCGGTTCAGAGTACGTGATCTTACGGTTCTCTTCAAGGCAGTGGGCCACTATGGGTCCGTAAAGTCGGGTATAGTCTAACAAAGAACATAATAGAACGCTCTTGAGCGGAATAAACATTGCCATAGTGGTGGAAGGCCTTGTTCAGGGGCACCGATTAATCGGTTTCAGTTTCGCCGGGGCGTTGTTTGGTGTCTCTCAGAGCGAGGATTGCCTACTGGATAGCGTTCCTAGTGGCATAGAACCTCAGTAGGTATTGAACTGCTTCAGGCCAGCGAGTGACCCCTCCTTCAGAGGAGCGCGGTGAATCTCTTACACAGTTGTACTGATCTTCGGCAAGTCCGTGTAGAAAGTAGGGCAGCGCGACAAACGCCTGTTCTTCAGTTATCCCAAGGATTCCGGCTTCCGCTACAAAGCGTGATAGATATCCAACACTAAGATGGGGTCAGCACCTGTAAACAGTGGATTACGGAGCGAAAGTTGCGTATGTTTGATACAGTCTTGGACCTTCCCCGTCCCTCGGGGAGTTCTATCCAATAAAGAATCCTCCAAACGGTAATACTGGTATGACAACAGCTTCTTGTATAGCAGATTGGTAGGCTTCCACTCTTTTAATCCAGAGTGCTTCCTTCCCTTCGAGCGGGCGCGTATCACACCTTGGGTGGATGATGAACACTTTGAGCGTGACGGATGCTCACGATGGGCTTCTTCTACCAACGTGTCGGATGAGTTGGACCTTGGTTCTCTTTTTTATACTGCTCGTGTACGACGAAATGCAGTTTAAACCCATTGAAACGCGTTCCGAGGGGTTCCTGCACAAGGACAACGACCATCGCTTGCTACCGAGCAACAGGCAAACTCTTCTGGAAGACGAGGTCCAACCGTGGGCATAGAATCTTCCGGAGGACATTGATGTGGTCCTCCGAACGCTTGCAAAAGAGTTCATTTCTGAGCTGAACAAGGTTGTTGTGAACGAGCAGTTGTACACAATATCAGAACCTGGACGATGGGCCGTTCTAAAGACGTTTCACAAGGACCCGTCAAGAGCGTTTGCTCAGAGATTTGATTGTTTCTCTAACTCGCTTATGTCCTCCATCTTGGAGACAATGAGCGTTTTGAAAATCAAAGAAACACTTAGGGTCCCTGATATACCTCTCACGCCGATATCGAAACCGGAGCCTGCCATCAAAATTCATGACGATGACGATGAGCAGTTGAAAAGAAGGAATCCTTCGGAGGGGAAACAAGGAGGGGATGGAGATGGCGGAAGTGGAATGGGTGTAGTTGGTGAGAGTGGGAAAGAAGATGTTGGTGAACAGTCGTCCGCCGCTGAAAAACAGCCTTCTCCTGCCCTTTCCTCGTTAGACGATAGAATGGCATTCCAACGTTGTGAAGTGGAGATGAAGAAATGCTTTCGAATGTATAATTGCGGGTTCCAGGATATGGTGGAAACGGACGAGACTCTGCGAAACAACGGAGTCTCTATATTGAAGAAAGTTCAACTGGTTCTTATGGACCCACCATACGACATAAGGGCCGATAAGAACCGGGAGAACAGTTAGTACGAAATGCTGAGCGCTGAGCATAAGAAGAAGGCGGCAAAGCTTATATCAATGCTGCTACGTCCGGGGGGTCATTTCGTTATCTTCTGTGCATTGGAACAGGTGAACCAGTGTACGAGAGTGCTTTCCCTTATTGTAGCAAAAGACGAGCAAGGGGTTCCGAGGCGATCGTTTTTTGTGGACCAGGTCCTAATTCATTTTATACGGTCGCAAGGCAACCCCATGCCAAACCCGGGACGCAGGTTCTGCTTTTTGTTCCCTGCCATGGAGTATGCAATACATGGTGTTTGAAGTGGTTTCGCTTATACACAGCAGCATGTGATGGTGAACTATGAGAACTTGAACTACGTGCAGTCGAAGTATCCAGGGTAACACAGTGTTATTGACCAGGTACCGCCCATGTCCAATGGAGAGACTCTTCAATGGAAGAGAAGGAAGGAGTGTGGGGGCTACATGTTGCAAAAGGTGAGGTCGGAACAAAAACCTCGCGCGTTGTTGAAGTAGCTGATCAGCAGATTTTCGCAGCCAGGTGATACAGTGGTAGACTTGTTTGGGGGAACTTTTTCGACTGCCATGGCATGCATGGAGTTACAACGTCATCGGAAGTTTATTGGTTGTGAGATGGACCCTGGCTGTTTTGCGCATGCTAGTCACGCGGCCATTGTCCAGTTCGCGATGTGCATGCGCGATAATGAGACGGACATTCAAATTACGCAGGAGGTCCGAAACTCTGTGAATCGCGTGATGGACTTATTACCCAAGTAGAACGCTCGTCCTTCACGATCATGGAAGGCTCCATCCAGCCTCCCACAGTATCAAAAGTTCCCACCGTATATTGTAGACTCCTTGGAATCGATGTGGCAGGAGAAGGGCATGGCCATGATCGGCAGGCGCAAAGCGCTGCATGAGTGGCCGAAAACCTTGCAAGGGAAGATGGGTCTCCTGGATTGGAACGCGATGTTGGCACTGGAGGCCACTATGTGTGGTTGTCGCATTGGGAAGTCGTCGATTCGTCACCATGACGCAAGAGTGGGAGTGTTTACCACGCGCCGTTTCATGAAGAACGAAGAGATATGTTTCTTTCACGGAACTCTAGTGTACCATTACTTACCGAAGAGGAAGGAGGTACACAAGAAGTATGGGGAAGGGTTGTTGGGAGCCACCGCCGCACGTTTTCGAACTTATGCGATGGAGGTGAGCTTGCGAGGCGAGGTATTCCGGACACTCCCGTGAAGGAGACGAGAAGTACCTACAATCCCTTTATGGATTGTCCTCGCTGCATTCTCGTTGGGTGGAACAATTAACGACCAAAATATATATGGAAGGGGATAAAGATAGGGATGCAGTAGAGGATGGCTTGAAGCAGCGACGGACTGCCAATGTGGCGCTGAGTCGAACCCCAGGAACTGGGCGAACTCCACTTCAATTAAGAGAATACCGAATGCTTGCCGTCCGGGCACTTCGGGTTGTAGAAGTGGGAGAAGAGTTGTTTGCAGATTATAGAATGGAGTACAGATGAGGTACGTCTTCGAATCCTATAGTAATCGACTAGAGCTCGATTGATTTATGACTTATAGAACCGAAAAGTGTACCGTAGTATATGTCAAAATCGAATTGTGTACATTTTATTACGCTTTCTCTCTAACTCTCGTGTTCCACAAAGGAGGACGAGAACTCCCCCAAGTGAGTGGGTGTCGTCCCTTTTATCATCCAGTGACGTGAACAAAATGGGGATAGGATTCGGGGGAGTGGGTTGACGTTCAAGTACATAGAATAGAAGATACGGAGTACATGTGATATCATGTGAAAGTGTAACAGTTTTTGGCGGTGAGGTTTCGTACAGGAAAGGAAATTTCCGTCCCAATTTTCGGAAAGTGATTCCGAAAAGTACTAAAACGGTGCGATATTTCTACCACACGTCGAGTGGAAGTGTGCGTTTCACGGGGGACCTGCGATTACGTCGAGCGGCGAAGAAGCCTTACGGCGAGCGGCGAACAAGTCTTGCGGCGAGCGGCGACAACATCTAGAGCGCACCGCCGGGCGCATCGTCGTCGTCCTATTCCATATGGGGAAACGTAAAACGAGAAGTGCGAATGCGAATGCGAATGCGGAGGATGTAAGCGGGCGCGCGTCAAAAGGGCGAGCACATGCAGAGGTGGTAGGTCGGGGTGGCGAGGATGGCTTGGGTAGAACTACGCGTGCGCCTCGAAGCGGCGATTTGGAAAATGGCGAGGGCAGTATTGGGCGTAGTTTGCGCGCTCCTCGAAGCGGATTACGTGGGAAAGGTAGAAGGAACATGGAGAGACGTGATCGAGGCCGACCTTTGGAGCGAACTGAGCGAACCGAGCGAACCGAGCGCACCGAGCAAACAGAGCGAACCCAGCGAACGGTAGATTCTTTGGTAACACAAGCTACTCCGCTTTCACATGAGATGAAAAATGGAGGAGGGAAAAACAGGAGAGGGATGGGAGGAAGTCAGGGGGATGATGCGTGGGGCGGAAGGGATAGAGGTGGGCTGCGAAGGGGCGATGACTCCACGCAGGTGGTAGAAGAAGGCGAGTGTGGAGGTGTCATAGAGAAAGAGAGGGAGTGTCGCAGGGGGGGGTAGGGGAGTGCGATAGCAAGAAGTACTAGTGGGATACTTAGCCGCGGTATTCGAGGGAAGGAGGGAGAGAGAGTGGCTGGGGTTGGCGTTCGGGAGGGGAGGGGTCACGAAAGAGAAGTAGAAGGAGGCGTTCAGAAGGCGAGGAACGAGGGCATGGAGGTTGTGGTTGATGTTAGGAGGAATCGAATGGTGGGCAGAGAAAGAACTGGTGGACCGCGACACACTGCGATGCGGGAGGAAGAAGAAGTGGGGGGTATGAGGCATATGAAAGAGCATGGAAACGCAGAGGACAGTGGGAGGCGAATTGGGCGTGTGGGCGATGGAATGGGGAGCCACGCCAATGTGGAGAGGATGGAATGGCTTCGAAACAATTTGCCCGGGAGAGTTGTAGGACGTAGCAGTGGTGGATCAGTGATTGAAAATGTGAGAGACAATATACCAGTGGATGGGAGAGTATTCGAAGGAGAAGATGTCGTTATTGGAAACAGGCATAGAACTGGAGGGAACTTGGTAGAAACCGCGGTACGAATGCTTGAAGGAATACGTGTGAGGCATAATGCCGTTCGGATTGAGGACGATGTGCATGGAGCAGGAGTCGACGATTCTGGTGATCGTTGAGAGAGGAACGGAGCAAGGGAAATGGGAACTACAGGAATAGCAGAAGGAGATGAAGAGAACTTACGCGTGTTGCCCAGGTCTGCACTAGTTGAGAGGGTGAATTCGTTGAAAGGGAAGCTGGGAAATATGAAGAAGGATCACTATACCATGATGGTGAGTTTGAAGCTCACGGAGAAAGAATTGGAACGGGTGAGAGAGGAGCTGAAGCAGCAAAATGTGTTGATTGAAAGTTTAAGGGAGGCTGTAAAGGGTAGAAAGCGAAGGGGGTGTGGCAAGGAAGTAAAGGGGTGTCGAAAACATGATGTAGAGGTGGCAGAATGTTTTTACGGATTTGCAAGGGCTGTATATGATAAAATTCTCCACTATGCGAAGTTGGAGGCGTCAGAACTCTGTTTTGACACGGTGAACATTGGTAGGAGCTGGAAGAACAGGAGTGAGAGGGTGGGAGAAAGTAGGGAGGGCAGCATGTTTGTGGTTGGGGAGAAGGAGATGGTACCTTGGTGCCCGTATCAAGTGGCATATGAGATGAGGGCGTATACGCCATCAACGGAGGGAGAAAGTGATGTGCTGTTGAAGTATGTGTTGGAGACGGAAATAATGGAAGATACTTGGGAGACGATACGAGAAGCGGGAAGGAAACAGGAGTGTGTGGATAATTCGAGTGCGGACAAGTGTCTGAGGCAGCGGATGAAGCAGACATTAAGCGATGTGATTGGGGTGCGGAAGCGGGCGGCTCGCTACAAACTATTCTCCATCCTTGGATATGATTTGATTGCGAAACGTGCGAAACCTACCGAGGGGACCGAGCTATAAAAAGAGCTAAATCAGCAGATGGGGGGGGCGCGCGAGAAGCGGGTGGGAAGGGAGGAGGGCGGGGGGAATGAGTTGTGTGCGTGGAGAACGAGCCGGTTTGAAGATCTTGCGTATTCCGGGTCTCGTGCGGTTGGGCCACCATGGAAGGTGGATGATGAATATATGTACTTCAAGAATGGGATGGCGGTGGCAGTGTTGGAGGAGTATATGGGATACGCAGTGGATAGGCAAAGTAACGGTGAACGGCAGTATGTGGATGGGACAGTGATGCACCTTGCGAGACTTGACGCCTGGATTGCCTGTGAGGTGAAAACTATGAACGAGGTTATGGGACGTGGAGGGCAAAGACAGCTTTAGTTCTCTACTTTGTATGGGAATTATCTACCTGGGGCTGTTGAAGGAATACTAAGGATAGCCTGGCAATCGCTACAGGAGGAGCATGCCGAGGAGTTAGAGAACGATGGGTTTCTGGATGGAGATCTGAGGTGTGTGTCGGGAAACTCTGGGAGACCTGCGGCAGTTGGGCTAGGGGTACCATCGCGGGAGAAGATATACCTAGCTGTGAGGGAAAAATATTTTATGGCAAAACTAAAACGGAGACTAGGTGCAGTTCTTGATTGTTACATAGCGGCCTGTCGACCGGAGAACGCGAGTTTCAGGCGGTTGGTGGCACACCAGGCGGAACGCTGGGAAGGGACAGGGTTTGATGGGAGGGAAGAGGCGTGCTACTAAGGGTAGGTTGAGGTGCAGTGAGGGGGGAAGGGGTGGAGGTATGTGTGGGATGGGGAAGAGATGCTTCTTCCTTCTCATGTCATGCGTATCTTCACCCCTTCCAATTGATAGGAAGCGGGTTGAAATTTTTATGAAGCTGAAGCTAACAGGGAATAGAGGCTACGTGTTGGATGGGAAATAAGGCTTGGCGGTGGGGTCTCGATAGAACCTATTGAGATAGAATCGGGGAAAGCGCCAGTGTAGACGAGAAGTGAAGAGAGGAGTGGGTAGTTCTGGCGGAGAACATGAACGGAGCCGAGGATGGAGGAAGAGGGGATGAGTCCATACCAAGGGTAAACGTTATCGGAAGTAGAGTGGGTAGAGATGGGAACTGGGTGGATAGTGTGGTTATGGTCGTCGTCTGTTGCCCATCGGAGGCAAACTCAGTTGAGGGTGAGATCGACGTCGTCGCTGGGTGGGACGAATTCCATGAACTGAACGAAGGCGAACTCCTTGGGAGAAGAAGTTGAAGAACGAAGGGCGAAACGAAGAAGGGAGATGTGTTTGCAGACCCAGACGATGGATGTGGAGGGGGCGGAGGTCGAGCCGGCGGCGAAAACGTGGGAGAATTTGGGGACTTGGATGGACCGAAGGAGGGGGTGGAAAAAATTCGTTGAATGATGGGGACAGGAGGATCCTGGAGGATGAGCTCGCATCGTTCTGTGATGTAGTTGTCGAGTGTTGGGATGTAACCGCCGAAGACGTAAGCGGAGTTGACTATTGTGAGTCGAGCCTGACGGAGGGCGGGGGAGTTGTCAGTGAGTTGTAGGACTTCGAGAGAGAGAGTGATGAAGGATGGGAGGGCGCCTCTTCCGAGTTGTGCAAGAATGAATAGGGTATCGGGGGGGAAGAGGTCTTGAAGAGATTTGTGAGGGAGGTGAGGATTGGAGCGAATGAATTTGTGGGCAATGATTAGGTCAGCGAAGGAGGTGTGTTTGCCATCACGGACGAAACCGAGTTCTCCGGATTGGAGGGGGGAAGCGAGGCCAGGGGAGGAGGAGGTTATGGAAGGGTTGGTGGACACGAGATTCCAGTCCTTCATGGCGTTCGAGTGGTGGATGGTACGAATGGTTTCTTGATGTACGGTGGACCTGCGCTTTGAGGTTTTGGAGTAGTGGGATTTGAAGAGGGTGTAAGCGTACTCGAATATGCCGGCGTCATTGAAGTGGAGGCCTTCGAAGCAGCGAATGTCCTCGAAAATGTGGTCGAGGAGGTGGTACTTGAGGGTTCCGAGGCTGGAAGTGTGGTGGGGGCCGAGAACGAGTACGGCTGTGCGCTTGAAGGAGCGGATCGGGTTGTGGAGGTCGGTGAGGCGGGCGTCGGTCTATTCGGTGAAGGTGTTGTATCGCATGGAGGCGAGGAGGAGGTCTGAGTACTTAGAGAAGACGGAAGTGATGGGAGCTGAGTCGACTTCGTAACAGCAACGGTCGAAGAAGGCACCGATGAAGGGAAAGACAATGTCGAGTGCGCGGTAGTCTTTTGCTTCGAGCATATCATGCAAGCCGTCGGTAGTAAAGAAACCGTTGAGAGTTTGGCCTTTGTCGGAAGTGGAGAAGTCGATGTGGAGTCCGTTTGCGGGGGAGTGCTTTTCGATGGCGGAGAGGATGGTGTTTTAATGTTTGAGGATGGAAGTGCGGACGGAGTTGAAGGGGCGACGGGACTTGGAGTAACGGGGGGTGGTGAAAAATGCTTCTGAGCGGAGTCTCTCGATGGCGGCGAGCTTGATGAGCTTGGAGACGCCGAGGTGGAAGTTGTGGAGTGGTTCGAAGGTGAAGATGTTCTAAGGGGAGAGGAGTGGGGTGATTTTCAGAAGAGGGTATGACTCGAAGAGAGAGGAGTGCTTTGCGAGGGAGAGAGAGTGGAGGGCTTCAAGGGCTTTTTCCTTTGTGTTGCGGGAGATTCTGGGCTTACGAGCAAGGAGAGCGTCTGATGATTGTTGGAGGAGAGTGGAGTGTGATTTGCGTGCGGCGAGGGTCTGGTGCTGAGTTCGGAGGGAATGGGATTGAATGTGTAGGGGGAGGTCTGTGCAGGAGACGGTGCATCTATGACAAGGGTGTTGGGGGCGGGTTCCGTGAAAGATGGCGAGGATGTCTTTTGCTTCGGGGATGTCGGCGCAGTAGCTGGCGATGATTGAGTGAGAGTAACGGAGAACGCCATGGGCGTCACGGAAGGGGAAGCCGTTGAGAACGGAGGAGAGGAGAGGGCCGAGGAGGTTGGAGAGGGCGAGCTGAATGAGTTCCATTTTGTTGTGGCGGGGGATGTGAGAGGAGGTTTGAGGGATGGAGTCGTGGTCTTGGGAGGGGCTGGTTGGGAGGAAGGAGGTTGGCAAGTATCCGTGAAGGTTGAGGTGTTCGGTGATGCACTTGCGACGGAAGGCATGGGAGAAGTTGAGAAGGGTGATGTGAAGGGGGTAGGAGGGGATGGAAGAGGATTTGAGGGAGGTGGAGGACTTGTCAAAGTAGATTTGGACCAAGCCGATGAATGAGTCGATACCGGTGGAGTCGGGGGTGTGCCAGATGCAGGAGTCGTTGGAGGAGTGCATGATTGCGGCTTTGAGGGCGGGGACTGCTTCTTTTCTGAGGGTGGAGGCCATGGGGTGGGCGAAAGCGGGAGAGCCGGAAGGTGTTGTGTGGAAGACGGGGTGGAAGAAGGTGTTGTGGAAGTGTGCGAGGGCGAGTTGTTGTTTGAGGACCTGGATGGGGTCCGTTCAGAAGATGGTGGTGGAGAAGAGCTGCTGTGGGTCGGAGAGGGTGGTGGGAGCGAAGCCGATGTTGCTGACTCGGTGTTGGAAGAGGTCTGTTTTAAGTGTGAGACACTGAGTGGCGGAGGAGACGGCGTTGTGGAAGGCGGATTTGGAGAAAGCGGGGTCGTGGAGGAGGGAGATGAGTTCGTCAGCCTTTCGGAGGCCGAGGGAGGAGGCGATTGAAGAGATGTGGAGGACTATGCGTTCAAGGTGGGGTTTGTTGAGAAGGGGGAAGGAAGGGGGAGGAGGGGGAGAAGGGGAGGGAGAGATGGAGCAGACGGGGGTCGTGGCGATGTGGTAGACGTCCTGGGTGTGGAGGGAGAGGGAGAGTTGCTGGTGGTGGTAGGAGTCGTCGTCTGCGATGGGGACGTTGTTGGAAGGGCGGTTTGTGGGAGGGGGAGGTGTATGGAGGTGGAGGGTAGACCTGTGACGCTTGATGCGTGGGGGGAAGGGAGGGAGGCCTCCGCCTGGGGAGAGGAAACGCTTGTTTGGGTTGAGGAGATTGGGGCATCTTCTCTGGTGCCTTTGGATGGCGTGGATGGTGCGGGCGAAGAAGGAGCAGCCTTCAAAGCAGTAGTTGGGCATGGCGGTGAGGGTTGGGGGGGGTGTAGGAGAGAATTGGGGGTACGTAGCGGGGAGCGTATTATGGCGCACGGACGGTGGGACAGAGTGATGGGGATGGTTGCACGTGATTTGAAGGCGTTTCATATATTTGGTATACGAATGCCTGATGTGAAAGGTGTTGACTAGTGAACCGATCTCCACAAACTGAAAAGGTATTCGATCTATTTATATACTCCTATTCCTATATGATAAACAGCTATTTAAGTTTCTATCTAAGTGTCTATCTCGCTATTCGCCCCCGTATACATGAACGTAGGTGACACTAACCCACTTACATTGTGCTGCGAAACTACCATAAACGAAAGAAGTATGCTAGTTTCCCTTCCATCAAAACTAGCAAAGATGGAAACAATTTGGAATAATTCTTTCGAAAAAAACTAGCACAAGTGGAAAGGTGGAAATATTTTCGGAAATTAGCACTTCCAAATTTGGATAAATTCACCGGTTTTTCGTTCGTTTTAATTCGGTCATTTTTGACCGCCAAACTAGCATTCCGATAACACCGACGCGGGCTCTGGCGACTTCTTTTTGTGGGCTCCGGCAAGAGCGACAAGCTTAAGCTCGGCGTTTTGTTATCGTATTCTCGCTACGTAAAGCGTTTTTCAGGAGAATTATAGCCAACACTTTGCTACCCTAAGACTAGGTTGAGAGCCTGATATGGGTTAAGTGATCCGCACCCAAACATCGGAAACCGGACACGAAGGCGTTGAGGTCTTCATTGCGCTGTCGCTTGTACTGCGTCATGTCGGTAAAAGACGAGATTAAGCCAGTAACGATTGAAAAAAGCGGGTCCGAATGGTAATTTTAATTGTAAAGGGATAATGGAAATTGCTAAGATTTATCATTGAGAAAGCATTGATTTTCATCTGCAAAACGATGTGGCTCATTATGAAGATGTAAAATATCAACCTGGATATTAATAAAACTCAAATACGTCTTGGTCTAGCTGTGACTGAGAACGAAGAAACAAAGAAACGTACCATACATCCCTCCTCTGCCCGTAGTTTCAATGTTTAAGTGATTCAACTACTTCCTTACATGTATGACATATTGCAAGTTAAATCCAGATGGTTATAGGTAGAAAACGAGTTTCTTTTACATCATGAGATTGTCCTCATTGGTTAGGCGACCATGTTCTCCTTATGAGTCCTCGCGTGCTGACGAGACTGGCAATAAATTTACTCCGTACTTGAACCATATTGACATTATGAAAGCAGAAGCTGAGAGGATGACACCAAAGTAAACGTGCGTCGTTCACGAGAACCGTGAATGGAATGCTCCAATATCGGTATTGCTGCAAAGAAGTTGCCAATCGCAAATGAAATGTTGATGGTTACACGTGGTAAACGTGTTTATTGTGAATCGTCCGGGTGTTATCATAGGTTGCACGGCCAATTTTTCTTAGAGAGACTTCGTAATCCGCCGTTACTTGCCAGAGATTTGCTTCCTACTTCAATCATACTAATTTTGAGGTGAGGGAAAGTAAAAGGGTGGTCTGAATTAAGCGTTTTTCCCGTACTGCATTAAATTACTGCCGCGATAACTTTTCATCGGTTGGATAAAACTAACTGGTCTCACGAAGGTCTAAACCCAGGTCACGTTCCCTGTTGGCGGGTGAACAACCCGACACTTTGCACATTCTGCTATGCAACGATAGGAAGGGCCGACATCGAAATAAAAAAAAGTAATCTCGCTGTGAACGTTTGGTCGCTCCAAGCCAGTTATCCCTGTGGTAACTTTCTGGCCCCTCTCGCTTCAAATCGCGAATCGTGAAAAGATCAGCAGGCCACTCTTTCGCGTTTTTGACTTGCACTGGAAATTGAAATCAAACCAGCTTTTACCCTTTTGCGCTACGTGAGATTTCTGTTCTCGCTGAGCTGATTTTTGGACACCTTCGTTGTGCTGTAGAAGATGTACCGCACCAGCCCAAGTCACCTCCTAAATATGTCCTAGGCTGTGATCACCTACTCAGTATGCGAGGATTCTGACAAGGAGTTGCTCAAGAAAAGGATGACCAAAAGTAACAATCTACTCACAGCAGCCTAGTAAGGAAAGCAAGATTGGAAGTAATGTTATTTTACAGACGGTCGAAGCCTCCCAAATATGCTACACCTCCCAACTTGCTCCACAAGATTAGAATGGAATCAAGCTCAACAGGGTCTTGTTTCTCCCCCTCTTTTGCCGGGATCGTTCCCCTGGCTGATCTTTCTCAAGATCGAAAACAGATTTTTCTGCTCGGCCTCCCTGATAGTGTGACGTCTGTGTTCTCGGAAATGGAATTTCACATTCAAAATTGCTAGTTTTGGTGACCGATTATCTGGTGAGTTTTTCCAATTTTTTCTTTCGATATTTGGGTTGCATATGAGGAAATACGTATTTGGTGTGCTAGTTTGTCATTCAAAATTTGCAGTTCTGGAAATTCGCCAGTTTTAGAGTTTCAAATATGCTAGTTTCGGAACTGGGGAATTTCCAGAACTGCAAATTTTGAATGTCAAACTAGCACACTAAATACGTATTTTCTCATATCCAACCCAAATATCGGGAAAAAAATTGGAAAAAGTCACCAGATAATCGGTCACCAAAAATTGCTTTTTTGAATCTGAAATTCCATTTCCGAGAACACGGACGCACACATGCGCCGGTGGAACATGCGCCAAAATTGGTGTGCGGATGGGTTAACCACCCATCTGCGCAAAGACCATAATGTTATGTAGACCAATTCAAATTGTGATGGCTGCTCCTAACGGGAATGTGGGTGGGAGGGGGCTATGAGCTATAGTTATCATTGTTTCTCAGTACCCAAAGGTTGTAATATTCATTTCTGCCTTCCTCATTCAATTCCATTTCTGGTCCTTCGACACTGCCTAGCGAAAGCGAAGAACAGCAAATACAAGTGAATAAGGAAGGCAGAAATCAATCTACTTATTTCAAGTTATGTAATAATTTCCATTCGTTTCTTTTACTTGGGGAAGAAATTTGTACTAACCTTCACCACTGCCCATTTCCCTACTCTCGTGTACCGCATTGTGTTTCCCAGGTCTACTCCCGCCAAATGATACAAGTGTCCAGAAAGCTATCATATTACACTTATATGGTTATACAGCTCAATAGCTGCCTGTTGCTTCTCTCTGCGTTTGTGTCACAGCACTTGGGCCCCACATCATATGCAGGTCGCAATCCACCATTTTCGAACATTTGGCCATATCCGTCATTTATACACATTTGTTTGCATACAAATGCCCGTCCATACAAAACACCGGTCGAAACATGCAAAACACCAGACCTGTACACCACAAAATCTCCATGTGCTCAGAAGTTGGGCGACAATCTACAGATGACTATAACTCGACTGTTCACAAACACCCGACCGCATCTCTGCTCTGCCAATTTGCCCCATTTGTTTCTACTCTTTCTCGTTTATTATAAGAACCACTGCGTTGCGCCCTCAAGACTAGAAATCTGAGCGCCCGAAATGGTGCTGCCGATTGCTACACTCTCGATCTCGAACATCCCGAGGCCTTGACCATCCCATTTTCCTTCGCATCTTACGCCACTCTTTCTACAAATACTACACGTTCAACTATACACCTATTCCCCCTCTTTCGATTTGCGTGTACCCTAATCTTGCGTAATCACCTTTGTGACCTGTACGCTCTTTTGCCGTTATCGAGGCGTTGCAAAAGGAGGACCGAAATGTCCTTGATGTGGCCCCACTGTTCCTAACACCACAAAATTTTTTGGTAATCATCTGCATTTTTCCCGGTTTACAAGAACCGCACAGTACGTGCTTGATGTCAGCGCTTTCCGCACAGTTATACCATCGAGGGACAAAGGTTCGTTCGAATAAATCTTTTTCGCGCACATTGACCTATTCGTAGGACCTTGTGTCGGACGAGATACTTCCATTGACAACCTGATCCGAGTCTGGAACGAAATTGGTTTGCCTTCTAACTATCAAGCGGGGCAGCAGGTTTTTGTCGTCAATTCGTCTCGAGACGTTTCTCGGGGTAGACTTGTCGTTGTTTTCGGAGGATACCGTCTTCTAACGAGCGTCCAGTTGATAAATGTGCCTGTTCTACCCTAGCGAGAGATGAATATCTAAGGCTTGTGCCAGTTCACGCAACCGATAAGCATCTGAACTCATGAAGCGCTTATTTCCAATCATGCAGGAGCCACAGAATGTAGGCCCACAAATCTGCACACTCGTGCAACAGGTGAAGTCGTTTGGCAATCTGAAGGAGTACTGGCGTTGATGCGAAGTGAAAAAACTGAAAATTGCTGGTCTTTCCCCCAAAACTACAATCTGCCATGACACAACGAGAACTTCAGAACGCTAAGAACAAAGTTTCTGGTGCAGCCTAGGTCACGAACAATTAAGACATTGACTTCATTGACTCCAACCGTCATAAGGAGAGTACGAGTTCATGATACATGTCCGGAGCAGGTACGATGTTGGGTTCTGGGAGGTTGAATTATTTGAGCCAATTGGAAAACGAAGGGAAAGCTAAGTTTAGGGGTTATCGCGTCTATAGTAATTATATATTAGCGGTTTAATGCATTAAGCAAACGCGCTGGTTTTGGGGTGCACAGTGGTTTTATAGGTTTATAATATATTTATAACGCGCGGGATTTACGGTTTTGGCATCGTAAAGGGTTTTACGGATTTAGGGATTAGCGGTTTCAAAGGATTAGCAGATTAGCAAAACTAGTGGTTTCAAAGGTTTTGCGGTTTCAAAGGTTTAGCAGATTAGCCAATTAGCAATTTGAAAGGTTTAGCAGGTTACCAGATTAGCACACTAAAAATTTTTAGCTGTTTCATTAATTTGAAGGATTAGCACAATATATGGTTTAATGGTTTAGCAATTAGTGGGGTTTAGCGAATCTAGCAATATTTTGATATTTAGGGATTGTGGAGTTTAGCGTCTTAGCAGTATACCAGGATTATGGAGTTGTGCATGTTACTGGATAAGAAAATTTATTGTAGTTCAGGTTTAGTCAGTCGTCAAGTTTTGCCGTTTTTAGCAGAATGGTAGAATTACGAATTTGCGGATTAGCGAATATGCCGTTGTTCAAGTGTTAGCTGTTCAAATGAGTTGCTGGTTTAAGTGGTTCGGTGATATGGCAGTATTCGTGTATTAATGGATTAGCCGCTTTGGATGGGGTTTAGCTGTTGGGACAGCGCAGGGCGTATCTCTTGACATGTTGTCAAAACGTAATGCGCATGCGTGGCACGTGTACACGCCACACGTTGCGTGCGGTTGCGCACATGCGCGCGAAGGGT